>MU284133.1:8080-198517 GCA_022478815.1 Daldinia bambusicola
TTTGTTCTTGCTCTTTTGGGTTTTTTTTGGTTGTTTGTTTTTTTTTTTGTTTTTTTGTTTTTGTTTTTTTTTCTTTTTTTTTTTTTTTGGTGGGGGGGGGGGGGGGGGGGGGGGGGCCCCCCACGTTTTTGTTTTTAAGAGACAAGAAAAAGTTACACCGGAATGTTTGAGTGGAGCTGGAAAAGACAAAAAAAGGCCGATTTCTAGAAGGGACATCTATCGGGGGGCGGGGGCTTGGTTGCTGGGAGTGGTGGGTTCTTTTATTGTCAACCATGTCGACGACCTTGTTCCCGATATAACATTGAAAGTTCTGACCTTGGTGGAAGGACCAACTTTTGTACAAATGGACGGATATGTGCAGTAAGGCGGGATTTGAATGGTGGTGCATAGCGCAGGGAGTGTAAATGGTATACCTGGCTTCATTCGTCGAACCCCGGACTTATTCCTAGAGTTTATTGTATCTTCCTTTTACTTATTACTACTATTACTACTACAAGACTTGTTACGCTCCACGTTCAACTCTGATTATTTCTCGTTTCTCGTTTCTCGTTTCTTGTTGGTTATTTTTCCCTTTAGTTATTTTTTTTTTTTTCTTGTTATAGATTTATTCCGTTCGTTTCTGTTGATTATTTATCGAACTACTACAAGACGCTGTTGTCTGTAAGGGAATCTATCTTGCTTGCATTTTGTACAAGTAAGGTGTGAGTTCCCCAGGTGAGGACGTCCAGGTGAGGAAGGTCCTGGCTACGTAGACAATGGCACAAAATGAAGATACAGGGGGCGATGTAGGGAGAATGGGCGAAAAATCCCCTAGCTGGGGTCGAATATGATATTTCCGCGCACCTCGTAAATACACCTTTGTCATCTCTCACGGCTTGTCAAGGCCCATTCAAGATTTGAGATGGACTAAGCGTTAGTTATCTTAATTGGGTGAGTCTTATGGGATTAAAGAGGGGAGGCACACAACAAAGAAAACTAGGTAGGGATGAACGGATGTGACTAGTATTAGATGTCTATTATATACAATGTGTGTAGACAACTAGACTAATAGCAACGGCTAGGTGGTGTATATGGCGCTAAGAGACCTGGCTTTCTATAGTAACATGTTAGGTATATATGCTTGTTGGTCTACTTCTTACATATACTCTAGCTAAATTTTGCCTCAATGCGACGGACTCATGTTGTAAGTAACGCAGGTAGTCGGCTTATTTGATTTGCATGACTAGGTACTCATATGAGCAACTGTTGCAGCTGACTGGCTCCATCGAAATTTAAAATACCAGAGAGCGTCACATAGCCCGGCCACACCACCATCGTATGTTATATCATCTTTCTTGTCATATCTTGCCTTGAATCTATTTTGCTGGGTCGGGTTGCCAAGGTTCGTATGAGGTCGTCTTATACTATCTTATACTTTTTCCTCGGCCCCGTACTGTTATTTGTCATACCTATGTTGTATAGCGCCGTATAGCTCTCTTTGGTACTACCCACAGTGCCTGCTTGGCCCGGCTTAGCTAGAATTTCCGGCTTGTTGACCCGTATTTGATCCGTCACGAGTTCCACGTCCACGTGCTCCTCCGCGACCGCGTGGACGCCCTCTACCACCGCGAGTGTCTAGTCCGGCCGGTGGAGGGACAGCATTATATGACTGCTGTGGAGCAAACCCATTCGCGGTATTCGGGCCATTCGAAGCGCCCCTGCCACCACGGTTGCCACGTCCACCTCGATTCGAGCCGCCGCGACCACGTGTAGGATAACCGCCGGTTTGCTGCGCTGATCCTGAGGTACCCACTCGCGATGGGTTGTTGTTAGGTATAGGCTGGTAGACCGAGCTGCTATGTTGCAGTCGAGGAGCTCCGTTAGGTTTCTGGTGAACTTGGCCACCACCACGCCCTTGCCCTGGCTGTCGGTCAAAGCCGTTTACGGCGCCCCGCCAAGTACCCCGAAGGGGGCCTGGTACCGGCGCATCTCGAAGTTGGCTGCCTGGGCCTCCGGGCGCACCGTACCCCCGCGTATGAAGAGGTAGCGTTGTTTGCGTCGGTCGCTTTTCTAGGCTCATCTTCGAGTTTGCAATTACTTGCTTGTTAGTAACATTGAGAACTGAGTTGGCTGGGACAGTCTGCCCCCGAAAAGGGTCACAACGACCGCCCAGGGTTGTTCCATTCATGAACGCGTTGTCGCAGAGTATGTCGAGCATGTGATGGTTTCCAACAGTAGTGATACCGACAACTGTACCCCTTGAAGCAATGGGTACCTTTCCAGACGCTTGTACGTAGACGACCCGGTCGCCCAAACTGAATTTCTGATTACCCAGTCGTTGTGCAGCATCCTTTGGGTTAAGCAATGCGGATCGGGGGACACCCTTAAGTTTCTTAGGTTCGTGTTTTTCGTTGGCTTCCCTGAGCGAATCGACCGCATTCTGAAGCTGCATTACCACTTCAGAGTCCAGCTGTTCGGCATCGAGAGGAACTCGTTCGAACTTGCTGGTCTCCACGGTTTTCAGCCATGCGCCAATCTCCTTAATCCTAGCGCTGGCAACATTGCTGTCCGGCCATAGTTGAGTATCATTGAGTTCACTCCCTGTCGGGTTCTGCATCACAGCAGCGAAAAAGTCAGGGAAACGAGTCATGTATTCTACAAGCAACTGAATCGCAGCAGGACTGAATTCCCATCCCGAACTCGATTTCCTCGAGTATCCCAACACTTTCTGCTTCCTTCCTTCGAATTTGAGATTTAATCCAAGATTAACCTTCATGCTGCCGCCAATCGTATGAACAAAGAATGACGAGGTAATCTTGCTTAAGACAAGCGGGTGAAGACCCAGGTCTTTGGCAACAGCATAAGATGGACGGTAGCCGCTTTGCTGCTCGGCACGGCGGATGATCTGCTGCGTAAAGTTTGGCTCTTTCACGGACGGTACTGATACCACTATTTCGGCCTGGTTGTTGCTATGACTTGAAATCTGAAGGGGACGCCCATAGGCATATTCCCCAAGGAAGAAAGAACGGGACCCGACAGGGAACTCCTCTTCGAATGGTATTGCAGCCCTTTCGATGAACCGTTCATCCTCGCTTACAACCTCATCGACGATGGTCTGTGCCGCATAATCCGTCTCCATGCCCGGGATTGGACCGTATTCTTTAATGGTCGCACCCTCATCTGTCTTAATGAGACCCTTCAACATTTCGACATGGACCATAGATTCAACGGGGCCAATGATGATACCTAGTCGGCTACTGTAGAAGTTCTCAATACGTGAGGCTTTTCTATTCCAATCGTCAATATCCCTGCCAGAATGGTGAGTTTGTATCACTTGACCGGAACCGTCGGGAGCCAACGAATAGTCGAATAGCTCGTCTGACACACGTGTGATTTTGGCCTCCTGCAAGAAGGGATAACCGACATGGCATTTTTGACCCAGCTTGACTTTCGCAGACTCGACTCCACTTCGGAGCTCTACGTCGGCTAGAGTAACAACCATACTCTCGTTTCGACTTTCCTGCTGGAAGACGTTTACTCCGTGGAAGCCTAGGGCAGCATTGTAAGGTAGCGTAGCAAGGCTAGGAAATCCTGCTAACGCGTCCACACCGACCTTCGTCCCGTTGAGGAGGCCAACATACAACTCTAGCCCTTCTGTTGTAGGTAGATCGAATATGTTTTCGACACAATGGCAATGGGAAATATCTGGAAAAATTCCGACCATGGACGAAGGGTATATGAAGTCAATGTTAGGATCGTATGTGAACTTCATTGAAACACCAAAACCATTTCGAGCCTTTTCCTCTGGTGTAAGAAGCTCATTTTTAGGTGCCATTGCGGACAAAAGCCGCTTCTCGTCGATGAAAGGGATTTTAACAACTGCCTCCCATTCCATTTTCTTACCATTCATGTCCAGCTCGAAATCCCTCGGATAGAAATCGATAATTGGTGATTTCGGATCTGTCATGAGCTCGTGATATACCGAAGGAACAATCTTCTTGCTTCGGTCAGGGAGAACACCCATGAGCTGTTCAAACGGTCGGAAAGGCTGGCCAAGTTTAAATGTTAGATCGGCATCCATCCCCTTAATAATATCTAGATTTTCCAACGATTAGCATTCTTATTCGTTTTGACATCGAGGTGGTCGGATCTTACCAGACGTCATGGGAGAGTAGTGATAAGCATAGAACCATGGCCAAGAAGCTACCCCTTTGTAGTAGTAATATAACACCCACTGTAAGCCTTGAACGTAATTTTCACAAAGCTTCTTCAGTTCTGTCTCCTTAACCTCCGAGGACCATTCGAATTTGCTTTTATAATATTTGTCTTTCCACTCCATGAATTTTTCTTCATACTTAGCCTGCGCAGCCGCCTGGGCTTCTTCAGCCGAGGAGTCCACCACCCGAGCCCCGTCATAACGCTTCATGACACGGAACAAGGCCATATGACCCTCTTCCTCTTCTTCGTCATTCTCATCAG
Organism: Daldinia bambusicola; assembly: GCA_022478815.1. NCBI lineage: Eukaryota > Fungi > Ascomycota > Sordariomycetes > Xylariales > Hypoxylaceae > Daldinia > Daldinia bambusicola. The sequence goes on from MU284133.1 coordinate 12,539, forward strand.
TATCTGGATTCGTGGGGATCGATAGGACTAGGTTGCGTCGTCCGTCATCGTCTTCAATGGTGCGCCATTCCACATGAAGACTATCCGCGGTGTCCTGTACAAATTTTCGATCGGCGGCAGCAAGCTCGTGACCAAGGTCCAGGGGCGTAGGCGGCCGCGTATTTATGAACACCCGAATTTTCTTCCATAGTTCTTTTTGTGAACTGGTGATGACAAGCTTACCTTTCGCCTTGGCTGGTGCATCGCCGTTGGCTTCTGCCGATTGTTTACCCTTGAGCCACCTGGAATCGGCGTACTCGTGCTCGAAATATCTATTTTCTTCTTTGGAAAGTTCCTCTAGCAACAGCCCCAGACGGGGAAGGTTGATGACCCCCCCTTCGTTGATGTAACCGTCGCACCGCGGAAGGACCTGTTTGTAAATACGAAACATAGTTGCAAGAGCTCCTTCATTGATATGAAGATTAGGCAGACTTGGAAGAAAGTCGTTGCCGACGAAGAACGCCATAAGTATGAAATCGTCAATGATTCTCTCCATGTCGAAAGGCACTTTTATGGCGCCTTCCTTTTTCAATTCCTGGAACTCCAACTCAAGGTATTCCCGAACTATACACAGGTGCATTAAGTAGAAGTTTTGATGCTCTAGCTCCTTTGATTTTGTCTTTGAGGCACGGCCGAAGGTAACCTCTTCTCGAAGTAGGCAGAAATGCGGATCATGGCTCAACAAGCCCAGCATGATAAGATCAGCATCTAGGCCATATAAACAATGGCGGACATTGGGGTGGTAATCGGGCTGGGCTTTCGCGTTTCTGATGTACTCCATGATCTTATGCTCTCCCTCACCAGGAACTTCGTGGCCTGACAGAACAACATCGCAGACCTGCCAGTCGGAGTCCTCGGATATCTTTTTGTTGATAAAATACTTGAGCTGCTCGGTTAACTTAGCCATGAACTCGGTTCCTGGCGTGATACAGTTGCTGTCAAAGGGATCCTCCTTTGGCAGTTCTTGACCCTCCCGTATTGCTTTCTCGCGAGCCTGTTCAGCGTCTAAGGCGGTTCGGAAACGACGAGCTCTCTGTTGGTTCATCTTCGCCCTGGGGGCCACCCCGTCAATGGCCATGAAAAATAACTTTTTGGGCTTTATCTTGCCAAATAAGTGCTCGATATAGTTAAATATACGGATAAACATTTCATCTTCACTCAGACGGAATGAGGTATCGTGAGAGTCTTTGTGGGTACAATTGTGTATGATACCATTCATATCCAACTACGCAGGTTAGCGAACGACACCGGGGAGAGAAGGCATCAACAGGTTGCCGCACATAAAGGTTATCGAATTCAGGGATACGATTCTCTGCAATGAGCTGGGATATCGCAGGATACCGCTCCGAGAGCCATCTGAAGAACTTGGGCACACTGCGCTAGGGTTAGTACTGCTCTCCAAAAGGTGGTCTGGAGAATAGTTTAGACGTACCCCATCCTGGTCTCGCTTGTTCAGTGGGAAATTGATAGAAGAAGAATAATAAAAAAAGGCATGAAATGTGTACGACGCCGAACGACTGACGTATTATGTGACAAATTTTGTCTAGCTACGATCCTGTCCGCGAGGAACTACAATATATCGGTTTGCGACCCGACGTTTTGCCAGGAGCTTTGAAGGAGGGAGTGCGTTTAGAGGACTAGGAGGAAGGCGTTATATGGAGTAGACGATGCGGGTAGATCTTTGTCGGGTGTCTCCAAGGCTATGCATCTGGGGTAATGCGATATGTTGGAGAATATGGGTCGGCTGGCTATTGGTAACGTCGGTAATTTGGATGCGACGCGGATTTGTGAGTTGTAAGTTGTGAGTTGTGAGTTGTGTGTAGCGTGTTAGGTAGTTATATAATTCTGATCTCGGCGACGACGAAGAGTCATTGCCCGTGATTACGGTTTTGCAAGGTTTTGGGCGGGTTGTGGTGCTGTGGTGGCACACGGCATTGTGGAGATGGGTACGGGTAAAACAGTGGTACACCTAGCAGCCTTACCTCAAAAAATACATTTGTAGTATTGTATTAGGTACCTAAAGGTTGGGTGCAAGCTCAGGTTGCTCAGCACATCCAACTAAGAAGTACATAGGTATTTAGGTGCCCGTAACTAAGCCTCCCCCGCATCCACTATCTGTGATAGTATTAAGATTACATAACTCTACATAACTCTAGCAAGGGATATACCTAGGTACCTTGTATGACCTGCAAGCCCTACCGTAACAGGTACGCAGCTAAGTACCTAGAAGCTAGCACCTGCAGGTCCATTACTTTACTTTACGCGCATCGCGTCCCATCGCGAAATTCCTTCCCAACATTTAGCATCTATTCTCTACTCATCTCCCGATATCTTAACACACCGTAATCGGTTCTCCGAGTAAGGCTAATTCAATATGGCCCCAGGCCCTGTTGTTGAAGATGTTGATGGTTAGAATTTCCATTTCACTCTCTCGTATTCATTTTACTTTGGGACTATCTACTGACCTTTGATGGAAGTGGACATGGCCCCGGATTATGAGGAAGATGAGGAGCAGAGACTTATCAATGAAGGTATGCTATTCTAATTTTTCTTTCTAGTGGTAAAAAGCGTGCTTCTCACGATTAATAGAGTACAAGACGTGGAAAAAAAACTCGCCATTTCTTTATGATATGATCCTGAGGTGAGCTTTTGCATCGGAGCGACTAATCGACCCATCCTACTAACAATTTTCAGCACCGCCCTCACATGGCCCACTCTTACCGTTCAATGGTTCCCCGATGTCAAGGAGCCCGAGGGAAAGAACTGTCGTATTCACCGAGTTCTTATCGGAACGCATACCTCTGAGGGCAAGCCAAATCATCTTCAGATCGCCCAGGTCGAGATACCTAAGTCGGTTCGTCCTAATGCAAACGAGTACGATGACGAGCGGGGTGAAATCGGCGGCTACGGAAAGTCTCCATCTGTCGATGCTACTACGGCTATGAAATGGAGCATTGTCCAGAAGATCGACCATCCTGGCGAGGTCAACAAGGCTCGTTACTGCCCTCAGAATCCCGATCTGATCGCAACGCTAGCCGTCGATGGCAGAATCCTCATCTTCGATAGAACTAAGCACAGCTTCGAGCCTAACGGCAAGGTCAATCCTCAAATTAGCCTTGAAGGCCATAAGCAAGAGGGATTTGGTCTTAACTGGAGCCCTCATTCCGAAGGCGCTTTAGCATCAGGAAGCGAGGATCAAACTGTCTGTCTTTGGTATGTGTCCGAGTTAACAGTATACCGTAGATGATTATCAGATTGTGCTAATAGCATGCGACAGGGACCTCAAGTCACTGCAGAGTGGCGGCACGACGCTTGGTCCTTCTCGCCGCTTCACTCACCACACTAACATCGTCAACGACGTTCAATATCATCCTATATCCAAAAATTTCATCGGCAGTGTCTCCGATGATTTAACTCTGCAAATCTTGGACGTGAGACAACCATCTAACACTCAGTCGTCTTTGGTTGCCAAAGATGGTCATAGCGATGCCATCAACTCGTTAGCGTTTAACCCGTCGACCGAAGTTCTCGTGGCAACCGCCTCCGCTGATAAGACCATCGGGATTTGGGATCTTCGTAACGTAAAGGAAAAGGTTCATACGCTAGAAGGCCACCAAGATGCGGTCACATCCCTTTCTTGGCATCCCCACGAGGCAGGCATTCTGGGTAGTGCTAGTTATGACCGACGAATTATCTTCTGGGATCTTAGTAGGGTTGGCGAGGAACAGCAACCGGATGACCAAGAAGATGGACCCCCTGAACTGTGAGTGTTTTCTTTCCCTTTGGAGCATTGATATTATAAGGGGAGATGTGAGCTAACAGTTTGTAGCCTATTCATGCACGGCGGCCACACTAATCATCTTGCCGATTTCAGCTGGAATTTAAACGACCCCTGGCTCGTGGCGAGTGCTGCCGAGGACAATATGCTCCAGATTTGGAAAGTTGCCGATTCCATCGTTGGGAAAGATGAAGCTGATCTTCCACTTGATGAACTTGGCAGGTGAACGAAGCAAGTGAACAAGGCAGGTGTGGTTGGGAGGCTACAACTCGAACCTTGCTACTTAGAACCTGGAGAGTCTGCAGGGCCCAATGAATGTGGAAGAAGAGGCACATATCTACACGACCGTTTAGGTCATTGGTAAACTGGAGAACGTCAGTAGTAACTACTACTATTAATCATTCATTTAGCTAACTTCCCAACAGCTTGGCTATACGGCTGGGGTTAAAACGACGATGGATTTTAGGAGAGCGAACGCTATAACTCTTTTTTTTTTTTTTCTTCATTATTATATCAAACCAGTGAATCAAGTGCTTTTGTTCGGTTGCACAAATCGGACGACTAGTTGTTTGCCCGGACGCATACGGATTATGACCATACTAGGTACTCAGTAATCCAATCAGACAGAGTATTAAAAATAACCGCGCCGAATGATCTACATAGCAGTGGCTCACGTATGTTTTAGCTAGACAATTACCTGTCTAGCTTTATACGTGTACACACATATTACCTGCGTGCCTTTTGTGCCACACGTGTGAAGCATCTGGTAGGTATGCAAGTCTTAAACTGGCCCAACCGTCATCATGGTGCGTATAGATGAGTTATACTGAATGGATGTGTACCTAATGTAGCTAATGTAGTGTTGATGTAAGTTACTAACCGTTACATACCACCTAAGGTACTAGGTAATATATGGATTAGTATAATGTAGGTATCAAAGAAATTGTTCTGCTGAAGCATATGAGGTAGGTACCTAACCTACATAGGTACCTGTACTACATTATGTTGTACGGTTTATACCTGGAGGTATTGTCTTAGGTAACTGTTACTAAGGCATCTAATGCATGTATTTTACATAGGTGGGTCTGGGTACCCCTTGCTACATAGGCTAAGGTCGCCTATCAACGTTACTATCCGCCTGCCTCAGTGCCATGAGCCACCTTTATCAAAGTTCAAACATTTGATATCTGGCCGACTTCTAGATTCCGACAATCCTCATACAACTAAATCATAACCGTATCTCCTCTCGCTCTCCTACTTTTCGGCTTCGACCTTCAAGGCCGTTATGTCTCAAATTCGCTAAGGAGTCTATAATTCTAAAGGCGTCATCGTATATTATTACGCGCACGTTGAGGTGATTCGAAAGCCACTTTGCTGGCTGCCACAGTAAGGTCCTAGGCATCCTAGGTATCCTCATGTTGACTTTGTGTTATCCATTACTGCGAACGCCATTAGCTGGGTCCCGTATTTTTTTTTTTTAAGTAACTCCTTTTAGGAGCATGATCCCAATACGGGAATGCCGCCCTTAACTTCATACCGCCCGACCGAGCCGCCCGATTCTCCAGTGAACGACTCAGATTCAGATGTCGACCTAGACTTACAAGAACTAGACCCTACTACCTCGTCGCATGCCCAGGCCTCTCGACTTCTTGGACATAACCACGATTCTGAACAACGAGCGCCGCGGATTGCATTGAGAAATATTCGCATGGGCGGTCTGAGACGGGTTGGGAATCGAAGTCGCGGCTATGGCGAGCTTGGTCGCAGTAGGGATGGGAACGCTGACGCCGCGCGCTTGCTGGAGGATGATGGGCACGGGCAACGCTACTCAGATGGAAGCCACCATGCCGGCGACGAGGCCCCCCTTTTAGACGAATACGCGCCTCGTCCCCAGAGACGGTCTTTCACCAGTGATAGACTCCACGGCCTAGCTCATCTCGGCTCGTCCTTCAGGCTGCCGAGTTTCATGTCGAGTACTAGCTCAAATCGACATGACGATGATACGGTTATTGATAATAAACAAGACGACTCCTCGGCGTCGAGGATCGTTGCTGTTGGGTCCCCTCAATCTATTCGTTACCCACCGAATCTCGTTTCGAATGCAAAATACACAGCGCTCACATTCCTTCCTATCACTCTCTATAACGAATTTTCTTTCTTTTTCAACATGTATTTTCTTCTGGTTGCTCTATCCCAGGCTATTCCAGCCCTGAGAATAGGCTATTTGTCTACATATATTGCCCCGCTTGCATTCGTTCTCGTCATTACAATGGGGAAGGAGGCGTATGATGATATAGAGCGCCGTCGGAGAGACAACGAGGCGAACTCAGAAGAATATATTGTCCTGCAATTCGGGGAGCCAGGCCATGAGAATACAGCTTCGCATCGTTCCCGAATTTCTAAGTCGGCGTTGTCACGGAAAGCCGACCACCAACCACTAGCCCAGAGGGACAGATTGTCAGATATTCAGGAAGAAGAAGAGCAAGCCGAAGGTCAAGGCCTAGGCCATCCCTCATCCTTTGTTCAGGAGGTTAGCAAGAAATCCCGGGACCTCAAGGTCGGCGATGTTCTCAAGCTCAGCAAAGGCCAGCGCGTTCCTGCAGATGTCGTCATCTTGAAATGCTCCACGTTAGAGAGCCTACAGGCCCAGGCCGAGGATCATGAAGACGCCGGATCGGAGTCATTGCTGGTTAGCCCTTTTGAGGCCGATGAAGATCGGAGCAATGCTTCTCACGGGAATGGGAAGAACCCTGAATTTGTCAATTCTGATTCTTCTGAAGGTACGTCTTCTGGAGAAACATTTATCAGAACAGACCAGCTCGATGGCGAAACGGACTGGAAACTTCGCCTTGCATCCGTTTTAACTCAGAGTTTGCCCGTTGAGGAATTTGTTCGTGTTAGGGTAACGGGCGGAAAACCGGATAAAAGGGTCAACGAATTTGTTGGCAAGGTTGAACTCATGGCAACAAAACGCGACGTCTTGAACAGCCAGTCTGTCGAGAGCAGTATGACGGACAGAGGCAATTCTGCTGCTTTGTCAATTGATAATACTGCTTGGGCGAATACTATAATCGCTTCCCAAGCAACCACTATGGCCGTCATCGTCTACACCGGACCGCAAACTCGATCAGCACTTTCGACCTCGTTGTCACGATCCAAGACGGGTTTACTAGAATACGAGATCAACTCTCTAACAAAGATACTTTGTGCGCTTACTTTGGCACTGTCTGTTATTCTCGTGGCCTTGGAAGGGTTTAGCAATACCGAAGGGAATATCTGGTACGTGAAGATTATGCGATTTCTTGTATTATTTTCCACCATTGTCCCGATTAGTCTAAGGGTCAACCTTGACATGGGTAAGAGTGTTTATTCGTGGTTTATTCAACGAGATCCTGGTATTCCGGGCGCGGTAGTCCGGACTAGCACGATCCCGGAGGATTTGGGGCGGATCGAATACTTACTCAGTGACAAGACGGGTACTTTAACTCAAAATGAGATGGAAATGAAAAAGATTCACGTGGGCACTGTGTCTTACGCCAATGAAGCAATGGACGAAGTGGCTGCCTACGTGAGACACAGCTTCGTTGGGACCCCGAACGACAATGCGCTTGTTACACCGTCTTCTTCTTACAATACGACGGCAGGTATCACTGCGACCAGAACACGACGGGAGATCGGGTCCAGGGTCCGGGATGTTGTTCTGGCTCTGGCCCTCTGTCACAATGTAACCCCTACCGTTGAAGAAGAAAATGGACGAACAACCACTTCATATCAAGCTTCCTCTCCGGACGAAATAGCTATTGTACGATGGACCGAATCTGTTGGTCTCCGCCTCGCACATCGAGACCGCAAGAAGATGGTCCTTGAGTCAGCAGAGACCGGTAAAGTTGTCGTGCAGGTTCAGATTCTGGATATATTCCCCTTTACTTCAGACGGCAAGCGTATGGGTATAATTGTTCGATTTCAAGAACACTTGCAACCTTCTAGGTCAAGCTTGGATAATGGAGAGATATGGTTCTACCAGAAGGGTGCTGACACGGTGATGGGATCCATTGTGGCTGCGAACGATTGGTTAGATGAAGAGACGGCGAACATGGCTCGAGAAGGCCTGAGGACTTTGGTGGTTGGACGAAAAAGACTGTCTATAGGACAGTACCGGGACTTTTCGGCTAGCTACCAGGAGGCTTCTTTGTCGATCAGTGGCCGTGACGCAGCAATGCAACGTGCGGTCACAGAATTTCTTGAGAGGGATCTTGAGCTCCTGGGAGTTACCGGCGTTGAGGATAAGCTCCAGAAAGATGTAAAGCCATCTCTAGAGTTACTTCGAAACGCCGGGATCAAGATATGGATGTTAACGGGCGACAAAGTCGAAACGGCGAGGTGTGTTGCTGTCAGTTCTAAACTTGTCGCGCGGGGTCAATATATATACACTGTCGCCAAGCTCAAGCATAAGGACAATGCACAAGATCATCTAGACTTCCTCAGAAGCAAGACTGACGCATGCCTACTCATCGACGGCGAGAGCTTGATGCTTTATTTAACGCACTTTAGGGTCGATTTTATTTCAGTGGCCGTACGATTGCCGACAGTCGTTGCTTGCAGGTGCTCACCCACGCAGAAGGCGGACATTGCGAAACTCATCAAGGAATTCACTAAGAAGCGAGTTTGTTGCATTGGTGATGGTGGGAACGATGTTTCTATGATCCAAGCCGCGGACGTGGGAGTTGGTATCGTTGGTAAGGAAGGTCGACAGGCCAGTCTCGCAGCCGACTTCTCTATCGAGCAATTCTGTCACCTTACTAAGTTGCTTGTGTGGCACGGTCGAAACAGCTACAAGCGCAGCGCCAAGCTCGCTCAATTTGTCATTCATCGTGGACTTATAATCGCCGTTTGTCAGACCATGTACAGCATTGCCATCAAGTTTGAACCAGAGGGCTTGTATAAGGTTTGTTGCTATTGCCCCCCTTTTAGTCCATGGCCTCGTCTCACAGTCTGCAGGATTGGCTTCTCGTAGGATATGCCACTGTTTATACGGCAGCGCCAGTGCTTTCCCTCGTTCTGGACAAAGATGTCGACGAGAACCTTGCGAACCTATACCCCGAGCTCTACAAAGAACTTACGTCTGGCCGTTCCTTATCTTACCGTACCTTTTTCGTCTGGGTCTTCGTGTCAATATACCAGGGCGGTATGATCCAGGGCCTTTCCCAAATACTCACCGAAGTTGATGGTCCAAGGATGGTGGCTGTTAGTTACACCGTCCTCATCCTAAACGAACTCCTAATGGTGACGATTGAAATCACAACCTGGCACCCAGTCATGATCATGTGCATCGTTGGGACATTTCTTTTCTATGTCGGATCGATGCCGTTTCTAGGCGGATATTTTGATCTAGACTTTCTTCTCAGTTGGTGAGTACTCGTTTTTCCTATCAGCATTGCTGGGGCTGTTAGCTTACCTGTGTTATGATAGGGGTTTTCTCTGGCGTGTACTGGCCATCGGTTCAATCTCTTTGATACCGCCGTACGCCGGGAAGCTGATCAGGAGAACCATGAAACCACCCTCATATAGAAAGGTCCAGGGCATATGAGAATGTGTACGGAAGTGCATTCGTTAGGCGTTTTTTTTTGGGGGGGGGGGGGTTCGGGTTATTATCATTGTTATTATTATTATTTCACTTGCTTACTTGTGATCATAGTGAGATTCAACGTGCATAGAATTACTTTGCAATGGGTTTCAAATATGTGTTTAGAGAGAAACTAACCTAATGTTACCCCACTGTTTTTAAATTTCCGCCTTACCAGGTACTTGATGCCCAAGGTATAATTTCCTACTATGTAGGGATTTGGGATTTGCTGCCCTTTTGCCTTTGGTTTTTTTTTTTTTTTTTTTAATTCTTTTGTGAATATTGGTTAAGGCACAGGACCCCGCGGCGGGTAACTATTGTATGTACCTAAGAAAGTTGTTGAATGGAAGATGAGATTTGAGTGGAGCTATCCTTTTTATCCCGCAATTAGGTACGCAGGCACCTAAGCAATTTGACTTGCAGCCCAGCTCCCCACGTTGCCCTACCTAGGTACTTGGGTACATATACTTGCGTACCAATGAAAATAGATAACATGGATTATGTCCAACTATTTCGTCATACTGACTAAGCATTGATTCGTTAGTCTCTCTGTGCATATGAACTCAGCTAGGCTAAGTAAATATAACTGCCTTCTAGGTAAAGTAGTTATACTGATTACTCAAACATTAATTCGGACAATAAAAGCTAACAAATATTCAAGAATCTTTGGAATATACTTATGCATGGTTGGTTATCTAATGATGCATTCAATATCCGCCACCTAATAGGAGGAGAGGGGAACATGAAGAAACCCTTCGGCGAGAACTTGATACCCACTCGCTGGCGCACGCGCATCACATCTTTTTCTTATCGACTTGTGGCAAAGCTTCCCGCTCCACATCATGTGTCCACCAGTCTTTTAGGGTTCTCCGAATAGTGTTAGCGACATCGTAGTGTATATCACGAACCCTACGCATATTCACTAAACGACAACGGATAGGAGAATATTTATTTGGGTTCTAGATTATCAGTCTTACAGGAAGAACCGCGATTTCTGGCGGGCTATCAACCCATGGCTTTTTATACGCACCTGCAGGCTCGGAATCACTTACTACCTAGATACCTAGCCTAGCAGCCTAGGTAGGTCCAGTATGAGGTAGCTGGCTCGATTAAACCAGACCCCCGCCTTAGGAGTCTATCGTCTTTTTTGCAACCCCTGCACGCCAGCGAGGCTACCTACACTGTACTACGATAGTATTTGTAAATTAAGTGGCTACGATTAGGTATAGGTGCCGATGAAACGTTTCTAGCACGACTTAAATAGATGCCGCTCCAGCAGTTCGAGATATTACATACATGAATAGCATGGAACCCAACAACTCACCTGTAAAAATGTATGCCTGATATATCATCTAAAACCTAACTCCTAACTACCTGACATTAGGTACCTAAATACTACACTACACTACACTACATTACTGACATAACATAACAATGCTGTCAGGCTGTTTTAAGCTGTCAAGGACGCAATAACGATTCTTTTTGCGTCATAGTTCGCTTCTCGCATATTTAGCTGCAAAGCCATGCTTAACCTGTCATATTACCTAACCCTACCTTTTACCTAGGTAAGTACTAAAAAAAAACCAACCTCTCCGGGGGAAACTTGGAGCGGCGCGGAGTTACGATGGCAAACTTTGCGGGATTGCGGGTCCTATGGGGAGGTAGATGGTGGGGGGGAGGAGGGGGGAGGGGGGCGTAGGTAGCTAGGTACGTAGCTGTGTAGGTAAGCAGCTAAGCAGCTAACAGCTAAGCAGTTAAACATGAGGTATAGGTAAGGATGTCATGCGATCGAGAAGAATTATGCTAGGTATGTTTAACCTTGTTAAGGTACTTAAAGGTAGGTACCCTGGCGGTACCCAGGTAGCTTAGGTAGATTTCCTAAGTCTACCTAGGTAGAATTTCCTTGTTGCCCAGTGCACGCAATGATGCCAAACCACAAAAAAAAGCGCCTCCATATGAATTCTTCATTGAGAGCATGCATGGAAGTTCTGGTCCCCGTTCCATGTTCCCAAATCTCCACCTTGGAATTTGAATAACATCTTTTTTTTTTCTTCCTCTCTTTCCCTTTGCTTCCCCTCTTCTTAAGTTTCGTTCTTCCTTTTCCCCCTTCTTGATCAGACCATCTTCCTGAACCTCGTACATCGCGGGGTCACCAAGTACTGAGCTATCCAGCTTAAAGGTTAGTAGCAATATTTGTTTTGGGTCTCTTGGGTGAGAGCTACCTCGGATCTAATTGCACTAAGAATCGAGGGAGGATTGTTATTTTATTTCTCTCATAACTCATACTTTAATGCTAACCGCGTCAGATTTATTAAATATAGTTACAAGCTCTCTCTCGTCTCCCTATTGCTATCACTTCTTCGTTTCTCGTTACTTGTTGCGCACTCAAATCCGCTGCGCCCACCATACATCAGAATGGCTGAAAGCGGGGAGAAAGCTACCCGTGAAGTGAAAAATCACATACTCTTTGAGGTCGCAACCGAGGTAGCTCATCGTGGTACGTCTTACAAACCCCGTCGTAAGCCTCTGTAGTTTTTAAACTAACCTCCATCTCAGTTGGTGGCATATACTCCGTCATTAAGTCTAAGGCGCCTGTCACTACTGCTGAGTATGGCGACCGATATACCCTGATAGGCCCTCTCAACCACCAATCTGTACGTCTCTTATTTTCTTACTCTCTTACTACACATACCTCTCAATGCGTCTATCTAACCAAAACAAAATAGGCCGCTGTAGAGGTTGAAGAGCTCGAGCCAAGTAACCCCGAACTTGCTGCTAGTATCGAGGCTATGAGGAACCGGGGTATCGGCATGCTTTATGGACGATGGCTCATTGAAGGTGCTCCTAGAGTACTGTTAATTGACACCAAGACGGCATATAGATACATGGATGAGTGGAAAGCGGACTTGTGGAATGTTGCCAGTATCCCGTCCCCCCCAGGCGACGAGGAAACGAACGAAGCAATTGTCTTTGGATATTTGGTTGCATGGTTTCTTGGAGAGGTACGGTTTTCTCGCACGTACGGCTCGGGACCTCGCTAACCAACTGCTTTCTTTCGGTATAGTTCGTTTGTCACGAGAAGACTAAGGCTGTCATCGCTCATTTCCACGAGTGGCTTGCCGGTGTCGCACTGCCGCTAACTAAAAAACGGCGCATAGATGTCACCACGGTCTTCACTACTCACGCAACTCTCCTAGGTCGGTATCTCTGCGCAGGTTCTGTGGACTTTTATAATAACCTGCAGTGGTTTGACGTCGATGCGGAGGCTGGGAAACGCGGTATCTATCACCGTTACTGCATAGAGCGCGCAGCTGCGCACTCCTGCGATGTCTTCACCACAGTTTCACACATCACGGCCTTTGAAAGCGAGCACTTGCTTAAACGTAAGCCGGATGGCGTATTACCCAACGGACTCAATGTCACCAAGTTCTCAGCAATGCATGAGTTCCAAAACTTGCACCAGCAATCCAAGGAGAAGATCCACGACTTTGTCCGGGGCCACTTCTACGGTCATTACGACTTCGTGCCTGAAGACACCCTCTATTTCTTCACTGCCGGACGCTACGAGTTCCGAAACAAGGGTGTCGATATGTTTATCGAGTCGCTTGCGCGTCTGAACCATCGACTGAAGACCTCTGGTAGCAAGACAACTGTCGTAGCATTCATCATCATGCCTGCGCAAACGACCTCATTGACAGTAGAAGCACTCAAGGGCCAGGCAGTCATCAAGTCTCTCCGCGATACTGTCGACGTGATCGAACGTGGAATCGGCCGTCGCATCTTCGAACGGTCGTTAAGATGGCATGACGGCGATCCGATGCCTGATGAGAAGGAGCTCATTACCAGCGCCGACAGAGTTGTCCTCCGACGGCGTCTCTTTGCCATGAAACGACACGGTCTACCACCTATCGTTACACACAATATGATGAATGACTCAGAGGATCCCATTCTAAACCAGATACGGCGAGTTCAGCTTTTCAACCATCCGTCCGACCGCGTTAAGATTGTTTTTCATCCTGAGTTCTTAAATTCGTCGAACCCGATTTTACCCCTGGATTACGACGATTTCGTGCGTGGTACCAATCTGGGCGTTTTCGCGTCTTATTACGAACCGTGGGGCTATACTCCCGCCGAGTGTACTGTTATGGGTGTCCCAAGTATAACAACTAACTTGTCTGGTTTCGGCTGCTATATGGAGGAATTAATCGAGAACTCGGCTGATTACGGCATTTACATTGTGGATCGACGCAACAAAGGTGTAGACGACTCGGTTAACCAGCTTACCTCGCACATGTTTGATTTCTGTCAGAAGAGTCGGCGCCAACGAATTAACCAGCGCAATCGAACCGAGAGACTCAGCGATCTTCTAGATTGGAAGAGGATGGGAATGGAATACGTCAAAGCGCGGCAGTTGGCCCTCCGACGAGCGTACCCGGGATCATTTTCCGGCGACGAGGAAGACGACTTCATCCCTGGGGTTGAGCAAAAGATCTCACGGCCGTTCTCGGTCCCAGGTTCCCCCCGAGATCGTACAGGCATGATGACGCCTGGTGATTTTGCGAGCCTGCAAGAAGGGAGAGAAGGTTTAAGTACAGAAGATTATGTGGCGTGGAAGCTACCGTAAGTAAATGAAGTTGACGTAAGTCGAACATTTTAGCTAACCTGTGACAATGTAGGGAGGAGGAAGATCCAGATGAGTACCCGTTTCCATTGACGCTACGAACGAAGAAGTCCAACATCTCTGGGTCAGCATCACCTCTCCAGCTCAACGGGAATCAGTAGGGGCGAATAGGCATTGAATACCGGGAATAAGGGCCGCGTGTTTTCGGGAGACGATAGCTTGTTAGCGCTAGGCTGTGGTTTGGTTTGGGGAAGGGGGGGGGTTAAGTGGTTGGTGCGGTAGGGGAGAAGTTAATTGGCGGGTGCATGTAGTAGTGTATATCCCTTTGGTTGGAAGGGGGAGGAAGGAGAGGAAGGGGGGACCGGCAACAGAAGGTACCTAACCATTGAATATTGTTTTATATAGTGAATTGCATAGCAACGCATCAGCTTGCAGGTATTAAAATTAAAAATTTATATCATACCCTTTGATTTGACTCGAGTTTATTGATACATAATAAATCACTTTTGGTTAATAGGTAATAGGTACATACCTCATACATACCTTACATTATGTACCTAATGTATGTAGTGATGGGAAGTGTACTAAAGTTGGCGTGTTATGCATTAGGTTAGTTAACAAAATTAATAAACGTTATGCCCTGCCTGCATAAGAGGTAAGTACCTTAGGTAGGTACCTAGGTAGGTCCAAGTATTTTACGCAGGTATCTGGGGTACCTGATGTACTATACTTCGTACCTGTGGTACATTATCTACATCATTTCCAAGAGGTGCAGTGGGTGCAGTGGGTGCAGTGTACATAGTACCCCGTATCCAAGCAATTAAAAGGGCTCCCTTTGATTTCCCCACCCTCTCGCTTTTAAACAAAGCGTCTGTGAGCGTTGATAGGTATGTCCTGGATGTGCAGCTTTGTAAACCATTGATTGATCTTTTCATCTCCATTCCTACAATCGTCTACATGCACTCAAATACCCTTCCTGCAGGAGAAACATATGCGGTTCGAGTATGTTATACAGACGTACGTATATCTGTAAATGTCTTATTAATTGTTATTCTGACAGGCTCGAGCAGCGTGGCTTTCACTTGCGGACGTCCATATCATCTAACCCCAGCCTGGCCTCGCCATGAAGTTTGCCATGAGGAAGTTTTTCCGCCGTAGCAAGAAATCGTCGGAACCGCCTCAAACATCTAACTTCTCAACTCCTGGCGGCTACGGTCGAGATGACTATCACTCGTATAACTCTCGTCAGAACGGTTACCCGAACAATTACCAAAATAATTCCCAGAACAACTATGCCGGTCTAGACGCTGGAAGAGGTCGCGTCTTCGCTCCCTGGCTAGAGCTACCTCCTCCTATCTTGGAGAGGGTATTCTCCTTCGTCTGCCCACACTGCTGCGACGAGTCGTACGAGACATGTGAACAAAGCGCCTTGGAGGATGCCTGTATGCTCTGCGACCTACGCGACCTCTCCCACGCCGGCCAAGTCTGTAAGCGCTGGAGAGCGGCGGCCGTCAAGTTGATGTAAGTTCCTCCTTTGGTAAAATATCACTGGAATATCACTAGAATATCAATGGGGGTCGGTACCATGTCGGTTGTATAAATTCGTTACTGAAATTCGCATCCTTTGATTTTGGTAGGTACCATAGTATCCGTATCGATTCCGTACACTATTGCGAACTCGAGATCGACCTATCCGAGAAACGAAAACGTAGGAGTCGCTTTGATCGCAATGGGCTCCCCGAAGACACAGCCAACGCTCGGTTACAGCTACTATGCCGCTCCCTACGTGAAGATCCAACCCGGCTCGGCAAGCTCGTCCAATACTTCAAGACACCTTATATGCTGCGAGAGTCGAGTAGCTCTACGTTGGCAAGGACCATTGCTGTCTTGCCAAACCTCCGCTACGTCGACTTGCCCGAGGGGTTGTACTGCGATGATCCGGCTTATCATACTCTGAAGCTCGAGGTACAGGCCCGTTGTCCTGACCTCAGGAAGATGGCCTATACAGGTGGCAGCGAGCGGAGCTTGGAGGCGTTGAGCACGGGCAGCTTTTGGCAGAACCTCGAAGTATTGGAGTTGACTAGGATCAACATGGATCCTGCAGCGTTACGCCATGTTCTGGCGGTACTTCAACACCTGCGCGCTCTGAAGGTGTCTGACTGTAGAATCATAGATGACGACATATTCAGGTACAACGACGTGCTACCTGCCTTCCCGGCTTTGGAAGAAGTGATATTGATAGATACGCCGAGAGTCACTGCCGATGGCCTTGTGGCGTATTTGTCTAGAGACGACACACAGAGGCAACTGAAGGTATTGTCTCTTTCCAACACCGGTGTTCAGGCTCCCAGCCTATACACTGTATTGGCGCAAGCTCCGAACCTTACGGCACTTTCTGTCATTGATCAGGTAGACTCGGCATTTCCTTCTCACTCCGGGCCCATTCCTCCCTTGGTCAACTGGTCCCTACAAACGCTGCGCTACGAGATCACGGCGTCGTCAGCTACCCCTGCCTACGTGGGTCTCACGGCCGGTTATTATAACTACCTAGCTTCCTCCCTTTTCGCCGGAGGATTACCGCGCCTCTCGGCCGTCTACGTTCGCGATCAGAACTTCCCAGACCTTCTCCTTGGTCTTCCACCGCCTATGCCCGGCTTTGCAGGAGGCCAGCAGCGTCCCAGCAGCTCAAGTAGCGCCGCCATGTTCAACACGGGAAACAGCCTCCCCTCACCGGGCCTTACGGGAAGCTTTGGCAATGCACCCCCACGTTTTAGCTCCAATAACCCCTTCGCGGCAGCACTTGGCCCATCCAAAATAGGGACGCAGCTACTCAGCCAGACATTGGAAGTTTTTACGAAAGGAGAAGACGACCTTGATTGGGGAAGCATTAGAAGTAAGTGTCTGGTTGACGTTGCCAACTACCCCAGATCGCCAACTGACAGTCTTACCCCGGTCTATAAATGAAATATCGTCTTATAAAGCCTTCCGCAATGTGTAACTGCTAACTATGGACTTATAGTGGACCCCTTCGATGCCTACAATGGTATGAGTAACGGGCGTAAAGGTCATCGAAGCGGTGGCTCGCTCAGCGGCCGGCCTCTGAGTAGCTACGGCCTTGCGGATGTAGGTTCTGGATGGCAATCTGGAGGAGCTCGAAAAGGCTCGCTTTCTCAGGCAACGAGTCCTACAAGTTATCTCTCTGTGCCAGCTGGACATGCTCGTAATGGAAGCACTGCGAGCTCGAGCAGCCTTAGAGATGATGTCTGGCCTCGGCCCGGCAGTAGTCATGGAAAGAAGAAGGGCGACCGAGACCTGTGGCGCTGAATAAGAAGCTACTCGGTTCCTACAGTAAAAAGAAGAACAAAAAAAAAACAACAAAAAAACAAAGCAAAACAAGACAATACCCAGGTCATATAGTTGACCATAAATGTCTATCTCGAGGCGGCAAAGTGCGTACTTAATTGGCTTTCAAATAGCAGATGTCGACGTTCCAGGGCTGTTAATCAGACCCCTACTAGCTAACACCACGGGGAAGCAGCAAGTGAGGCGTAATGACATTCATGTAATAAACCACGGAATAGGGAAATAGGGAAATAGGGAAATAGGGAAATAGGAGATAGTAGGACTATAATGATCCGCGAGCATTGGCAGCTACCTACAGCCATGCAAGTGTGAGACTAAAAGCACATGATAGTGAAGATGATACATTCTATGGGGGTGTCTATATGTGTTAGTAAATATAATCTAGTCCACTCTTCTAGTCTAACAATAACCTTTATAAAAAAAATAAAAATAAAAAAAAAGAGTACCTAAGGTATTGTAAGTTTAAGAGACGCCAACAACTTTCAACTCGCCTTTTTCATCGCCGTCTAGCTCGAGAAAACCGCCTGTTTCTAATTTCTTCTTCCACTTCGCGCTTTCATACCTTGCTAAAATCATCGTCATGCGTAGTATAATTTGATGGCTTGAGTCGTGCTCGACCGTCTCTGGGTCAAGAGGTGTGAAAGTCCACCTCCCAAACGCCCAGTTCAAAATGTACCTGCCCGAATGACTCGGCGGTGTAGAGGGCAGTACAGACTTGTCTTCGTCAGAACCTTGAACCGTTGGGGTGGCTGTCAATACCGACTTGATCCTGTATACTTCATCCTTGGGTGCCGCGTTCAACAGTACCATTAGCTTCGTCGCATTGACAGCACTGCCGGCACTTCCCGTGAGACTAATTGACAGTACTTCAACCTCACTCTGGTGGCTATGGCCATCATCACGGTTTGAGTCGTGATTATGATGGGAATGGTAACCACCATTCGCCGCCGACTCTTCCGTTAGGGTTCTCGCCAATCCACCATCAATGCCAAATATGACGTCCACAGGGACACGCCCTTTATCGCTCTTTACCCACGCGACGTCAACTTCGAGATCGCCCACCCGATCAAGGCACTCGTCAAACCGGCGCTCACCGCACGCCTCCCATTTATTAAAGACAATCAAGTCGGTGTACCGCGCTTGTACGCGCGCCGTATAACTCGTATCTTCGTAGCCCTTCCAATTCTCAACGTCGATTACGCTAACGACACCATCAAGTACGTATTGGCCCCCAGTCTCACGCGCGAGTCGATTGACCTCGATAGCAAGGGTAGCGGGGAAGGCGGAGCCTGAGGTCTCGATGACAATACGGTCGGGGCGGACAGAATCGCGCAGCTCAGCGAGGGCGGTGCTCAGCTGGCCGACGAGGTTGCAGCAGATGCACCCATTGAGTAACTCCTGGACGCCGGAAACAGTGCTCGAGGAAGCAAGCTGAGAGTCGATAGCTACATCGCCAAACTCGTTCTTGAGGAGGGCGAGGCGGTAGGCGGGGTTGGCGGCGCGGAGCTGCGGGACTAGGTTAAGGAGCAGGGTGGTTTTACCCGACCCTAGGAAACCTGTGATGATGGTTATGGGAATAGGGGCCATTCCCGCATGTGCGATGGGAAATGGTGGTTCAACGGATTTACGGGGGAGAAAAGGAGAAGAAAAAAAATAAAAAATTTGAAAGTAACCTGAGTTAGCAGGTATACCTACCTAGGTACTTTGGAGGTAAATACATACTAGGTACAGTACCTCTTCGGAGTATGGCGGGGTTGGAGGGGTCCATTCACAGGTAAGCTGCTATTAATAGCGCAGGTTTTTAAGCTCAAGCTAAGGGGATTGACGTGCATAGAGGATGCTGCCGTCATTGCCATCAATGATGGATGGTGTGTATACTTCCGGGAAACTACACCCCATGGATGGAATACAGGTAGGAGCTGTAGGAGGTATGGTATTGTACAATGTACCTACCTAAGGTAGCTAGCTAATCGGATCTTAGCAAAAACAACAACCACTACCCGAATCATACTTCAATTTCCAATTGCTACAACCTTCGCTAACAACTAGTTGGAGCCGAGGATAGCAAGAAGATCACTCTCAATACCAGGTACACGACACAACGCAAGTCAGCAATTACGCCTCCGAATGAAGCCTGAATGAAACATTTCACGTAAGGTTAAGCTGTTTCCTGTCTTTTGTAATATCCGCCGTAACGGCCAGGCCGCTATGATGGTCGAAGTTTTTATTATGTCGCGTCGCAGCATGGTACTCAAAAGTTCTGCGATTCCAATCGAGATAGAGACGAGAGTGTACGAATGGAGACGTGGAATTTTGTATTGCTTTCCGAGTTGGATTAGGAACACCAATAGGACCGGGAAGGCTGCCAGAATAGCCACTGTTTTTATTGTCGAACCCCGACATCGAGAGCCAACCGAGGGTTTCACAGTATCGGCCTAAGAGATTTATAAGAGTCTCGTCAAAAATATGCGTGGTTTCACCTACCCGACTCGAGTGCTGTACTACTACCGTCGAGAACAGCAAAATCTCGAATATGACTATGGCCTCCTATATCGCTGTTAACTACATGGCCAATCTACCTCCCCCACCTCCGCTTGGATATAATACAAAACCAATAAACTGGATAGGAGTGTCCGAGCGCACCGCACGAATCGCGTCCAAGACAATAGGGAAAGTGCTCGCCTTATCGGTCGACCGGGCATGGTTATGGCCTAAAACCGCGAAGATGTCTACGGGCTCGGGATAGCGAATAACATCCAAAACCCATTTTTGTGTGGCCATGGTCTTCGCAGGGATGACTTTGGAGACATTTGTGTTACTAGTGAAGTTAAATAATATGCCGAAAGCCATGATTCTAAACCCATGCTTGGTTGTGAAGTATCGGTGCGTGTTGCCGATATACTGCCATTCCTTCGTCTCCCTGTTGAGTATTTGGACGTTTGATGTGAGATACTTCTCGCCCCAGTACGCCGATATCTCACCCAGAGCCTGGTAGGCGACTTCGGCCAGATACAATTCGTGGTTACCAATAGCTAATAAGTCGTATTGGACCTTATCGAAGACCTTTATCGAAACCTCGCCGTCCGGTGATGTAGCGTCGCTTAACCCAGCCCCATTGTGCAAATCGCCTGGGCATTATATGAGCCTCGTAAGTCCGTAGGTAGCATTGATAGCACCGGGCTGCATACGCTTCACGTGTCGGACTTGCTCGACGTGATCCACTGGACCCGAACAGCCGGAGCATGCTAAAGCAGTACGGGCGAGGTTTAGGACCCCTAGTATAGTAGCCGAGTTGACTGGGCGCATCTTGACGGAGGTGCAGCTATTAGAGAGGATGCCGAGTCTTTCTCGGCAGTTGAAACTAGACAGCCGAGTAAGGAACGGCACATGGGAATTTAAGTACAACTAGATGACGCTTGCCATGCATACGAACACAAGCGCACATACCTACGTTAGGCAGTGCAGGATGGATGTGGTGGACACGGAATTCACCGAGATTACAATACAAATGCTTCTTATCAATATCAACCATCGTACAGCGCAAGTAATTGGAAGCAAAGAGATGTGGCATATGATAGGTATGATAGGTATGATAGGTATGATAGGTATGATAGGTATGATAGGTATGATAGATATACCAAAGGTATGATAGGAGACGGTCTTCCTAATAGGGTAGGCGGCTAACCGATCATCGACTGCGCTTATATACCACTAATCAGCCCCCCAGCTCTAGTCCCCTCTTTAATATTCACAGCTCGACGTTAAAGACCTGCTTCGTCGCCTCTTCTATATCCGGCCGGGGTGTTCCTGGGCGTGTCCTCTCACCGTCGGCGGGCTCCACGATTCCCATCTGCCGAACAGCATCACTCGCGTGGAGCGTGCCCGCTATCCTGCGAGATCTCGCCCGGTAAGCGTTGCCAGGAGAGTCGTCCTCGAGGTAGAACTCCAGCCTTTCTGGTCTCTGGTCTAGCCGGAGTCTACTATTGATATCGTGCTCCAGGTTTCTTAGCACTTCAATGGCACGACGCCTGTTTACTGTACCGTATATGTAGAGCGATACGACCGTCCACGCTCCAGAGGCATTACTTCCGTAGTTCCCCGCGCCGATGCCGTATGCGTAGAATGCTCGGTCTCTCCTGCTGATATGCTCCTCTAAAAGATGATTAAGGTCGTACATTGCTGGTAATCTTTGTCAAAGAACTGACTGGTTCAAGTAAACTAGTTTTGTTCTTGGAGATATATGTTTTTATACACGTGTTGGTGGTTCGAATTAGGGTCAGGGTCCGGGTCCGGGTTATCTCAAGAGTAGAATGCCGTGAAATTGAGAACAATAGTGCGTGTCACCTCTCGGTGCTAGTAGCCGGTATAATTAAGCTGACTATAATATATGAATGATTGGACTCTTTATTTGATTGCTAAGAATATGCCGAGTCAATGCTCCCAACGCTACTAAATACAAAGTCATTGTTCGGACGATTTATGCTAGAGTGTTTGACACAACGAGACAGTTCGAGTTACAGAAAGGCCAACTTGATTGTCCGCCTGTGTGGACTCAATGGTGAGTACAAGGGCTTTATAGTAAATTTAAGTCTGGCGTAGTATACTCCAACATGAATAGAAGGTTAAGTGTTGGAGGTAGACTGTGCCAAAGAAATGCTTTACTAAGGAGATTTTGGGAGGGATGAAGATGCACGGAACGTACAACTGTTACAAACAGTTCAATGTCACTCTAAAAGCAGCCAGACACAAAGATTTGCAAAAACGGTTAAAGTATAATGAATTCATAGGAACGCCTCATGAAAATAAGCCAGTAAACGTGACAAACCCCAAGATTTATCCTGAAACCCCCACGATGTTATATAGCAAACCAATCAGAAACAGTAAATCAGAACTCCCCAAGCCTCAGACCGTAAAGTTGTGAAAGATGTTCAAGAATATAAACCCAAAGTTTCACCTCATCGTTTGACAGTCATTAAATCATAAGAGGATGAAGTGACCAGCTACAAACATTAGTCCCATGACGAGGGCGAATGCATTCGTGAATGAAGACGCGGCGGCGGAGACAGCATAGGGCGGAGGGATGATGACGGTGCTGCCGTTGTTGCCGGAGCCGTGGCAGCTGGGGCCGGCGCAGGGAATTATAGGCTTAGGGTTGAAGCCTGGAGCAGGGCATCCGGGGCCAGAGCATGGGACGGGAACGGGGCCGGGGCCGGAGCTAGGGCACCCAGGACCGTGGCATGGGGGAATACCAGGGTTACCAGGACGGGGACATTCGGGACCAAAGCATGGCATGGTACCAGGGCCTTCTGGGCACCCGGGACCGGCACAAGGGACTGAGACGGGCTTAGGACCGACACCGGGGCATGGTCCAGGGCCAGAGCATGGGCCGGGGACAACTGGCTTGGGATGAGCGGGAACCTTCGTTGGGTAAGCAGCTGGGTTGCCCATAGGATGACCAGGTGGAGTAGCAGTGATAGTGGCAGTAACACCGTTGCCGGTGACTCCGACTGTGGGATACCCGGTGGGTTGGATGCCGGGGCAAGTGATTTCGATTGCGGTGGCAGGGTGGCAGACGGGGCAAGACACGGTGGTGACGACAAATCCGGGAGGGATGACAGAAGGGACATAATCAGAAGGCTTCCCGGTACAGGTCTCGGTGACGGTGTAAGTAGCCATCCACTGGCCTGTCTCGCAGGCAGCGGGCAAGACAGTCTCGTAGACAGTCGTGTAATGAGTTTGGGTGACCGGCGAAAGAATAGTCTTCGTCACTGGGGTCAGGACGGGTGTCAATGCAGTCGATGTGCAAGACAGGAACTTTGCGGTGTTAGTCGCGTTGAAGTAAGGCATCTTGTCGTTTGTTTGATCTTGTTTAGATGAAACGAGTGTAGTATAGTTAATGAAGTTTGGAATGAACGTGATAAGCCAAGGTGGCAGTTAAGGAGCGACTGTAATGAGTGAATGAAGGAAGGACTGATGATGCTGTTGATGATTCTACACAAAAGGGATTCCCAGAGGCTGAGGATCTCGTCATCTTTATATGCAAGATGGCCATAGCCAACATCGCGGACTTATACGCGCATTGAGTAGACTGAATATTTTGTAAATAGAATCACAACAACGATTTGATTCCTGCTAAGATTAATTTACGCGGCGGAAGAATGGCTCAGAATTACAAGGCATTCCTCTCCAACTCGACTACCAGTCATAGGGTCACGGCTGATGAAAACTTAGCAGATGGGATACGGCGTCGTTGAGACATTCGGCTGAGACTTGCCATGCTCACGCTTGACCAGCTCATTTAAACCTTCCACCCAAATCAGTCAACCAGCAGCAACAACGACGGGAATTGAGGCGCTCATTTCTGCGCCGAGTACCCAGTATTCAGCCGCCCAATGTTCAGCGTCTAGTCTTCAGTGCTTTCGGCTCACGTTCAGTTCAATGCTCGTCTACGTCGCGATTGGCACGCAAGGCTCGGAATGCAGTCAACCTGCGCATGTTCCCTCGTTTTTCGACATCTCCCGCACACGGTCCGAGGACGTTCGGGAGACTTCCTAATAAGGAATTTAATCTCCAGAGTGATTCTCAATGCTGAGAATGGCAACTCGTCACTGTGAGAAATTCGAAATGACGGTCGTGGCTACTCTGTGAATACTTTTTGATCTGAAGAAGAAAAAGAAGAAAAACGAAATCAAATTTTCGGACTGCGAAAAATTTATTTATTCTACTTTGGCTGGTGGGGGGAGGGGGGGGGCGGCGGGCTACTCACCCGCTAGCTGCAGCCCAGGTACAATACCTCTTTACTTGCTCTTCGACGTTTAATAGAATATTCTAGTTAACTACCTAGTGTATTCATTAACAATTGAAATATGTGGGGTCTGTCTCGCGCCTCAATCCGCCTCAATCCGCCGCAATCATGTATTTATTCATGTTTTTAACGTAAAACTTGCGTCTTTACACATACAGGTATACATACTATACCTACACGTTCACAATACATAATACATGCCAAAATGCCGGCAGACGATTACGTAGTGGCCGCTGGAACTGGCGCACTCAAGCTAAAAGGTGGGAAAATTCAGAAGACGAAGAAAAAGAAGAAAACCAAGACCCCAAACCTCGAACGTTCCCTCACTCCAGGAGAAAGTTCCACCTCCAAGCTTAAGGATGCCGATGATCCTCAGGAACGCGATACCAAAGATATGGAAGACGGTGATGGTGACGTAGTCGAGTACAAAACCGAAGCCGAACGTCGGTACGAAGAAGCTAACAAAAAGAAAGTATGTCCTATACAAACCCAGTCACGAATTACAACTCGATGCTGACCTTAGTTTCGTTATCTAGATGTTAAAGATGCTCGAGGATCCAAAGGTAGCTTCCGAGTTCCGAAAGACCCATAAAGAGAGAGTAGAAGGTCTAAACACATACCTCTCCAAGTTGAGCGAACACCACGATATGCCTAAGATTGGCCCAGGATAAACTACCTCCTTGAGCTCGTCTACTCTAAGAAACCACCTACCTAACCTAACCTAACCTAACCCAACTTAACCTAATAACAATAATCCCCATCGAGTCTCACGTCTCACTATTATCAAAGATCTTTGTATATGAATGGATTTTCAGGTGTCTTCCTTTGACATTCTGTGTACATAGCACCATAGTACCATAGTACATGTAAATAGCTTGTCCCGAACGAAGATACAAAAGATTCCAGAATTAATTAATTACTCCGCAGACAATCTCGTCATATTCGACAACCACTTGACCACTTGACAGATTTGATTCTGCGAGCTCTGAGCCGACCCTTTTTTTCTATATACCAAAATTTTTCTTTATCTTCCTTCACTCCTAGTTCTAAATGAATGTGGATGCCGTCAAGTTTCCGTGTATGCAAATGCCGGCGCTGATGATTATTAAGAAGAAAAAAAAAATGTTTCGCTCTGATAATGCTGCTGCTACGCGCTAACGCCAAACTTCAAGACTGGAAAGGAAGACGATTCGAATTGTGACAGAGCTTATGCGAGGAGAGCTCCGCCGACAACAGCACCGATGATGACCTCCACTACTGGCCTTCTTGCAGGCAGCACAGCAGGGCCAGATTGCAGGCTTCCCTCCGCTTCCGAGGTCTGGCTTGCTTCTTCCGGTGCACCCGGAGTCACCACCTCGACGGATGTGATCGTTGTCTACAGGGTTTACTAGTTAGCCACGTTCTCTCCCCTCGCTAAAATAGCCATAAACCAGCTTGAAACTGAAACCTAAGATTTAAAAACTACAAGCATACGCTACTGCGTTGCCCGAGGTGTACCCAAGATGAAAACAGGAGGTAGATTGGGAAGTGAGTAGGGCTTACCTTAGCGCCTCCGGGAAGCGTTGATGTGTAAGTGGATGTCCTGGGTGACCTTGTAGTGGTAGGGGCAGAAGTGTGTGTCGTCGGGGTTGTTGCTGTCGTCAAGGTAGTGTCTAGATAATGGTCAGTTTCATGCAACGTACGCTCAGAGAGGATGCTAGGGATTGGTATGCGTACCAGGAATGCTTGTCGTCTCAGCAGAAGATTCCGAAGTCGAAGTTGTTGTCGAGTCCCCGGTAGTGCTGGTGATTGTAGTTACCGAATCAGACGTAGATGTTGGCGCATCCGAGGTTGACTCTGAAGTGGCGTCTGAAGTCGATTCCGCAGTCGATTCCGCAGTCGATTCCGCAGTTGATTCCGCAGTTGATTCTGCAGTTGATTCCGAGGTAGGCGTGATGGATTCTACAGAGGTGGAAGTCTCTTGAGTTGTGGTGCTATCACTCGTAGGGGCTGCAGAGCTAGAATCCGCGGTCGCAGAAGTTGCCGTCGTAGTGATCGTCTCATTGCCAGACTGTCTCTTTGCCATTTGAACGATGGACGTCGCTAATTCCGGGTCACTCGCGTGAACCGCCTCCATGGCCGAGCGGTCCGAGTCATAGACGCCATGCTTGTAGGTGCCAGGGAAGTAAGCATGGAGAAACTCGTGGATAGCACGGGGAGATGCCGAATTCAATAGCCGGGAGAAAGTTGAGTCGTCACGCACTACGACATGCTCCGTCTCACTTCTGGCTGTCTCCTCGCCAGAAGGCGTTTGGTGCAGGACAGCACTGGCTAAGCCGGCGGTGACAAGTAGGCTGAGGAACAGAGTGAGGAAGTGGCGGGGTGAAGGCATCTTTTCCGCTAGACGATGTCGAATGCAGCGATTTGTTTGAGTTGGTGTGTAAGCTGCCTGTTCACCCAGGAGACCCTTTTCGGAGAGAGTAGAAGTCATATTGAAAAGGGACAATGTTGTTGATTGGCACGACCGTTTTTATGGTAAACCCACTGGATCAGTTCCGGAAAGCGAGAGAGCTAATGCAGACTATTGCAGAAAGACGCTTGGGCAGTGGGCGGCAAGATTTCGGGGGCGGCGACTAGAATTTTGGTACGGTACTTCCACGGGTTTTATTGCATGCTTTGGGAGGCTTGGGGATTATGGCGTTACTGTGGTAGAGCCCCGTATTGGAGTTGCACAAAATGAGAAGCAAAGCTGGCAGACTGGCAGAAAGGTCGACCGTCGACGAGAATGTGAAAGAACCCAGTGCAAGGAGACCGAAGCAAGTATCAGTTGGTGTAGGCTATTCCAAGTACATAACCTAAACACAAGTTCGTATACACTACCTGTGATCCCTGGATAGCGTGGGCTTTGACGTGTACCGATTTGTCGGATGCTGTGGAAACCAAGAAGGCAAAAACGGGGCCGCTATGGTTTTGTCTTCATTCACTGGGAGATGGTTGATCAGCGTTGCGGGCGCCGATAACATTATGTACGAACGTCAGCATACGCTACCTAGTGTACGTATGTACGGTTCATGTGTAAAATATATACCTAATCCCTAATATCTAATACTACGCACGCAATACCATGTCTGCATGCATACCTACATAGCTACCTAACATACCTACATACATAAGTGTATACATAGTAAGATATCGTGGCTGATGGCTTGATCCTCAAAGATCAGTGGGGCTATACTGTAGCAAAATTCAACCTGACACACTGTACGGTGTAAGGAGGCGACCGGGCAGCTCAAGAGGTTTTGTATTCAAATCTTCGTATCCATTGAGCTTGACCTGAAGCAAAGGATTCTTTCCCTTCACGCGAGAAACTCTTCATCTACAATTCAGCAGCTGCCCACCTCGTGGTTAAAACTACCCTTGGATTATGAGTCGTGGTGAAGGGCAGTAAGTTTTAAATAAGAGAGGCTCTCACAGGCAATGTCATGCGCATACGCACAAGTTCGTACTGTCCATACCATGTACTTTTCGTACGATCGAGATTTCCTTGGCGCTGCGGAGGCTTAGTTGAAATTCCCGTACTGTGATCATGGTGACGTCGCTTTCTGTTGAGAATACGAGGTTTCTGCTGTTTCGTCTAACACCCCACTCTAGGTACTAAATGTAAGCTCCTCTCTCTCTCCTGTCATGAGTGACCTGTCATGAGTGGTGAACTACATAGTACAGCCGTGTGGCAACCGTCTATGGCACCGTCTATGGCACCGTCTATGGCGCCGTCTATCCTAAATCAGGGAAGATCCAGGCGACAAGAAGTAGAATTGCTGTTTCAGAACAAAGGGAGCGAATGAAATTTTACCTGCTTACATTAGTCGCTATGTCGCTTCGAGGTACATGTAGGATGGCAGTTTGTGACATTTGGGAGTGATCTGCTATATATAGCACCCTGGTACGATACGCCCCCCTAATCCTGGCCAACCCGACCGCGGGAAAAAAAAGTCAGGAACTTGATAGCAGTACGTACCCAGATTTCAACTTGTCTTAAAATTGGCCGTGGTCTACATAGTATTTATTGATTCGTTAACATTGACGATATGAATTGTGACTTATCGGCTTATCCCTCACTTTCGCCAATGTGATTCGTCCGGCTTGTCTTTAGAATGTGATATTTGGATGAAATGTCTCAGTTCAAATCTCGTCATGTCTTATCTCTAATGCAAACATAGAATTAGCCGCCACTCTGCCAAGTCAACCCCTGCGCATTTGGGAGATCAGCGGCTACAGGGCTGAAAACTTGGCACCGTTTGCCGCACGTATTAGGCTGGCTGGTTAGATGATACGTTATATATGACCTTGATGATCTCTCATAAACACCTCATGATACTACAATCGCATCGCGCACACATAGTACATCACAAGTCGTCCATCATCAACAGCAACAACCATGATAATAATAGTAAAATAAATGGTAGCTGTTTGCGTTAGTTTACCCATTTATCCCCGGCCATCAGATATGCGGCACGGAGTACGGCCTCCGGATTGTATCCGCATATTGGGGGTTGTTACGTGGAGGTCCGAATAATGCTTTTTAGAGTCGGAAAGAAAACTCGTGGCCGTGCTTATGTATGCATTAGGCAGTAAAGCACCCGAATACCCAAGAGTATAAGTACAATATATAATAGAACGGACATGGATAGAAATTAATCGTCACCCGCATATATAAGAACCCAGTGAGCTAACACACTTCCATACATGATAGTAGTCTACGTAGAGAGTTATCATTCTCATCGGTGCCAAATTAGTAGTTAAAATATGACAGAAACTGCTTGAAAAGTAATGTATTCGGAAAAACGTTAAGAGTCAAAAGGCCACATTCATCATGAGAAAGTAGCCTTGTCTCTAGGTACTGCATATATAGCAACAAATATAATACTACCACCAGTATACATATAATTGTCCTACGGTATACTTTTTTGAATACCTAAGACCGGAACAAGGGAGTTCAAGATCTACGTAAAACCGAAGTCATACTCGAGTAAATATACTGGTGACCGAGCCGTTGCGCTAGGCATAATTCGATCCACAGTGGTGTCTTTTCCGGAAAATCCAGGTATAAATCTGAAGGTTTGTCTATTCTCGGTGGCATTCGCCATGCCATAATGCAAGAAGTCTCGCAGTAATGATATTCAATCGACATAGGTACCTATGATTACAACTTATACGATGGCGACACCTGAGCGAAAACGGCTGGGAGATATCTGGAGGCATCCTTCTTGTCATTGTTGAACCGAGGTCCGCGGCTTCTCACCTGTCCAGCCTTAACCTCAAGATGAGTGCGTTGGGTAAGACAAGCTGCTAGAGTATTGGTATCTGGTGTCTACATAAATACACGTAACCTACGAGAAGAGCGAGGCTCGGTGTCAACACCTAGGATATGGCTACGGAGGTGGAGAGGCGGGATAGTGGAGGCCACCACTTCCGAGATGGTTACCTTAATACCTGGCATTCCAATACTTGCCGTCGCTGGTCTTCATCGGTTAACATTCTCTATCATTTTTATATAACCATCTTTTCATTCGTCCAATAACTGACTTAGTAAACGACTTGACTGATAATGTTATTAGCTGGGACTATTCATATATAGGGGTTTCACCAGCCACATGGGTACGTACTAAATTACCTAATAGCTAAAAGAATAAAACGTTCATAAAATCGTAAAAGTGGCACCCCCTGCTACATTACACGACATGGACAAGTACCTCAAGTACGCAAGGTACTTCAATAGATAACTCGAAATGTCAACTACGATGCGGACTAAAAAGACATGTGAAATACCTCACATCAAGCTGCCTAGGTACATACAGTAAATCAGGTAACTAACCTTAGGTGTACTGGGAAGGTCCCCACCAATTCTACCAACTTTACCACTTGCTATTAACGGCTGATCGTTCAATAGAACATTGCAGTCGCAGCTTAGGTAGGTAGTGTACGATATAGTAGACTGCCTTATGTACAATATGTACAATACCTACGTAGGTAAGTAACTCGGTAACTTCCCAAAGCGTTGTCGGGACTAAATTTTGAAGATCTTTAAAAAGTTGTTTTTTTTTTAAGTAACACCGACCCCTATCGTAGATCCTCACAACTTTATCCCCACGATACGATCGTTGTTGCTGCTGCTTGTTGTCGCCATCAACCCCCATCTTCGCACTCCAACGCAGCTTATTACCGGAATATGACGCAATAGTTCCTAGCTGGGACTGAATGAATTGCCTCCACGTCGCGCGCCTAAGGTGTGCCTGTCGACTGACTGGGTCTCGATAATGCCTGAGCACCTCGACCCGCCTTCACAAGATGCTTTGAGACTTCTCTCACGATCTCCACATCCCTACCATCGCCAACACTCCGAGCTACTTGAGCCATCCGACCGCTTAACCTATGCAACCTCAAAAGGAGATGCAAAATCCCTCCCGTCCGGCGTTTCGAGAGAAGTTACACCGAGTAGCGATAGCGGCACCGAGGCTGACGATGAACACTTCCTCAAAGGCTTACCGGCACCTAAAAGGTCGCGGAAGGGATTGCGAGGACGCAATGAAGTCCTGTCGGGTAGTTCGACCCCGATACCATCGCCAGCTGTCCTTGAGGAAGAAGGAAGACAAATGTACTATAATATGAAGAAAGATGAGATAATTGGCAAAAGGCTCAAAAGTCCCGCCGACAGGGCGCGGAGGAGGAAGGAGACTGTACGCCGCTCTATCGAATTGCTACTCATCGGATTCCTAGGTGTTGTGGTTTGCACAAATACTCACGTCCAATCCGTACTTCGCAGATGGAATCGAGGTGTGCCTCCCCCCCCCCCCCCCCCCCAAATTCTTTTCTACGCAGCCGACTTGGTTGTTAAAAAAATGCTAATATAAATCTAGAACTTTATGTTTGGATAGGGGTATTACTCGTTCTGGTGTTACTTTATCCCTTGCGACTCGTGGTATGGGCTTATTGGTATCGGACGCCCTCAAGGAAAATACCGATATCTATACCATCATCTTTCGACCCAGCACCGTTATTATACCCGTCAGCTATCACCATCTTCGTCTCATTACTTCTTGCCGTTGATCATGAGGCTATAATGCTGCCCAGCATCATACTTGCCGTATGCTCCTTACCCCCGACCGTCCTTCCCACCTTGTCCAGTGCTGGTCCAGGGTGTGACTCTCTGCACTGGGTGCTCTCATGCGCACCCCTACTCTTAAAGCAGGCTTCCCAGGGACTGCATAACGCCCAGATAAATATCGGAGAAATCGAGGTTTCGTCGGCACCTATCTCACTCGAAACTGCGACTTTGTTGTATCCATTACATCAAAATCTCTGCTCGATCTTATATACTTTAACTACGACTAGTCTTCTGACAGCTGAACTGCAATTGTTGTCGATCTCGCTCATTGACCTTTTATTCCTCGCATCTTCACCACAGGCCGTCATCTTAAAGTCACTACTCTGGGTAGGAGGCCTTGATATTCTTGTTCTGTGTGGCCAAACCATTAGATGGGGGATCTCTTTGGCTCGTGTACCGAAGTGGCGTTTCAAGAGGACCCCTAACTCCTCTAAACCAGTGCCTTCTTTCTTTTCAAGCATCATGCCGTGGAGGAGAGTAAGACACGATTTGTTTCACGCCCCAGTAGATAGCTCTTCCTGCAGTTCCTGCGAAGCATTTGACGGCCCGGAAGACAGTGACGACCCAGCATCTACTGCAATTGGAGGACCAAGTCGCGCAAAAACCATGCTTGATAGCGTTGGTTCTACGGGGATCGAGGAAAATTTGCCCTCTACTATCAATATGGGTCAAAAGTTATTGCCCAGTTCTGTGGAAGTGAAGTCTGGATCGACGCCACTTCGTAGACACACCCTAACTGGCGTAGACAACCTACCGCGCAAATCTCATACACATACTCCGTCCGGTCGTAGGAAGCGCACTGCCTCTCGCTCTGTCCGTGCTTTCTTCTTGTTCACACAGAAACAGGCTACAATGCGAAAGTGGATTTATGCTGCATATGTATATATCTGCATCATAGGTGCTATATTTCTTCCTCTTCCATTTGTCGGTGTCAAGTCTGTTATTTCAGACGACGCACTTCGCGGTCACGAGCCTGTGGGGTGGGCTTTGGGCTATCTGTTCGGAGATCTACCTCAATTTAGATGGGAAGTTGTTAGCCGGAATTTAGAGCGATGGGTATGCCTCCCCGCAAGGCCATCTGGCGAACTTGAGCACCCCGTTTCGTTGGGTTGGATTAACGACCTCCGCCAGCTATATTTTGGCCAAGCCAACACACGCCTCTTACTAAGCGCGTATTTTATAAGTGTCATTGCAATTGGATTGATAGTCGTGTTTCGGCTCTCACCTATTTATGAGGTAGATACACGGCGGAAGGTTTTCCATTTCATGATGGTTGCTATGTTCCTGCCGGCTACTTACATAGATCCAACGTTTGTGGCTCTGGCACTGTCTATCGTCCTCGCTCTTTTCCTCCTGCTCGATCTCCTTCGCGCGAGCCAACTTCCGCCACTCTCGAAGCCGCTGGCTTCTTTTCTAGCACCGTACGTCGACGGACGAGATCTTAGAGGCCCAGTTGTTATCTCGCACATATTCCTTCTTATCGGTTGTGCAATTCCACTGTGGCTCTCGCTAGGTTCACTACCGCGCGTCGGGGCTGGATGCCTGGATGGCTGGGAGGTGCCCACGAGAGAGGTCAGCATGGTATCGGGTGTCGTGTGCGTAGGGTTAGGTGATGCTGCCGCTTCTTTGATCGGACGACGTTATGGGCAGCGAAAATGGCTGTGGGGTGGCGGTAAGAGCCTTGAGGGAAGCGTTGCCTTTGCATTCGCCGTCTTCGCGGGACTCGCGACAGCCCGTTTGTGGCTACACATCGGCGGATGGCCTCAGGCGAATGGCAATTCGGACACGTGGAGTGTCGCAGCCCAGAAGATGGGTATATGCGCCGCCACGGCTAGTCTCACAGAGGCTGTCCTAACTGGCGGTAACGATAACGTGGTGGTACCTGTGGTCCTGTGGACATGTGTAAAAGGCTTTGGCATTTAGGTTACCAGTGGTGGTGAACGGTAGACGGTAAGGGACGAGATGAATGAATGAATGGGAGCTCGGCGTCCGGTCTGAAAATTCGGCATTTACGAGGCCTTCTAAAATGGGATTAGAAGGCAGCAATCAGCAGGCCTGGCTTATAGACCAGATGCATCCGCCAGGCTCGGCTGGCATCTATTAATGCTGTGATGTAGATATATGTCTGCATAATGAATAAAGAAAAGGGGGGATGAAAATGAGCTAAGGGCAGCCACCGTAATATCGGTTGACAGTGAATTAAGCTATATAGTTGATTAAACGGCGTACATAGTAATCCTGATGCCGGTGCCAGCGGGGTTCTAATTACCCCGTGCTCCTTGGCTGAGCCCGGATTCATTCCGTATCCGGTTTACATGTTTCGCAGGCAGTACTAGTGCTGTCTGCGTAAACTCGACGACGCACCCCAAAGGGGTGCTGCGCTTTAATTAGGAAAACGGGCAAGATTAAGGACTCGATCCGAAGTACTTCCGGATAGGTATGATCTCTACGCGTTTGAAAGTATTTTCAAACATTCATAAAATTTCATAAGATTTCATTATTCCTTTTCCCTTTTTAGCGGATAATAAGGGTCAGAATAACCTCTGATAGGTGCTTAAAGTCTGGTACGCTAGCTTAATTACTGCCCGTTTTCCTAATTAAAGCGCAGCACCCCTTTGGGGTGCGTCGTCGAGTTTACGCAGACAGCACTAGTACCTACATATTCATCTTACATAACCTAAAATATGAAATATACCTAGATTGGTGTGGCTGTGTGGCTCTTTTCGAAGCAAGAATTATCTTGCAGCGGACATACGGTGTAACGTACTGTGCCAAGACGGAGTTAACAGAATAGAATATTCAGGAAGGTAATGTGAATGCATGTAGGTAGTGCCTGTATTCCGTAAAAAGTACATAATGTATTTACTAGCATAACTTAAAGTTTAGCTGCTTTTATATGAGTGGAAGGCGCAAATTGCAATGATAAAAATACGTCGGATAACGATTTTGGAGATCGTCGGTCAATAACATTCTCGCGTCTCTGCGTTTTCGGCGAAATCTAAGCTTACCTAGGTACATAGTACTGCCTATAGCCCACAGCCTGCAGCCTGCGGCCTACCGCCGCCCTGCCGCCTCACGGTTTGAAGAAACTACCTCCTAAAACGTACCTAAGGTAATTACATAATTCTAGGTAGGTTTACATAATTTAGGTACGCTACTATAGTACATTATACATTACGTATGTACCTAACATTTACGTTGATGTATGTAGCTAGGTAACTTACAAATCCACCGTGTTCAGTCAAAGGAACTTTACTTATTTCTCATCCCACCTACACCTTTAACGTCTTATACCTACATACATACATACACACATACGTATACGTCTTATACCTGACATGTCAAACAAGCGAATCCCTCCGTCAGAGGTATAATCTTTTCTTACATTCAGCTTCGAAGAAGTCGAAGAAAGCCAAGCCTTTCTCATTGCCTAAGGTCTAATTCCCCGTTCAGACCTATAGCCATTGGCGTTTTTTTATCGGGTGTCTGACAAGGCGTTAGGCAACCTCTCATCCGTGTCGCATTTCCTCCACTCTTTGGCCGCAATCGATAAAGAAAGATATTCTTTAATCTTGTACGAAATACTCCCACATATTCGTACTACACTACATCATTCTCGGCTTCATTCAAGAACCCCACTAGATTTATCGTCAAGAGTCAATGATAGGCGCGCCAACCAAGTCTCACTTGTAGACTTGGCGGGGTGCAGGATTAAGGGTACGGAACTGAGAGGACGTCTGTAGCCATGGCATCGAGCTCGTCGGGAAAGCCACCCAGGGTGCTTGCTTGTGTGAGTTGTTTTGTGCCACCGAGCCGCTCAATGGTCGCCATCCTTACTCCGTATTTACGTAGGTCCTGTGTCAAAATAGAAAGATCAAATGTGACCGCAGAACTCCATGTTCCAACTGCATTAAGGTAAGTTTCGGACGGGTGAAGCCTATGATTCCCTGAAGCTTTTCGGTCCTGACAGATCGTACCCAGGCCAACGTTGCCTGTACTCCAAGTACTCCCGCCCCTGCACGCAAGAGGCGGAGGCCGAACCAAGACTTGCAGCAGAGGCTTGCCCGCTGCGAGGAGTTGCTGTCCGAGTATGCCACTGCCAAACCGCCCGCTCCCTCATCCGTCGGGTCTCCGAGCCAAGATGATTCTTGGAAACCTCTCGGGAAACTAATTGTCGACGATGGCGGCGTCAAATTCATAGATAGTTTCTTATGGGCTACTATCCATAGCGAGGTGAGATCATCCTCTCCCACACCCTTTGTCCCTTTTGTTACCAGTTCTCTCTGTCTTTCTCTCCCTATTTCTACCTTTGCCTTTTTTTTCTTTTTTTTTTCTTTTTTTTTTTTTTTCTCTCTTAAGGATCCCTGGCTTAACTCCTTGATACCATTAGCTCTCAGCGATGCGCGAGATACTCGAAAATGAAGAAACAGTAGACGATCCATGTACTCCTGCCGATTCGCAGACTTCCGATCTCGACGCAGGTCTTATATTATCAGATACTTCTAACACTGATTTAGAAGAGCTACATCCGCAACCAGCTCACGTATTCCGCTTATGGCAGATTTTCATTGAAAGGGTCAACCCATTAACCAAGGTGATCCATGTCCCTACAGTCCAGCCTCTACTCGTCGAAGCGGCAGCGAGTAGAGCAAAGATACCTAAGAATGCCGAAGCTCTATTATTTTCTATATATCTAATGGCTACCGTGGCTCTAACCGAGGATGAATGTCTAGAAAGATTTGGGAGTACTAAGGACGTGGTTTATACACGCTTTTCCAAGGGTTGCCGTTCGGCCTTAATGCGTATCGGTATTCTCAGGAACTATGACCTTGTTGTCCTACAGGCCTTAGTACTGTACTTGGTATACACCTGTGCCGCCTTCCTTCAGGTAGACCATGGCTAACCATGCCTCCCCAGTTCTCCCTGCCTGGTCATTACGACCGTCATGCGGCATGGATTTTAAACGGCGTCACGGTGAGGATTGCGCAAAAAATGGGCCTCCATAGGGACGGAGAATTTCTCGGACTTTCGCCGTTCGAGACTGAGATGCGACGACGCATATGGTGGCAAATTATCTTACTTGATGCTATGTACGCGCTGATGTCTGGTTTGGGCCATTCTCTTCTGCCGCGCTCCTGGGATACGAAGCCGCCTCTAAACTTGAACGACTCTGACCTTTATCCTACCATGACCACTCTTCAGCCCAAGGATAGCCCTACAGATATGATATTTCGTCTCATATGTTGCGAGCTATCTGCAACCATGGTTGACACCCCTGATCTTCATACAGTTATTATGCAAAATGAGATGGGTATGGACAATCCTGAACCTGAAAAAATCGAAAGGGCAACTAGACGCATCGACGAGCTGGATAAGAATTTGACGGAAATCCTAACCAAGTATAGCGATCCCTTAATGGGACCTGTGCATGTGTTAGCAACCGAAACGAGGCAGATAATGGTCGCCAAGCTACGAGAGCTCGTCTGCCCAATTAGGAGTCAACCGGAATGGGGCACGGAGATCTTAACACCTAAAGACAACTTATTTAAGCTGTCCCTCACGGCGGGCGAGCAAAATTTGAGGATGTACCAAATACCTCAGACGAAAGGCTTTTTTCTCTGGTTTAGTAAGTGCGATGGATCATGATGCATCATTCTATACTCTACTAATACCTGCAGTGATGTCACATTTTCAAATAGAAGTTTTCATTTATATGGTCGGGCAGCTTAGCACTCGGACATCCGGACAATTGGTCGAAAGAGCATGGCGCGTGGTCGAATTGATCTACCAATACCATACGGAACTATTCGATCTCTCGATGAAAGCGCACATGGCGTCTGCTATCTTTACAATACGTGCCTGGAATGTACGAGAAAAGGTACTACGGGATGCCGCGTGTTCTCCTCCGGAGACGCCGAGCTATATAGCTAGGCTACTGAGTATCCTTCCACCAGAGGAAGCTAGGCATACGCGCACTAGTGAGGCACCCAGCGCGACGAACTTAAGCGTCAGCCCTGCTGCACCTGCACAACCTAGCACAGAGCTTCCGTGGGATCAAATGCTCGGGTTCGTTGATGCTAATTCCATCGATTGGGGCGATATGTTCGCGACTTCGGCTGCACCACAACCCCAACCAAATTTCGGCTCTTATACAACAGCTTTCGGCGGAAACTCGATCAATTGGATGTAGAAATCTCCCTTTCTATCGGATACTGGTGGGTGGATTGTAGGATATGTACTCGGGGGTTGTTCCTGACATCTGTCTGGCTGGCTCAATGGGATATGGCGTTATATTACCGTGTAATACCACTCACTATCATAATAGACAAATCCAGTCAAGAATAAATACTGGTAGGTTACAAATCTGTATTCTGGGAGGAGTTGAACAGTTACGAATTGTAGTATAGGGATATTTCGAGTCCAATCACAACCTATGTAGCTTGAAATGGTTTTTTTTTGGTTTTTTTTTGCCGGCATTATGGTAATTGACAACTATCCATTGGAGCCTTTGAAACGAACACCGTTGGGTTTCATTGCTACTGATAGGGAAAACTACACGCTCAGTTTGACGTGGAATGCGGTATAGCAACATAAGTTATGGTATAGGCGAGGATATCTTACCCTTTGGTCAAGAGATATTATACCACCATCGGTAACTCGTAACTCGTAACTCGATTACTCGAGCCCCTTCTAGAAGTCTTACAAGATTGGTACTGTCGGTTCAAACTGAATCACCTCGTCATCTCGACTGATAGGCCTAGAGGCTATAACTTCCAGGCAAAATATGTCTATACCTTAGGTACATTAACGCATTCCACTATTGACCAACGATAGCATGTATATCCTTTAAAGCCTATTGTATTCGAACAAGAGCCCTTTCGAACGGTAGTCAAAAGCTAGGAACAAAGCCTTCTTTTTTTCGGCACGAGACAATCTATTATAAATATTTTCTGCCACAACGCTTTGCAAGCCGTTTCTGTTTCCTTTTTGCTTGGTCCTCGTTCGTAATATCTCTTATGACCTGGCTAAATTCGTCATTACCGCCGGCTGCCCAAGTTTAGCTTTGAGTTGACCTCATAGCGAAGTCAACTTGTATTAGAAATATCATCGTTAATGAATTTCCTTCCATTTCCACTTCCTCTTCTTCCCAACACCCACCCCCAGCATTACAACTTCCTTTCTACTTTCACCGCCACATCCTCTAGTCATAGCTAGCACACACCCCTCGCCATGGCTTTAGAGGGCACGCCCCCTCTTCCCAAGATCAACAACAGCAACTGGACCCCCATGTACATCTTCCTCGGCCTCATCCCCGTTACATTCATCCTCGTCGCTCTCTATTCCATGTGGCGTGACGCGCGTACCCCCGCCCTCGACATCGAGATGGCCACCCTGCCCTCGCTGCGCGTGCTGCCGCTGCGCGGAGTTGGAGCGGCCTCCGAGCGGCCGGGGGTTCCCACGCGCCGGATATCGGCGACCCGGAGGCCCCGGGTGGTGATCACGAGGCCGTTGTCGGCAGTGCCGATCTCGCCGAACGGAGTGCGGCTCGGCGGTTCACCAGACGTAAAGTGGCAAGCGGACGGCCGCGGAAAAGACGTGAACGCGAAAGTGAAAGCGAAAGTGAATGTGAGGGCCAGTGATGCCACCGAATCAACGTCGCCTAAGGATGACTTACGTGAAAAAGGCGGGATCGGAAGTGCTTCTAATGGTCCCGAAGAGTTCGAAGAGTTCGAAGAATTCGAAGATGTGTCACTTAAGAGCCAGCCTCTCTAACACGAATATCATTAACCATTCCTTTGCTTGAGAGGTAATTATATCTGTAAACGCATTCGCTCGTCCCCGTAAATCCTATATGGTGCATGAAATTTTATTTTTCTGAGCTTAGGAGGCAAATCTGCAAGTAGAGTATTCTAAGCTACCTTAGTTAGGAGAACACTAGAATATTATCGATTATCATTCGGGTTACTTCTTCCAAGAAGTTAATGCGCATCAGTACTAGCAGATAGCCCTAGCTAACAAAGACATCTTGGTTTCATATCGCTCAGCAAGATCGGAGACAAGTTTCATGGATCTAAACCGTAATGATTCACAATAACTGGCTCCTTGAGCAGGACGTTCGTTGATTTTTCATGACACGCCGCGAAGCGTCTGGTATCGATCTTACGCCTAAAATCTGACCGAAACACCATGTTCTCATGCTTCAGTATCAATTGCACTTCGCAACCATAAAAAAATAAAA
Organism: Daldinia bambusicola; assembly: GCA_022478815.1. Classification (NCBI taxonomy): domain Eukaryota; kingdom Fungi; phylum Ascomycota; class Sordariomycetes; order Xylariales; family Hypoxylaceae; genus Daldinia; species Daldinia bambusicola. The sequence continues at coordinate 52,151 of MU284133.1, forward strand.
AAATAAAAAAACAATACGCCTTTTTCGTGACATGCCTTGCCCATATTCCACGTATTACTCCTAACGCCTCCGTATTCCGCAGTCTAATGAGGTACCGTTTCTTCCCCGGCCTGAATTGTGGAAAAACCAGTTTGCATACGAACTCGGAGTCCAATTGGGTATCAACACAAGTATTGAAGAGTATAGACAATTGAAGGGCAAGTGAACGCTGCTCCGAATCAGCGTTGGGTATTTTGGTAATCCTGCCACTACAGGCACCAAACATCGATAATGGTAGGCCGAATAAAATCCATGGCCTTTTAAGCTAAGTGGTGTCGTTGGCGTAAAACAAGGTCGCAATTTAAAAACAACCGTATTTTCTGATAACACGCGAAGCCTTTCGCTTCTACATCAAATCCGGCGGTCAGTGCGGTCAGTGGTTCTGAGGTTGCCAGATACCTGCGCCGAGGGGTTTGCTAATACCGACGCCAATACCAACAGCAATGCCCACTATCAGGAGCCCAATAAGGATCTTTGCAATGATTCGATTTCTCTTGCTCATGCGAGCTATGCACTGGCAAGATCGATTGTTGATTCTCGCCGCCTTCGCCTTCTGCTGCCAATGCTCTTGCCCAGGCCAGACTTGGCAGTCCGATTTTCGCCTGGTCCCCATAGTTGATGTCTTGTTTAGGTGCTCAGAGGATTTGACTGGCATCATTGCTTCTATGTCGGTGTCGAATCCATTTGACGCGGTGGCAGATGGCGTCGATACATTCGAGCCTCTGCGCGTCTCTAGGCTCCCCTCGTGGCTAGGGAGTTGGAGTTGTTTAGTAGTAACAGTCAATTGGCCAGACTTAGTGGCCTTCTCTCGTGTGATTGAGGCCATTTCTCCTAATAATACGTAAATGAGAACTACGGCGTAAAGGTGTCGAATTGAGGAGATATTGATGTGTAGGCGTCGCCGTTTTCTTTAGAATCGAGCTCGATAAGAGACGAAACAAGGTGCCCCAAGTTGAGGAATGCGACAAGGAGTATAAGATCGAGCTGGAGAATAAGTGCTGATAGGAGGAACCGTCAGTCAAGCCCAATGATTCAGGTTACAAGAAGTAGTAGGCTCACCGGAAACCGCTTAAAAGGTAAAGGAGGCAAGGGCACACTTTGACCAAAGCCAAGAATCAGGTCCAGAATAGCCACAATTTGAAGGAGCAAGCTAAAACTCGCTCTGTTCTTGCGACCGTGCTCCAAGCTGCGGTTGGAGATTGAACCGACTGATTGAAAAGGAAAAAGGGACCAAGGGCACACTCGATCTTTTAATGCATTGATCCTTCCTTGAGTGAAAGGATTTATAGGTCTCCGGATAAGTCGAATAAATACAAGATCGACGTAGAAAAATGAGGTCCGAAGGAGGGTACGAATGGGAAGAAGGGAATGACTGCTATCTATGTATGCATGTATCTGTATCGCCTTGAACTGGATGTACGAATGCAATGTGCGAATGTAATGTAATGTACGTGTTATTCGTGTTAGTCCGCTGATACTTCCTAACAACTAAAAATGAAACGAATGGATGTTTTGCTGTCGACAAGTCGTACGTGATCATGCAAGGAACGAGTGACACTAAGAGCCTTCGAGGGGCAAGAAAAAAAAAAAAAAGAATAAATGGCAAAACGAGTAAAGAGAGTGTAAGACAAATAAGTGGTAGACGAGCTGCCAAGGTAAAAAAGTAGTGAAGGAGGTAAATGGAGTTCTTGTTCCAGGCTTCTGCATTTTCCAACCTTACTAACCTTGTCGCTTAACCTTGTTACCTATTAAACCATGCAGCTACGTCTGCTATACCTTCTATGCCTGCTATGGCTAGCCATTTACAGCTGATTTACAGCAGCCCATAGCGCGAACCCATGCATCTGATAGATGCAGGAGCCGGGGGGCCATTGGATCAATCAAAAAGGGGGAGTCAGGGGTGTCTGGCTAGATAGAGTATGTAGCACAGACCCATGAGGGGCTCGACCACTAAAGAGAACTAAAATCTGGAGTCAATGGCCCCACAACGCTTGCACCCGCCGCAACAGCTTCCCCTAGATAATAAACCTAATTCGTCCAATTCTGAAGCTTTTCTTTTTTTCGCACGTGGGTTTTTATTTAATACGCATGCATTCCTGCATTTTTCCATGCAAGACATTGGCTGGACCTCAAGATATGCGGGAAGGCGTTTAGTAGCAACGAAAAGAATTACCTAGTTTACCCCTCAATAAGAGATAGGTAGTGTTCTCCCGACCCGCGTTGACCATCAATGTTCAAAAGATGTGCTTGTAAACTTTCTTTTACGGTTTTCTTTTTTTTTTTTTTTTCAAAATTTTTTTTCTTTTATGTGCTGATACTGGCACTGGCATTGGCACTGGCACTTATTAGTGCCTCGTATGAAACAGCAACCAATTTTTGCTTAGGTTTACGCAAGTTTGAGTTTCGAGACCTTATCACCTACACTACCTGGTACATATGTAGGTCCCCCGTACCTACAGCGATATTATATTGGTAGCGATTGCAAGCTCGCTCGTTTATCGTATTGCAATAGACATTAGCGTTGTTCTTTTGCTGGATATTGGTCTGAGCTCCTATGCAAAGTTCACCGTAGTACCAACGCGGTACTCTAATTCCGGGCTAGCTCGTCAGGATAGACGGTAGATCGAGGCCTCCACGCACGTTTTAATCGGGAGCATTAGTGGCAATTCATTACCTACATAGTAAGTGCTTACAGACAAGTCTACCACGGTTCATGTAAAGATAACCATTTTGCGGTCGATTTGATCCGGACGTGCGCGTGCGCGTGCATGTGCGTTTGTTACGTATGTAAATCAAGTGTACGTATAGACCCAACAAACCGAATGATCTTGTTTGAAGGATCCTTTTCCTAGCTTCAGATCTCAGCAGAAACCCGACAAGCACATGGCAATTTTGCGTACATAGTAATGAAATCACGGGTATTTCCGACTTTTCGGTCACGACCAGCGGCAGGCAACGTAATAAATCCTCAGCTCGGACATTGAAGCCGAGAGCAGCTTACACGCGTACGGGGAATATATTGCCTTTCGCACAGATTTCAGGTATCCCCTCAACTCTCGAGGGGCACAGCAATACATAATCTCGAAGACAAGGTTGGGGTTAACCCAGTGCTTTATGTACATTTAGATACTACGTAGTAGTTATTTGAAGGGAAAGAGAAAGAAAGAAGAAAAAAATAAAATTTTAAAAAAAAAAAAAAAAATAGAAAGGGGACGATAAAATAATGATCCCTTCCATATTCAGACCCGATACCCATTTGTTATACTAGCTTTGTTATCAGCTAATTGCTCATGTTAATCACTACCGCTGTCGAAATACCTTGCACCCAGCCCGAAAACGTGGCATTCCTGGCCAATATCGCAAGTCAAATATGTAGAGCATAAAATACAAATGAGAGGTCAATATATCTCCCCACTAGCTAATAACGATAGCATCATTGCCCCTGTTAATCATATCCATTTGCGATGTATTCAGGACCCAATCTATCTACCTACTACCTGTTGTTAGGTAGGTACCCACGTATGCAAGCAATTCATCGCATAGCATATGTACTATCTAATCCGTAAGCCAACTTATATTCATAATAACTACCTAATGACATTCACACTATGACTGACGTGCGATATGGCCCTATCGTCATGTCGATATTACATATTAGACGAGGCATTGCCGCATTGGTAGGTAGCAGTCGTATCTCGTGGCTTGACATGGTACTACTGGAATGACATCCGATCGATCTGTGGACACTCGATACGATCGGCTGACCTTGGTTCCTTGCTATGTACGCGTCCCAGCTCAATTTAGTATGTATATCTTACACGTCCGTGAGCTCTTCCGAATATTTGCTACTGTTGGTTCACGGACTGTTGTCATGTTTAACATACAACATGTCCAACCTAGGACTCGGGGTGCCTGAATACCTAAGGTAGCTAATATATCCAACAGTCATAGTCTAGCATAGGGTCGCAGATCACACCCAGGATAGCAGATGATGAAGGTGGTAGCAGATGATGTAGGTTGTGTATCTATGTGGCTTATGGTTAAAGTGCATCTAATGAGGCTCTGCTGGCACCCGCTTATGGTATCCTGATATAGGGGCATATCTAATGTAACTTGTTTGACATCTTGCCTGCATAATCTCGGAATTACCTAAAACTATCCGCGGACAGTGTACACAGGAAAGGGCAGGACTTATATAATTATAGGTACCTAAGCTACGACATAACATAGCGTAGGGGAAACAGTCAAACAGCTTACGGGCTGCTATCTTCCATGTGGGTGGGTGCTTGTATTTGAGGATGTCAGATTCTTTGTACGCAAGGCAGTTTGCTTCAATGCTGTAGCCGAAACAGCGTGAAGAGCAGTTCAAAAGAGTTCCAAGGTTTTTGCATTACCTAGGTAGGCATCTACATATGTATGTACAAATTATGTAGTCAATTGGGGAAAATATATGAATGTACGTACCGACGCATCTCAACGGTCCTGCCTCAACTGGTTGCTTCTGTGCGGCACCTACCCACGAATTTGGGTACTTTAGTCATTACAAACAGATGTAAGGTACATGTAGGTAATCTTTGGTATCTGCCCGGTTGGAATTTTGAATGCTGCTTCCCTGCCTAGGTACCTAACGCATTTCACGTATTCCACGTATTCCACATATCCTACATATTCTGCAGACGCCCTCTTGGTCTCGTCACAGGCAGTCACTTCACAACTTTCCTGTCCATCTGAGAAAACACATCTGATCAACTCATACGCACATCCATCCATCTTGTTACTACTAGACTCTCAAGCCCAGACTCAAGCATTCTGCTTCTTTTTCATACAACCCTAAAGGAAGAGTGACTTATAAATTATCCACCATGAGATTCACTACTGTCTTTGCCGTTTTCGCCTTTGGCAGTAGCCTAGGCATGGCGGCCGTACTCAACTCATCTGAGATCGTACCTAGCACTGATCTAGCCATGGCACCTTCTGCTCTCGAGAAACGAGATGCTTACACTTGTTACGGTGTAAGTCACAATATCCATCCTCCAATTCACTCCATCTCATACAGCTCATCTAATATGATACATGATAGTCCACCAACACCTCGGTCTCGGACTGCCAGAAGATCATTGACACTATCCGAACCGACGAGCAGCAGCAGTTTGCGCTGTACTCGGGCATCTGCGCTGTCTGGAACCAAGGATCATGCCGAGTCCGCTTCTGTGCCCAGCCCTATGTCAATAGACCTGTCAACAGATCTGCAACCTGGCTGGCGACCTACATAGCCAGTCCCCTGCTAGATGGCTGTGTCGGCAAAGGAAACCTAGGAGTTATAGCAGACCATCCCAATATCAACAGTCACTACGGCACATATCGACTATGGTTGGATTGATTCAGGGATCCTAAGTGTGGAAGCAGTTTACGTCATACCCGCTGGGTCTACGATGGAATCTTGAGGACATGATGGAGACGACCTTCTATTATGTAGCTTGGAGAGAAATCCACCGGAGACTAAACTTGATCAGTATACACTTGAACAAGTAGACATGTTAGGTGCTCACAGCCTTTGCTTTTACGCTTGCACGCGTCGGTTATTACGAGTAAGATAGCTTTGCAGAATAATGATCTGGTCGAGAATGGCTTTACATGCTTGAGAACCCTCAGGATAGATACATGTCTATTAAATTGGGTCTCCCTATTTGTGACTTAGCAGTACGTACTAGTAATATTTCATGTGTGATACCAACTTGATGATTCAATTTCATACGTCTACCTAGACACCTGAAGGGGGAAAGTTAGGCAACACTATAAGTTTGTATTTGCGCATCTCGGATACACTGGCCGTATTAAAGTTTAATAATGGATGTACTGTAATGCAGGCCTAGAAGCACAAATGTTCAGTTTTATCAGGCTAAAAAGGTGTTACTCTGCCCCTTTCCCAATCATGTTTGGTAGTCACAAGTGTTAATTCAGTAGACTCGTCGAGCCTTCCAAGTTGCTCACCCTTACACTTACACTTACACTTACACTTACACTTACACTTAAATCAGCCGATCTACTAGAGGCAGGCACCCATCAATCGCTGTTTCTATCTACCTGATCATCCAATCATCCAATCTTCCTATCACCCATTCCTACCTAAGAGCTGCTTATACAAATTAAGCAGACATTTGCATCAATCCATCACCAAACACCTTTAACCCCAACAGTTCGTTTCGAGATCAACGTCTTGATTTCAGCAAAGACCTGACTCCATCGCCAACCTCCGCATACGGAATATCATACCGATTTGAGATATTCACCATGTTTCTCATGCGCATGGCCGCCTTGGCCATCATCCCAACCAGCTTCTTTAATCTAGCACCCACTGCAGCGGCCGTCTCCATCGAGGGTATGAAACCTCTCTCTTCAGCTTCCTCGCCTGCGTTCATGCAAGACACCGTCCTCCGCGACGTGATTGCCGAGTCTATAGTTGGACATGCTAAGCAGCGCCGCGACGCTGTTCACCGCTGCTACGAGCCTGCTTCGGAAATTGTAAGTTGACGTATCTTCAGAGTCAATTTTCCAAATTAAAAAAGGTACCTAGGTAGGTAATGTATAAAAATGTATGCTAATACACATGTATCTAGGGCCCAGTCCCTTCTGTTGATGACTGCCTTGGTGCCATCAAGCAGCTTCGAACCGTGCAAGGTGATATCACGGTCAAATTGGTCGAAGGCTGCTACCATGCCGTGTTCGGTAATTGTACCGCCTCTGTTTGCCCCCAGCGCATCGGCACTTCGACCATTTCTCCTGCGCTCGCCGCTCAGTACATGTCTGACTCCGTGATGGGCGAGTGCATTTCGAAGGGCCATCGTGGCTGGTACCTCGATAGGGGCAATGGAATTGGCGTCTATCTTACTTGAAAGATAAGGGGATATGAATGAGTGAAGTTGAACTTTTCGGGTTGGGGTAGTGTTGAGATTGGACTCATATGGATTCATAACAACTTGCAAGTTGAAGTCATGCTAAAAGGGGGTAATGCCCAAGACCATATTCTAGCACCATCAAAATAGCACCCAACACCGCAATTGATATAGCAATCGACGATGAACTACGACTATGACTTTTTGATCCATGCTCTAGTACTCACTAGATCCTAGCTCCATGATACAATCTTCTCGTCGTGAAGTCCCTATTGATACCTAAGTTACTCCAATACTGGATTCTGGCGGCGTGAGAAACTCGACCACCACTTCAGAACAATTAAAGTCTTACACATTGCTTCTTCAAGAGACATCGCCGGGTCTTTGGGCGGAATATGCCCTCTTGAGACCTGTCTGACGCGTGTCTTAATGGAGAGTGATGATACCCCCTAATTTCCGATTAGGTATGATATCGTAACACACAACGTTTGAAAACTCGCTCACGAGTACCGCAGAAACGGTGCTACGGAAGTACAGATGTGGTCGCACTGGCGGGAGTATTGGCACTGATGAGCAACGCTGTGCGAGGTGCGATCCCTCTATAAGTATGGCCATCGTCCGGCGTGAACTCCTTGGGGAATATTGGATCGGGCCGTCTGTCCTCAAAGGGATATCATAGTGTCAAATCTAGATTTCTGGGTAACGGTTAACATGCTATAGGCCGTACCTTTTTTTTTTTTCTTTTTTTCTTTTTTTTTTTTTCTTCTTTGATTTGGTAATTTGGTAATTAATTCCCGTTCGTTTTCTGTATACGCCGTAGATGTGAAGTTGGAAAATTGTACCTAGAAGTACAGGTACATGCTAGAAAAAGGGTAAAGTGCGGATCTCAAGCTGCGCGGCTGGGATAATACCCACATATTAGCGTGTATACTATTCCGTACATATGTACGTAGTACAGCTTTATCAATCACATTGGAACCCATCCAATCCAATCCCACTCTACTATGTAAATAATACGTACCTTCTACTAACGTCGACACATACAATATCTTCAGCTCACTTCACATGTAAATAGGTACTTATCTATTACCTACGTATCATCACCAATTCGGGAACCTATAATAACACTTAGTGGAAAAAACCTTCCCATATAGCAGCAATGGTATTTACTCATGTCTTTTCTAACGGCTAATCATCTATATAAGACTAACATTTTCCCCTTTCTCTTCACCCAGAACAAGGACAGCTGCTACACGTACGTACACATGCAGCACCCGCGCGACGCCGACATGTTCGAGGACTTCTGCAAGGACAAGCTCCCCGACGACGACATCTACGTGCCGCCGCACCACCAGCCCATCAACCCCGAGGACGAGGACGACGTCGTCCCCGACCAGCACGCCGCCTTCGGCATCCAGAAGGCTACCCAGCGCAGCAGGGAGCCCGTCTGGAAGGATTTGGGCTTGGCCGAGCTCATGGGGAAGGGCCCTACGCCGGGAAAAAGTCAGGGTCGCGCTCCGGGGGCTCCGTATAAGGGACTGCCGCGATGACAAACGAGGGTGTGTGCTTGCTTGTTATTAGGTTACTTGGCAATGGGCTGGGGAGCTTCTTAAAGGTGTAAGAGTCTTTACCACTGGGGGAACTGGCGTTTTAAAGGTGAATCGGCGTAGTAGCATTGCTTTCTCTTTCTCCTGTCTTGAGAGATTGTCCCTAGTCGACTGGAATATATCACGATATCAACCCGCTTCCCGCCTCAACATCTTCTGCCTCGTGACATCGTGCTCCTAATATAATACTTAAAACGAAAATGAACCAGCCTGAGGTTCCCCGTTGGCAAAGCCGTCCCGAACGCCGTTGCAATGCTAGAACCACTTTGTCTTTTATTTTGAATTCCTTGAAACCATGACCGTCTCTTAGCCCTTTCCTAAGAATCCTTCCCTCTCCATAACCTCCGGCGCAAACTTAACTAGGAAAACCGTCCGGCCGGGCCACATCTCGCCCTCCTCCTGCTTTCCGACGCTGTGCGCCGTGACACGCGCGGGGAACGCCGAACCGTCGCACACGCCCTCGATGATGCCCGCGACGTACGCGGCGCAGTTGAGCTGGCTCATGTCCTTGGGCACGCTGATGTAGCGGTTCACCAGCGGCTCGTTGTCGATTATCATGTACTCGTCCGGCTTGCTCGGATCCGACGACTTCTCCAGCCCGTCGGCGGCCCGGCCGAATAGGTGCTGCCACACGTTGATCTTGATGAAGTGCAGGAGCGTGATGATGTTCAGCGGCCGCGTCTGGGATCGCGGCGGTTCGCGGTACAGTAGTAGGTCGAGGAGCTTCAGACCGATGGGGTGGCCTTGCACGTTGAGTCTGGTGTTTTTTTTGTTGCATCAGCAAAAGAGGGCAAAATAAAAAACAAGCTTGTCGAGGGTATAAGATAAGAGAGCTGAGGAACTAGTTACATAACTTACCGCTTTTCCAGGTCTTGTATACTCTCTATCTTCTTCGAAGCGTATCCTACCATCTCGGAGAAGAGGTAAGCGAAACTAGCGCCGCTGAGCTCGGCGGCCTTGGTGCGGTTCAGCGGTCGGTGATAGATTGTCTTGCCGCTCGTCGGGTAGCGCAGGCCCGGCTGGTCTTTACTGGCGCCCTTTACGGGCTGGAGGTTTGACATTGCCTTTTCTTTTTTCCCTTCTTCTCTTGATGCGCTTGCGTAAGTACCTTAATTATATGCGATTTGGAATTATATATCGGTAGTGTGTCGTCTCGAGGACTATATTATCATTTGTCGTTTCCTATAAATCTTCGCTGATCTGGATGCTGGCCAAGAAGTTGGAAGTTCTTGGGGGTTTAACGTTGCAGGTGTGGAGCTCTTCTCAATTTAGGTCCAGCGGTTTACAACGAAGGTCCATGTATTGTATTGTACCTCTTGTACCTCTTGTACATATGTACCACGTACATTAAAGGTACAGCCCCCCAAATCGTATCTGGTATAAGAGGTCTTTAAACATCTTTCGGAACTACAAAACCGTACCTCATTCTAACCTTCCTCATGTACATTAGGTACCTACCCCTACATACCTCCCCCTAGGTACCTAAGGTATGTAGGTAATTGTTAGATTCACTGAATGCATGGATATTTATATAAATACGGTAAATAATACGCAGGCTACTTTATCCTCAAGATATAATATGCTAGTCTGACGGGTACCTAATGTTGTAAGCTGGTTATAAGGGTATTAGTCGACATTGGTATCTAGTTGGCTTAGTTATGTACTCTCCAGACTCCGTCTTAATGCAGGTAATTTTACATGTTATATCCTCGTGATTTCGATCCTAGCCCTTTCAAATACCTTATGACTGACCATACTTCCGCTACTCAACTCTTCATCCGTCACTTCTGGTGGAAATAGAGTCATCCGAGCATACGTACCCGGGCCTTTCCTCTTCGAAAGATATCCAGGGTTAACGATTACAACACTCTCCACAACCTAATGTGTGTTAGTAAGTCTGACTAGCGAATTGGGGCTTATAAACTATACATACCCTTGCAAACGGAGGTAAGGCGCTTGGAATGATCATGATATCTGGTCTCACCGTCACCATCTCGCCTAACTTCAGATAGCTTGTGTCAAGCATGGCACCAGGCGGAAGTCCATCTGCCGTCCCAACCTTGGGCAGCTTTGACCGGTCTACTGGAGGGAATATGGGAAAATAATGCCTCTGCTCGATCAAGTATTTAGGAGTCCTCGAAAACACGTGGCTATCAGGAGGCCGGTTGCCAATAAGCTCCTCGTGGTGGAGGCCCCAAAGGATATCCTGCGACGAAATTCCGAGTACCGTCTCGTTCAGGGATAGGGTCATGGGGTTGCCGATTATACGTGCAGCTTTAGGTAGTCCTAATTCTTTTTTGGGGAACGAATCTTGGGGCCATGAAACATGTTTTTCGATAACGTCTCGTACGGATGGTACCAAGAGAATGGTGATGGTCGGGTTGGATGCAGCAAGTCGGTTTAGAGCCGGAGAGATCATGTACTTGAAAACTGTAGACATTGTCGCAGCGTCTGGGTCTACAGTCGCGTCTTCTGGAAGATCGAAGTCCCCCGTAGCAATTAGGGGATGGTCGACGTCGATAAAAGGTCCTGTTAATATAAGGGCATCGGCGTATGTGTCTGCGGCTTGGCTGCAGAGCGCGTGGAGGGGCTCGAAGTCGAGATTGTCATCAGCCGAATAGGGACCCGAGCCGAATATTATGTTCAACGGTGCCGGTTCTTCGCCCGAGTCCATCGCGTCTGGACCACCCCTGAGTCTCTCCCGATGAGCCTCGATACCGGCTGGTGTAGAGGCAGCGCTAGGTAATAAGGGCATTTCCAGCACTTCCTGGATAACGAATTCATTCCCGGATGAGTTGATACCCCTAAATGCAGCAATCTGCCCCGGAAAAAACTGATAGCGTCCATTAAGCTTCTGTAAGTTCAGAGAAATTCTTCGACCTCCCCCTGTCCGCCTCGAAGTCTCTAAAACGACAGATGCCGCATTGAGCTTACCTTCCGAAGAATCAGACGCAATTCGGCCCACAGCAAGAATTTCCGTAGTACTTTGACTCGCCGCGCTGCCGAATTCGCTTTCGTCAATGTTTTGCTGATCTCTTAATAATCCCATAAACTCGTCTATTCGGTCGTCTAGAATTTCAGATGCTTCTGAAGATTTCATAGCCAGAGTTTTGTAACCTAGCTTTTTCATATCTGAAGCCGCGGTCAATTTGATTCGCGATTCAGAATGTGGTGCAAGTGGGGGCTCAGGAGGTTTAAGGTGGTCATTAAGTACTTCTATAACCTCTCCTGGATTCTGACGGTCATTAAAGGAAGTTGCCCTGCAATTTTTTAGTCTTTGCTGTACGGGTATGTATTCTCCACGATCTCAATGGCAACTTACGAGCCGACATTTAGAGACTCTAACTCTCGAGCCACTGAGGGTGTCTCGAGTTGATTTCGTCTCTTAGCGGCACTCTTGCTCAACTTGACTGTAGATGGAGTACCAGGTACCATTCCTTCCAACATCCCGTACACGTCACCACCACCCTTAGCATTATTGCGCGGTGTCCCAGTCGAACGCTTCTCCGTCTTGATGTGAACGTGGTGCGTTCGATTGCTTCGCTCCAGGGCATCTTGGATATCTTGCTTGAGGGCCCGCAAGCTTTCCACTGATATATTATTTCCATCCATGTCCATTTTTATGCAGTAGGACTCCCATTTGAAGAATAAGTCCTGAGCGGACAGGGAATGTATCCGCATGATGGATCGCAACTCAGAGACAACATCAGGCTGTAGTTCTTTGTTCGGCGCACCGAACTGTTCGTTTAATTCTGCTATATCTGCTTCCGCCATGGTCAATTAGGTATAATTTTAGTTTGCGCTGGACTGTTATATGGTAGTTAACGAGGAAGTTCTTGTGAGGAGTACCGCCTGGCACTTATAAATTTAGGACTTGACGACGCGCTTTTTTAATTTAGACGCGTCTACGGAATAACGCTATTCGCGTTAAGTGGTTTATTGGTTTATTGGTTTACCTTTGGTTTGTTGGTGGGTCATCGGTACATAGGTACTTAAGCACACCTTGCATATCTACCTAGGTAGGTACCTATCGCCCTAAATTCCATTGATGTTACCCCTATTTCTGAGCTACATTTGATAAGATAAGACGCTCAGGATACGTCAATTTTTAAGGGTCCTTTGTGTGGCTAGCTAAAAGTTAAAATTGGCTTTTCGGCCAACAATTTCTACCCCTTTTTCTCACTCTGAAATATGATGAGCTACCCCGGTCTGTACATATGCAGGGGTGATATTGTTCTTATCCATTACGAAGTGCTTATGCTTATATTAATACGGTTAAGGTCCTAAATGTACCCAATATTGCTGTAATATGTTCTTACTTTTTTGTCCTTATCCTTATTGCTGTTGAATATGGTAATCTGGGGATGAGATATACTGGGTTTAAGAGATTGAAATATGAAAGAGTCTTAGACCGAAGAAGCTGCTGGCAATGGAGTATATAGCTTTTAACTACCTACATGTAGGAATTCTACTATTCTATTCCTCAAGTTTGATTTATTACCTTATGTAGTCTTTGGTTGCCTTAGGTACAATACGATACCTTCAGTAGATAGGACCCTTGAAGCCTAATAAGTCACCAGTAACCCAATAACCCCAGTAACCTAATTAACCAAAAGCCTTGTTAACTTTAGCAATCCGACACCCCGACAACCCACTTAACGCGAATAACATTTACACGTCTGACTTTAACTCGTTCAACTTTAACAAGGATATAACTTTCACGCGGGAAACTCAAAAGATCCTGTTATTAAGTCTCAGATAAAACAGGGATTGCCACCATTATATATTACAGATCGAGATGTCCACACCCAGTACAACAGTAGCGGCTGGAAGCGCTGAGCCTTCGATCCTCGAAGAGAAAAATGAAGCCGGTATACTTAGGACACCCCTATCGGCTCCCACAGCCAGCAGCACCGTACCCGAGAAGCCAGCCCTTACTACCGACCAGACAACAAAGTATGATTGGCTTCTCAGCCGAGTGAAAGAATGGAAGGAGGTTCAATCCAAGGAGAAGGGTGGCCCCCTAACAGACAGCGAGAAGATGTGGCTTACAAGGGAGTGCCTGCTACGATATCTAAGAGCCACCAAGTGGCACGAAAAGGAGGCAGAGAAGCGACTGCAAGAAACTTTGGCCTGGAGGAGAGAATATGGAGTCGAGGAATTAACTGCAGAGCACATCAGCCCTGAGAATGCTACCGGAAAACAAGTCTTGCTGGGCTACGATAAGCACTGCCGCCCTTGCCATTATTTGAACCCGGGACGTCAGAACACAGAGGTTTCACCTCGACAGGTCCAACATCTCGTCTTTATGCTCGAGCGAGTCATCGACCTCATGCCCGCCCAGCAGGAAACTCTCAGTCTTCTCATTAACTTCAAATCCGGTAAGAGCCGTACGAATACGGCTCCTGGTATCGGCCAAGGCCGCGAAGTCCTGCACATCCTCCAGACGCATTACCCAGAAAGGCTCGGACGGGCCATGATTATCAACAGTAAGCAAAATCTTACAGCAACAGTTGATGCCAGATAAGTTAACGTGAAAATATAGTTCCTTGGGTTGTCAATGGCTTCTTCAAGCTCATAACGCCATTTATCGACCCCTTGACACGTGAGAAGCTGAAGTTCAACGACGACATGACGCAGTACGTACCGAAGGAGCAGTTGTGGTCAGAATTCCCAGGCGGTGAGCTAAAATTCGAGTACAACCACGACATCTACTGGCCTGCATTGCAGAAGCTTTGCGCTCAAAAGCGTGCTGAGCAGCTTCAGCGGTGGGAAGCCGGGGGCAAGCAGATTGGAGAGAGGGAGGACTATCTCAAAGGCCATGACCCCCAGGGCATATCGCCGCCACCTGGTTATGCTACCGACAAAGCTCAGGACGGTACCGCGGCTTAGAAGATTCAGAATATAGCAATCCCGCAAGAGACATATTGAGAGTATGAAAACTACGGCATAGAGAAAGTATATTATATACGGATATGGATAGATCAGGTAATATAGGGTATCGAGTAGGCGATATACGCCTTGGAGTACGTCTAGCTCACGTAATTAATTATAAATTGGTATGAACATATACGCCGTAGAGCGAAATTCTGTCTACTTAAGACTCTATTTTCCGCCTCTTGTCACTTTCATGGCGACCTGCATCTCGTGATGAGTCCCTCTTTCTTCGACTGCTATAATCGTCCCTATCATGCCTTCTAGGGGACCTAGATCTAGACCTATTCCTGTGCCGCCTATCATCGTCTCTCGGACGATAGCTGTCTCGATCTCGATCCCTATCTCGTTCCCGCTCGCGGTATCTATCCTCATCTCGCCCCCGATTTGAATTCCTAGGGCCTTCCGGTGCATCACGGATAGATTTCCTCTCCCCAATCGGCACCGCATTGGCTCCGCCAGGACCAGATGCCTCTCTAGCGCGATCGGATTTAAACCTCTCATCAGCATTATATCGATCGGATTCTTTACCCGGCCTCGTGTCGCGGATATCACCCCATCGACCCGTGTCCTCGGACTTGAGGTCCTTGTATTTGGAGGCACCTTTCTTTCCTAGTTTCGTCATATCACGCATCTGGAGCGCCTTCGGGAGTAATTCGCGGTTCTTGATGTCGTCTGCGAACCGCGAGCCCATAATATCTCGGTTGGCCAGGCCTTCGGCTTCGGCCTCGTCCTGGTAGAATGCACCCTTGTGGAAATACTTTTGCATATAGGACATCTTGCCCTTCGCGTCCTTCTCTTCTTTTTGCTTGCTTAAGAAGGCATCATCCTCCGCTTTTCGTTCTTCTTCCGTTAGATTTCGTCGGCGCTCAACCTCTGCTCTTTCCTTCTCACGGGCCTCGATAGCCTCGCGCTCTCGTTTGATGCGTTTGAGCTCACGTAATTTCCACGCTGCATATTCTGCTTCTGGATCCACGTCGTCTTCGGTATCGACATCTTCCTCCTCGTCCACAACATCGTCCCAGTGCTTCTTCTTGGCCGCCCGCGCTGCTGCGGCTTTGCGCATTTGCTCTTCCACCATTTCGTCCATTGCTTTCTTCTTCTTTGCCTCCTCCTCAGCTATCTTAGCCGCCTCATCTTGTCCCTGAGTATTATCTTTATTGCCGTTACCGTTTCGCTGGCTTTTCGGTACGAACTTGGGTTTTAACATTAATCGGCGAGGAGCCTCTTCCTCACTACTTTCATCCTCTTCTTCGTCGTCATCGTCGCTTCCTTCTTCGCTATCTTCTTCATCTTCACTTTCCTCAGTGACGAAGCCCTCCTCAGCAGCCAGACGAGCTGCTTTCGCAGCCTCGACGCGTCTCGTATTGAACTCCTGCTCTTGCTTTTGGCGCTCATTGAGGTCTACCTTGCTGAGATTGCTAATTATTTTGCCTGCGCTTGGAACCTTGGGTGGTGGCGCGATTTTACGCTGGGGTTTTTGTTGTTGATCAACCGCGGCGTCGCTAGCTTCTGAATCAGATTCGGAGGACGATGATGCGCCGGTCGGCTTACCAGCACGATAACGAGTTGGTCGCGCAGGGTTTGCTGTCATGCGTTTTTGTTGCATTGTGGGCGGCATTTTGGGGGAGAGTGAAGAGATGGAATCGAAGATGTGCGTGTTTGGCGTCGACTTTCTCTATAAAATACAGGTGGGAGAAAACCAGAAATGTTAAGTGTTAAGCAATGCCGCAAAGACGATTGTTCATGTACTGTGTATTGTATTGTACTATGTAAAGTACATATGTTAAGTGGGTCCTTATATGTTCGCGCATTTTATCGATAAGCTCGAATCTTTTTAAACAGGCCGGTACCTTCATATTTGAACACCCAGATTAGCAATAGAAATTCTAAATCGCATTGTTGAGTTCTTTTTGTCCTTGTATTGGAATGGACGAGATACCTCACTATGTATCTTAAAACCAACAAATGATGAATTTTCCCTCTTGCGCCAATAACGCCCAGAATGATGAACGTTCCACCTGAATTCCCAAAGGTCATTGAAAGGTCATTGAAATGTCATAGGATCTCATCTTCATCCTCTACTTCTTGTAGAGGAACCTCGCCTGCTGATGTAGCACCATTCTGGACCTCGCCAGGCTGCACATCATCCATATCTTGGTCGAATTCGGATACTCCGTCTTCTCTATTGTCCACCTGTCCTTGAGGTTCACTCTTGTTTGTGGGTATTTGGTTGTTGATATCATCCCAAGCTTTCCTTCGCGACTGTATTGTCCGAGCTTGACCCTTGCTTTTGGCAATCTTCTGTTCCGTCCTCTCCATAATATTTGCAGCGCGATCCTGTCCTTTCTCATGCCTCCTCCTTGCTTTAGAGCTCATATTTCTACCCTTCTTGATCTTTTTCGAAACTCCCGCTCCTTGGTGTATGGCAAGCACAGAAGGGCGATAGTCGACTGATTCGGCAGGAGGCTGAACGTTCTTCAGTGACTTGTCCGTATCGATACTGGGGGACGTAGCACGTCTGGCAGCCCGCGAGTGAACCGAGGGAGCTATGCAGAAAGTATATAAGTAAGTTACTACCTGAAATGGGGCTAGAAGGGAGAAACGGTAGTTAACGTTAACCAGAAAATCACATACCCTTCCTCTTTTTTGTTATTGCACCCTTAGCCATGACTTCCGTGATGGGGAACTTTTTGCTATATATTCCTTGACGAAGATGATTTTTTGTTCTGTCAAGCTTCAGACCTGTCTGCAAATTATTGGAAGGTTTCCATGCGCAGTAAAAGGAATTAAAAAAATAAAAAAGTGCCCCGCAGGGTCGTGTGATAACGATCCGTCCCAAATGCGATAAGAAGTCTGGGGGAGGGTCCTGAGAGACTAGCTTTAGCCAATCAGTAATCACATTCATAATAATAAAGCTTAGAAATTCCCAACTTTGCTGCATTTGCAAAGTACTTTTCTTGATTTCTCGCATGTGCCAGTACCTTAGGTACATGACTAGCACGAACCTTGAAAGCATCTCTATCCAGTGACCCACTAAAATAAATTGTCACATCAGCCCTGCCTTTCCCATCTACAAATAAATACAAAGTAGTCGTAGACCCCAATTTTCATCTACTCCAATAAAAAACACACCTATTCATTTAACTATTCCGTAACAACAAATTCGAACAAACGCTTCAAGATATCTACCAATGTTCGCATAGCATCAGGTACGTGGGTATAAAATCGAGAGACTGGCAACGAAATAGAAAGAGGGAGAGAGAGAGAGATGAAAACGTTTTCGCATTGCCATGGCGATTTTCGTCGACAATAAATTCCTGCCTTAACACCCCACGGAAACAATCATCACATGCTCCATCTTTCAACAACCGTCCACGAACTCCAGAATGCGCTCCCATCCTTCTGAGGCACAACCTGACCGCCTTGGTAACTATTATTCTTATTACGTTTCCGACACTCTCATAGATCGATTACGCCAACCTAGCGTGATCGTGCCGCTACTCCTCTTCTTCTTTACCATCTTCTACCAATATCTCCATACTTCGCCCTTCTCGCGACCACGGAATCCGGCAGAGGTACTTTGGGACTTTGTAGTAACGATCACTCCTGCGAGTGTACTCTATGCTATCGACGGTTGGCTCCATCCACCGATATTCCCGACTCCGGGGTCTATGCTATCAAACCAATCTCGATCGCACGACGCTAAGAGCGAGCTCCTTAAACGAATCCTTGGGATGGGTGGGCCAGGTAGCATAATAACATCTGTCGCCGATGCTGGTAGAAGGAGCCTCTCTAGTTTATCACACACTACGCTTGTCAAGCATGAGACCGACCAGCCTCCCGGCCTAGGAAATTACGATAATTCCTGCTTCCAAAACAGCATCCTTCAGGGACTATCGTCGCTAAGGCCATTTCCGTTATATCTTGCCAGGGGTCTCGAAAGAGGTGGTTCTGAGAGTGATGGGGAGTTAGGCTCAGCCAGTTCATTACGGGATCTCATCTCGAAGTTAACGAGCGATGACTATAATGGGAAGACCTTATGGACACCCAAGAAGCTAAAATCCTTAGATACGTGGCAACAGCAAGATGCGCAGGAGTACTTCTCTAAGATACTAGATGAAGTCGAAAAGGAAATCATGAAAAAAGTGAAACCTATCTCCCATTCGCCCGGGTTTGAAGCGACTGGTATTAGGGACGACACCGAGGACAGTCAGCATAGTGACGACAGCGGATATCAGTCACTACCAACCCTTTCTAAAGCCGGATCTGATGCTAGACTTTTAAGAAATCCCCTAGAGGGCTTACTGGCACAGCGAGTAGCGTGTGTTCAATGTGGCTATTCCAACGGGCTTTCTATGACCCCGTTCAACTGTCTTACTCTTAATCTTGGCCTCGAACAGACAGAACACGATCTGTACGAGCGGCTAGATTCCTATACGGATTTAGAGACTATCGAGGGGGTGGAATGTGCCAAGTGTACGCTACTAAGCTATCGAAATCTGCTAAAACTCCTCCAGTCTCGTAGGAAAGAAGACGCGACGGAAACCGAATTACAAAAGTTTAATTCTCGGTTAGAGGCCGTGGAGCTTGCTCTTGAGGAGGACGATTTCCAAGAAACCACCTTGAAGGATACATGCGAAATACGTAAACGTGTCAACTCTACCAAGACGAAGCAGGTAGCCATAGCGCGGTCACCACAGAGTCTTGCGATTCATATGAATCGCTCGGTGTTTGACGAAAACACAGGACACATGTTCAAGAACCTCGCAGCGGTACGATTTCCGAAGACGCTTGACCTTGGACCATGGTGCCTAGGGAGTGCCAGCGGACCAGTTAATCCCATCCAAGAGGTAGATTCTGCAGGTAGTTCCTCGGAAGACGAAGAGCAATGGGTTACAGATCCGAAGCTGTCAATGGTTTCAGGCGACATGAATCCTTCTAAAATCAGTGGTCCACTTTATGAGCTACGCGCAGTTATAACCCACCAAGGACGACATGAAAATGGTCATTATGTATGTTATCGAAGGCACCCCTGTAAGCCGTCAAAAATTGAGCACGAATCCGACTCTGGTATTGGGAGCGAGAGCAACGCAGAAGATGACCAAAGTACACTGGTCGATGGAGACGATGGTGGGTGCACCAGCTCGGATTCAGCCGCAAAATGGTGGCGTCTAAGTGACGAGACCGTGTGGGAAGTATCTGAAGAGACTGTCTTAGCACAAGGCGGAGTCTTTATGCTTTTCTACGATTGTGTCGACCCAAATTCGGTTCTTGTTTCTACAATTCAGCATGAAACAGAAGGAATGGAGTCGTGCAACGATACCTTCATACCTCTAGAGGGCCAAGATGTTGATAATGTTGCAGAATCAGACAGCATTGAGAAATTAGGGGATGAGCTATTGGAAAGTGACGAACAGCCCGAAGATATACCATTAATCGAGGAGCTTCCAGACGACAGCGCCAACCAGTCGAGTGATGATAGCCCCAAGATCGAGGTCAATGGTACACAGCCTCGAGAAACGACATCTATAGGGTCGAGTCTCATTCCATCTCTTAGGGAAGGTGAAAAGGTGGACCCTAGCATTCCCCTTCGCTGGCCTAACAGCTAATGACGAATGGCAATATTCGGGCTTTTCTTGGGCTAGCTTACTACAACAGCTGGATGATAATGGGCAATGAGTGTATTATAATAGCCTCCTTCCTTGCATAGCCACGGCGTTCTGGTGGAGTGGGCCATAGAAGGCTTTTCAGGCTTTGTATTTAACCATGATGCAACGGGTATGTACTTATTCAAGCGTGTGTACCCTTTGGTGACAATCCCTAGAGAAGGTTGGCAAACAACTTGAACCCCGTCGTTCTTTTTTGTTTATTAGCATCAGTGGAACACCATGTTCCATCCCACGCCATTATTCTAGCTCTCTATTAAATGGCTGTTTTGTACAATCTAAAGGTGGGAACGGAGAGCGAAGGAATCACCAGCTTAGAGCATTGGATATGTAGATAAACATACATCTATTCTATATGTACTTAGTTACGTTGACCATGTCAGGCAAAATGTAATGAGACATGTTTAGACTTCACCAACTATGGCATATATATTCTTCGTCATATCGTTAGCTCCTATCCTCCCGTGGTGTATAATAAAGCATCTCATTCTACCACCCGCGCAATCGCTCAGCGAAAAATTGCATGATGGGTAACATCTCGTCCCTGTTCTGCGGCATGCCGTCGTCATTTTTCCTCCACTTGACTTCCCGCACATCAGCAAATTCCCTTTTCAACAAGTCTACCGCGTCCTCATCGAGCACCTCGCTCGACCTGCCATGACACGCCAACACCGGCGTCCGGGACTTCTCCCGCGCGCTGACGGTCGGTACGGTGCTCGGCGGTAGCGCCCCGCCGATCGACACAGCGCCTTTGAAAGCCGTGCCCAAAGCAGCAGTAGTAGCAGCCTTGTCCCCCTCAGTCACATCCACAACCTTCTCGCCTTCGCGGAGCCTAGACGACAGGCCTAGGGCCAGCGAGCCGCCTTGCCCGAAGCCGAAGAGCAGGATGTCGTTGGTTTCCCAGCCACACTTCTCGATAAGCGTCTCCCGGATCAGCTTGCCCAGCACCAGGCGCTCGGCTTTGGAGAACCCGGGGTCCGGGTCCAAGTCCCCGGTCGTTGGCGAGAGGGCCAGGTCGTCCCCCCAGTGGAAATGTCTAGTTGGGCTAGCGGCTTCCTCGGCGGATAGTCCGAGGAGAGATGGGGGGAGGGGACATACACCGCGGACGGAAATGGATAGGACGCCGGGTAAGTTTAGGTTTTTGGCGAAGGTGGCGAAGGATACTTCGGAATCCCCTAGGCCGTGGAAGAGGATGAGGATAGCGGTTGTGGTTTCTGGGACTTCGGGGAAGATTAGGGATATATGTAGGGAGGGTGATAAGTGCTCGAAGTCTTCTGGTTTGGGTATCCTCGTGGGCATTTTGATAGTTATGCTTAACTATTAGGGATTGGTATGATTGATAATAACCGGAACTTACGGGATAGACTTATTGGTAGATGACCGGAACCCGGTGATGCAGGAGCTACGCAACAACGTTTTGAACCGGAGCCGGGACCCACCGGTACGCGGATGGAGTCGATTCTGTGCAATGGAGCTAATGCAAGATACCTTGGTACCTGACTTTTATGACGTGCAGATACCTCAGGTACCTGCTTCAGTATCATACCATATGTAGGTACCAGTACCTTTACCTAGTCGAGGTACCGACCTGGTATACAACATTGAGTATTGATTTGTCCAATAGAAGGCTTTTCCTTTCTTCTTTTTAGACTTCAAAAACACATCCCTCTACTAAGCAATGATAACTCTCTAATCCTAAGGTAGCAATCGCAGGCGCATGAATGGGCTACAAGCCCAAATTGGCAATTCAATCTCCGACTAGCTTCGTACCATCTTCTTGGAACTAAAACACTTACACAAACCAGAAGACGACTATTCGACACGTGCTCGTCGCGAACATGATAATATCCCAAATTGACGAATGCTACTTCGAATACTGTGGATATACTTACCTTATTGTCTGAAATGATATCAACTGGGGGATGATCGTTTATATAATTCTATTAGCGAGCTGATTTTATATATAAGTAACGACAATGGCCATTGAGAGGAGTGCGTGTAGGGTTACATCTCCGGTCCATTTTGCTACAGCTCGATCGTTGGCAATACACCACCATGCAGATATCACGATCCCTCATTGCCGCTTTAATATTCCGGCTCTGCAATGCGGCAGGACAATACCTAGCACCAGCTCAGGACATTAATTTCCCCAGTAGTGAAAGCGCAGCGAATCCTCTTCAATGGCTTGGTGCTAATGGACCGTGGTATGCTGGTAAGACCTTTAAATTCTGTATGGCTTCGAACCTCGCTCATTATTAACCTGTAACCAGGCCCAAATGTATTCGGTATTTCGCCTGAGCCTCCTCAAGGTTGCCATGTTGACCGAGCTGCCTATATCTCGAGACATGGTTCGAGATACCCTGACAAAGGTGCTTATGATGGGTGGGTTTCGATGTATGAACGGGTGAGTCTTTAAGATATTCAAAATCCAATCCTAGTCTCAACTAAGAACACTCGTATCTAGTTTCAAACCAGTAACTTTACGGCGAGCGGGAGCTTAGCATTCCTTCAAAACTGGCGACCTGTCCTTGAAGACCCTGCTTCACAGATTGCCATGGAGAATCCTACAGGTGTAAAGGAGGCCATAGATCTAGGTTATACACTACGAACCAGGTGTGCTATTTTTCCAGAATCTTCGCCCTTATGGTAGGTAAACTGACGATAGCAGGTATCCGGGCCTCTACCGAGAAGGAGACGACTTCATGGTGTGGGCAAATAACTATACTCGAGTCCTCCAAAC
Organism: Daldinia bambusicola; assembly: GCA_022478815.1. Taxonomy (NCBI): domain Eukaryota; kingdom Fungi; phylum Ascomycota; class Sordariomycetes; order Xylariales; family Hypoxylaceae; genus Daldinia; species Daldinia bambusicola. The sequence goes on from MU284133.1 coordinate 75,033, forward strand.
AGCATCCATGTTTGTTCGTGGTTACTTGGGTATCGCTGCTCCAGAGAAAGGGAGCGTAATCTCAGTGACGTCTCGAGGTTTCCCAGCTGGCATTGGAGATTCGCTCGCTCCATCAGATATGTGTCCTAACTTCAAAGATCTCGAGGGAGGGGAGTATAAATCTACCTGGGACGCTATTTGGATTCCACCGGTACAGAATCGCTTACAGAAGTTGATAAAGGGTGATCTATCTTTAACAGCGGGTGATATTACCCAGATACCATACCTGTGCGGCTTCGAAAGCCATATCACTGGCCGGCTTTCGCCCTGGTGCGATGTTTTCACCGACGAAGAGTTAAAGCAATACGAATACTCTAACGACCTTCGATATTACTATGGTATTGGACCGGGTACAGACCTGCCCAAGAAGATGATGACACCTTTCTTAAACACACTTGTTGGCATACTTCAAAACGAGACTAGCACAGGTGTAGGAACCAACGGCTCGACTCTTGACATCCCGAAACTTATGGTATCATTTTTGAATGACGGACAGCTGACCGAACTCGTCACCGCGAGTGGTGTTTTCGACGAACAACCCACGCTGTCTGCTACCGAGAAGGATAACACCAGGTTATGGGTAGGGTCACGGTACGTGTCAATGAGAGGCACGATCGCTTTTGAACGTCTGAACTGCGTGGAAAGAAGCTGCCGAAAACCCGGGGATTATCCCTCGAGTGGGCTGAACGAGACATACATCCGCATCAGATTGAACGATGCAGTGTATCCGATCCCCTCTTGTCGCAATGGCCCTGGATCGTCTTGCAGGCTGAGTGATTATGCGAAATACGTCGTGGAAAAGTATGCTGCCGAAGGGGACTGGATTACGAACTGCAATGTTACAGTCACCAAGGAGACCCCGACAACAGTGAAAGGAGCCAGCTTCTTCACAGATCTTAGCAACCCATGGGTCCAGCGGCTAGCGGTTTGAAGCTTGGTGTTATTGAAAACTATAGCATTCATATACATAAACTACTAGATACATACATATATGTACATGGTGGTGCTACGAACGATTCTATGAGATCACAAATGAGCTGACGCCTTAAAAGGAGGGTTGGTTATACCCGAGATGGCTTTATTGGTGTTTTGCTAACGTTGTTAAGTGATTACCTAGGTTAGCCTATTATAATTATTTAATCTATGCTGAATGATATATGGAGCCTCGGATTCGCATATACTTCCAAAGTAACCTCCAGTTAATACGATGAAGTATTAGGATGTACCTATACTTATTACTTATTACAAGGAGGAATCTCTGCTAGGTATGTCAGATGCATCTAGGTCGTTTCTTACCCACACAGGCCGCACCCTTATGTCCAAAACCAGTAGCCACCGAATCTATCACACAACCTATCAAAAACCACTTGTCGACTTTTATGTGTATACTTGGATCCACTCACCTATACCAAACCCGCCTGACTCCGACTACCATTCCCCGGGGGTATCCATCCAGCAACCTCCGCTCCGCCCCGACAGCGGTCCCCTCTGCGCGTCTAACGGACCGTGTCCCTTGCTATGGGGCCGCTACCCCGGAGCTTTCCGCTGACAGCCCCGAAAAAACGGTTGTTAATATACCTTCAGAGAACACTCTGCCCGGCCATCCATAATTTTTTTTTTTTATAGCTTTCCTTACCAACACATCCTGAACGCTCAAAAGATCGCTCACTTGAGGTACGTATTGTTACCCCAGTCTTTTTACAGATTTGCTAATGTGCTCCAAGACTTCATGTCCGTAGATACTTAGGCAGGTAAGTAAATGAACTGTTACAGTAAGGAGCGTGAGAAGTAAGGAGGGTATGGTTTAATTAACCAAGATGGCATATAAAAACGCGCACAGCGACTTCACTATGTATGGTCATAATATAAGAACACTCTTCTGATCGAGATATGATAGAAGACGTATTTTTATTACGTTCGCTATCTAAAAACAGACGCCGTTTGAATGCTGTCCAGGTAATTACCCATTTTCCATCGTCCCATATTAATGCAATATACCTTACCGAAAAGTCCGCTCGTTACTCGAGTATGCCCACAGATCGACCTGTCTCGTTTTTGAATTTCCTTGCAAATCTTGTGTATCACCAACGCCTGCCGGGTATCTTGTATTCGAAATCAATAGTCCAACCCATCCACGTGAAGTCATAGCACTACTGAACTACAACGCCTCAAGTTAGTATATGAACTCGCAACGAATCGTAAGAGGAAATGCGGTTGAACTTGGACGGTTGTAAGACCACGATCTGACTGCTCTTGGATAAAGAGCACCCCGCAGCAAGTCCAAGATAATAAATAATGCTATACTCACCAATGCATTCCCTATCTGGCATGTTAATCTTTTTGCTATCCTTCCCCTTGCCTTTGTCATGATGCGATTTCGACTTCCCCTTTCTCGGTGTAGGGGTTGCGTCTGCACCGTTATCTTTTATGCGCTCCTTTTCAATGTTCTCGACGAACTCGTACTCATCTTCAGCCTCCAATGATGTTGAGTCTCGCAGTGGTTCCTTGCTTGACCTCATGAAAACTCCAAATCTGGGAACCGACAAGCTCTTCCGGCTTTCACCAGCCTGACTTTGGGGTCGACTTTTATTACTGCTTCTAAATCTCGCGGCCGCCCGACTTATTCTTTGTGCAGTAGTCTCCTCCCCAGGTGTGACGACTGGCGAGGGTCCCTCTGATACAGGTATAGGGCTTGTGATGTTAGAATCATTGTAGATGCTGCCCCGGCGAGACACGCTGAGAAATCCATCCTCATCCGCAAAGCTGCGACGTGGCGGCAGCTCTAAGTCCGCCGAAAAGCGTATCCCACCATTAGCCACCGGCTGAGGGGCTAAATTATCAAAGTAACTACTTGGCCGACGAGAGATCGACAGTCGTTCTTGGCTTTGCGTTGCCGAAGTTTCGGAATTAGTTAAATTGAGGGCCGCGTCATCGTATGACGGTGGCTCTATGTCTGTGCTTTCGGTCGAGCTAGCCGCTACTTCTACTATCGGGACAATCTGATAGAAGAGTAGGTAAGGCATCTCTTCTTTGAGTGATTGCTTTATGTCATCAACGAGCGTTACTCGATTCTCGATTGCAAGGTCATCGAATTTGACCCATTGCGCTTCTTCATAATCTGGGGGGGGATCGCTATCATGTCTGCGGTTATCAGTGAGAAGCTTGGGAGCCACGCGGCAAAATGAGACGTAGTGGCCGGAATGCAGCGAATCGCCCCGATGGCAGACCACGGACTGAAGGACAAGCTTGTACTCAGCAGCAAGCCCACTTTCTTCCACATGCCTCTCGTCGACGATAAAATGTGGCAACCTCAAACTATCGGGGATATCGATATATGTGTTTTGCCGTTTCATGTTACCGTCTGCATCCATCATATACCGTTTCAGGCAAATTCCGACAACGGGTCGTTGGCTGAAATGCCGTGCAACCTCTAGGTCGCTCTCGGGTTCTTTGTTCGCAGGGGAATGCCACGCTATGATCTATGTTAGTCTCGTAGCCCTTACAAGAAAATGATATATCGTACGTATAAGTCTGAAGAACTGCCAAGCTGGTATTGTTACAGCTCTAACAATCGCCGCTGTCTGCTTCGCTCTCTGAAATAAACTAGCCGTATCGGACTCGGTTGAGTTGCCCTGCTCATCAACCACAACTCGTTGGATTATACTTTCAGTCCGACTTCTATGTGGTCGTAAAGCCATTTGGGACCCTGAAGCTTCCGCCTCTGTATCTGTTTGAAGGTCCGATAAATGCGTCTCTTGGGCTATCGTCCACCTGCGCTCTAGAGGTGGGCCATACTCAGACTCGGGTGTGGCACCTTCTTGCTGATCTTCTTCGGTAACGATACGAATTGTACTTCTAGGCTCGTTGGAAGTATCGGCAAGTTGTCGGGTTGGTACCGCGTCAGATCGTTCCATCTTTTTCTCTTCTAGGCTATCTCTGAGGACATCGACCTGGGAGTTGAAGTATTCCTCTAGGCAGTCTTCTAATCGGATCCCCTTCCCGTTATTATCCGGAGGCACGGCAAGGTTTAAGAGCCTTTCATAAACAACTTTGTGATCCGCATCATCTTTTTTTCCTTGATGAAATAAATCAACCTGTAAAGTGAGGAGAGGAAGTTGGAGAGTCTCGGTAATGAACGCGAAGGCTTCAGATGTGTCCTGTTGCTCCAGTAGTTGTGCGTCTCTCCAACCACATGCGGCCAAGGCGTCCTGAATATGCTGGGTCTGTCCACTATCAGTTCCGGTGTAGATTGCCTCGCGGTATAGAAAAATCACGTACCATATCAGTTTCAATTAACTTCCCGCTTCTCAACATATTTACCCAAAGTCGCAGTAGCGCAGCCAACTTCCTCTGTGGTTCATCCATGGAGTCGCTTTTAAGCATGCACTCGAACGATTCAAGTTTGGCAAACATGGCGAATAGCAGCGCGTCGAGATAGCAGGTCACATTTCCTCGATTTTCAGCCCCAAGCATGCGAACTGCTGGGTTGTAACTGAGAATCTTGCCGGAGAGGGAAACTTGCTGCAGTAGCAGCAGCTCCATAGCTTTGTCGACATCACCGGATGAATATTTAGAATTAAGCACATATCGTATCTGATCATCGCTTAGGACGGGGAAATCTAGGTCGGCAACTCGTCGCCGTATGTCGTCGATCTGTTCGAATTAACGATTAGGGTTATATGAAGCGTAGAGGTGGGTGTCGAAGTTTGCGCTGACGCACCTTAGCTCCCTCCCTTTCTCGCTCTGTATCGGCATTGGCAGACTGTCGAGATTCGGGCTTGAATATAGAAAAGAAGGCCTCGGCTGATAGAGGACGGTGTTGCTAGAAAGATGTTGTTAGAATACAATGTATACCTATTAAGATGGGGACGTGACATATCCAATGTCACCTTACTTTAGGGGCAGGATCGGACGATCCGTTACGACGGTGACCATTCTTCTCACGGCGACTGAGGAACTTCCTAGGCATGCTGGTCTTCATGGTGGGGTCTCGCAGCATTGAAAATTGGCCTAGAGGGCCTGGCTCAGAGGAGGATAAAGGTGACGGCTGTTGATAATTTACAGAATTTACAACGACGTCACCAGTCCTCGCTCATGTTCGGATTTAACAATGCGCTGTGCGACGATGATAATGGGCGACTCCTCTTCTGGTTTCCTCTTTTTAAAATAAAATTCGACGAAGCTTTGAACTATCACCGCCGATAGACGGTAATGCCAAGCCTGGGTCGAGCGTCGATGCGACTTGGGACTTGGTGTTAAGGCTGGAGGTGATGGTGATACGACAAGGGAACTGGCATTGTTCAAAATGATAGGAAACGTCGAGTTGTTTTGTTCAGAAAGAAGAAAAAAGAAGAACAGGTGCAATAAAAAAAAAAACGAGAAGAATTGTTTGCAAATGAAACGGGAGCTTGCAGCAGCCAAGGAAGTTTAGAGGCTGAAGTAAATAAATTGATGCAGCGGTGGCAGTACGGGGGGGCTCTGTGCTGCGTGTGTAAAGTTCCTAATGGGAAAAAAAGACTGAGCGTTTCGCGTCGTTCAGGGTCTCCAAAAAAAAAAAGGTGAGCTATGGGCGATCTATGGGCGATCCAATATGGGGAAGCTAAATTCGCCTTGTATCTTGTCTTAATGATCGGTTACATTATATAATCGTATTCGCGTGATGCAAATTAAGGACGTGTTTTGCTAACCACGGGTTCTAATTTAGTAATAAGTCGTCAAGAGAAAGATGTTTCTCGAATTTAAGTGAGTTAGTGAGGTGGGAAGTAGTGTAGACAGTACCTACTGGCAGGTGGGGGGGCCTAAGAGCAAAGAAGACGAGACCGTTGTGTAATACCTAGGTATGTAATGTATAATGTATAAGTGCGAGGTATGAGGTAACGAGTCTGCAAGTCAATGGAAGGAAGGAATGAAACAAACCGGGCCGGGCTGGAAGCAAGTGTCTTTCATGGTAAAATACCTAGGCAGATAGATAGGTAGGTTAAATTTATTTCATTCCATCTAACTCTGGTATGGGTACGTAAGTTCATTGAAATGTATAAAAGATGCGTCAGGCGCAACTCTAAATCAGGTACACTACCTAGGCGTCACGTAACTCAGAAAACGGTGCGACAATGCGACTATGCGGCTATGCGACTTTGCGACTGCCTGCAACTTCCTGCTCAGACATTCCAGTACTGTATTGTATTGTATTGTACAGATTTTGGGGGGCGGCGCCTGGCAGCTTTTCTTCGGGACGGGCGAAATAAAAGTAAACTAACCTTTAATCAATACGCCCCCCGTATATGCCCCGTGTATGCCCCCCGTATGCAAGCATATACCCATATACCCCCGTACTTGGATATCATGGAAACTTTTTTTTTTCCTTAATAAGAAGTCTAGAAGGGCCGTTTCTCCCACTCCATTGGCGGACCTCAGTGCTGCAAGCGATCGAATGAGATCTCGCTGGTCTCGTTAGCCGCCTATCATACTCTAAGCGTGCGTACCTTGTATGGATGGATGCATATAGTATGTGTGTTAGGTACATATAAGTTTGAATCCTTCGGCCGGTGGTTTAGTTACTTGGCTGTTTGGTTAATTGATCATCGGGTAGTTCTAGGAAGGATGAAGCCTAGCAGGAAGCGCCATAACTATGTCTTGTATTGTGCAACACTTCCGAACAACATGGATATTAGGTTTAGTTACAGGTATTAGGTAACTAGTTATAAGATACCTCATACTATGCTTTTTCAGCCTTACCATTATTAGCTTCCACGTCTGGTGATATGCTCAAGACCCGGATATTTGGGTGGTCTCATGCTGCAGGTGTGTCGCAAGTATATTTGTATGTACATAGTCGTGTCGCTCGAGTGCCATCGTGATGCAATACCAAAAGGAGGCAAGCTGGTAGCTGTTATCCGTAGCTATGGCACCTAAGAGCGCTGATTTATCAGCTGATCGACATACCACCGCATTGTCGGACACTATTAGTACCCCGAGCATCCTCAGTTTTCTAAGCTAAATACTAGGACTTATGGAACTTAAGTTAGGTGACGATATATATTACATATATGTATTGTCGGCCGGTCCACTCTTCAATTTATAACCTTCGAGATGTTAGTGATGTAAAAATGTCTTCGTTCCGGTCCCGCATCGAAGAATTTTACACAAAGAACGGCTATGTAATACGTTCAATAATAATAATAATAGATAACAATAGTAATAATACATCTCAATGGGTATATCTACATTTAGAGATGAGAGAAATATCCTCGACGAAGCATGAAAAGTTACGATGTTGGATCAATCGTATAAGAGGACGGCCCATATCGATAAGACTTTGATTTTGGTAGTTTGTCTTACATACCTACCTGTATGTACGGTTCACCTAACCTAAGGTTTAGGTACCTAAGGTTTAGGTACCTACACAACGTGGGGATAACCTAAAGGCCAAAGCACCTGCGTAAAAGTCGCCAATCAAAAAGCTTAAAATAAAATAAGTCTTCGGATTAGCGGTTTCGCCGAAAAACTTTCCCATCGCTGTGGAACCGTGGGAATAGAGAATGCGCCTAGGGAAATTTACGTTCATCTGAGCTCTAGAGGGTGTACATCGATTGCGAGGAGTAGACTGTGAGCAATTCGGTGTCGGAGCGCACGAATATACCATGGCGGCTCTTAGAGAAGCCCCCCGAGCTGGCCGCCAGCTTCTTGGTACAGCCACGCGCTGGATGCCTTGTACGGCCACTTTTCAGAGATGTGCATCCACCGACGCTACGCCTGGAATACCTGAGATTCCTGATATTGAGCACGACTCTGGTCTAGCAGCACCGATTGTCAAAAGAGAGGATGTGAAGATTACGGATCCGAGGAAGAGGGCAAGTCGCAGAAACTATGAGCTGCCGCACGAGAGGTAGGTCTGAGATACAATGCGATACAATGCGATTATAATGCAAGACAAATGCGACCAAAATAATCTTTAAATGGACGAACGGTTACTAAAATCCAGCCGCGTAGATACCGATACCATCCTCCTAAGTATGACAGAGGACCTTTGCACCCAGTTCAGCCCCCTCCATCCTCGGATCCCGTCGCTCGAAACTACTCTCCTGGGCCGTTTAACCTTCCCCGATTAAAGCAAACCTTCCACTCGACAATCGCCGCCGATATCATGACTATGATGTACCAGCACGTTCCTCCCGGAACGCCGGATAAGCCCGAAAGAATACGACTTCGGGAATGGGACGACTCATCGCCCTACATGATAAATCGACCTAAGAGGGGGCCTCGAGGTGCCGATGTTCTCTTCCCGCTAGAGAAGAATATTACTTGGCAAAACGTCCCTGAGATTAGAGCTGTACATTTAGCCATGTATTTGCCTAAGGCGAAGAAGAACCCGGACCATATCACCGTAGGAAAGGCAGTGTTGCGGACGATTACGGGTGTTCGTCCCGAGGTTACGACGACCAAGGCAAGCGTTTCCCAGTGGGGTATCGTCAAGGGTGACAGATCAGGCGTAAAATGCTCGATTTATGGAGATCAGGCCTACGAGTTCGTGGATAAGGTCATTCATCTAGTATTTCCGAAGATCAAGGATTGGCAGGGCATCGCAGGTTTGTACCCCGTTCTCATGACCGATCCGAAAACGCTAGGCACTGATAGTTGATATAGGCACCAGCGGCGACAGCACCGGCAACATCAACTGGGGTTTCACAGCTCAGGATATGCTGCTGTTCCCGGAAGTCGAAGCCAATTATTCTGTGAGTCCCTGAAAATATGTTAGGCAGTGAGATTAGCCGTTTACTTACACGCGCCTTTAGCTATACCCATCCAAGATGATATCTGGGTGCCGCATGACCCTTGAAACAACAGCAAAGTCTGACAGACATGCCAGACTACTCTGCATGAGCTTGGGTATTCCATTCTACGGCAAGCTGGTAGACTAAGGGATAGCAACTCGCATTCCCTGAAAATGTACATATTCATCGTCCTGCCGTATTGGGACGGCACTGTGGATTAATACAGTTGTACAATATGTGGGAATCACAAATCAAAACAATTGAAAGATATATCATGTTATTTTTGTGTTTTACGACTGTTCAAAACCGTAACTATCTCTCAAGTGTGTGTCATAACCACGTAGATCCCCCCTTTTTGATTGACCCAGATGTGCCCACCAACGCCGATGATGCCATGATGTTACTTATCCCATACCGCCCATAACCACCGAAATTTATGCGTTCAAAGCTTTCTGCTTTAATCCATTGATAATTCCGTCTACCGCATCCATGTCCGTTGCATCAATACCATCTTGGACTTGCTCGCCCCTCTTTCGCAGCTCCTTGGCCGCAACATCCAAAGCGGGCTGGTAATTCCTCACAGCGGAACTAAGCGCATAGACCGCTTTGCGGCGCACTTCCTTCGTTTCTCCCTGATTGGCAGCGGCAGCGGCAGCACTCTCTTCCGTCGTCTCCTCGCCAGCACCAGCGCGCTTCTCCATCGATAACCGGTCGCCAAGCGCCATCTTGACAAGCTTCTCGACACCTCCCAGCGCAACGAGGCGCTCCTGACTCGGCGCATTGTTCTGGACGGCCGTGCCGACGCACCACGCGGCCATAAGCCGCATCTGGTCCTCCTCGTGGCCGAGCAGCTCGAGCAGCGGGGTCCACAGGCCCAGCTTGGACAGGAGGTTCGCGTTGTCGAGCGACTCGACGAGCTGCTCCAGGTTGTCGAAGGCGGTCAGCTTGGACTCGAGCGTGATCTCCGGGTCGCTCGACGTGATGTGCTCGACGGAGGCCTGCATGAGCTCCGCGTCGGACGGCGCGCCCATGATGGCGGCGAGGGCCTCGGCGTTCAGGGCTGTGCGCGGCGCGTTGGAGGCGGGCGCCGAGGGGTCGGCTTCGGTGGAGTTCTCGATGCTCCATTTTAACAGCTCGTTTAGGCTTTTTTCTCCGGCCATTTTCGGGGGACTTTATGTGATTTGCTTTCTCTACCCTTGATCGGGGTATATCTCTCTCTCTTTCTCTCGTGGGAAATGTTAGGTAATGGGTTTGATAGACAATTTCTGATTTCTTATTGTGTCTAATCCTTTTCCTTGTCGTTTAACGGGAAAGGCTGAAAAGTAAACTGCACTTAATGTAAGGGAGTTGCTGAAGTTTGGTTGATTACGTCGTTTTACGTCGTCAAGGACAAGGTTCTGAGTACCCAGCAAATTGGTTCGCCTGGGAAATATTTCAAATCGATTTTAGATATCAGTTCTGAATGTCAAAATATTGGATTGTATAAGTTGGAGTTCTTAAACCAAAATCTCCATGTAGGTATCGTATTGTATTGTATATTCAGGCTGAGTCCGTTAACCTACCAAAATTTTGGCTGAGTAACTGTACAATATTCTCCATAGATCCCCAAGATTCGCGAAGCTTCACAAGCCTCAAAGACAGGGCTGTTAAGCTGAGGAAGTGGGGGCAATGCATGGTACTGGCCAATCAAAGTGACAGACTTAGTTATTTAAATGAACCGCTAAGACGCTTTGGGTTGATGTCATTAGTAGTTTGGGTAGAAATTTAGATACAACTCCTATTTTCTTTCGACAATTGATAGCTAATAACCGCAGCCGTTCTAGTGGCTACAGATGCGACGGGTGGCTTGAATAGCTATCTACATAGATATTGGCGAGCATATCCTTAGAAGAAGGAGCCTAACTACGATATATCGATATATCATGTCAAAGATGATGATTACCTATGATGATGAATGAGCTGCCCCCACTACTGATTGCCCCTCACCCCGCCTTATTTTTTTCTTCCAGCCTTGACCGCCTTTACCCCTAACCATTCAAAATATGTGGTTATTAAATTTGATCAAGTTGCCATGTCACGATTTGATGCCATAATCTAGAAGCTTATTTGCTAACGAATCTTTGGCTCCTTATTTTCTTACATCGTAAACAACTGGCAGCTTTACAGTTGCAACTCACAATGTATACGCGGTACCTTGCGTTGCATTTCACTCCTAACCTTAGTATCTGCCTGGCCCCAAGTAACTAGTTGTATTAGCCCAAAAAAAAAAAAAAAAAAAAAAAAAAGGGAATAGCCAAGTTATCTACAAATTATCGTATCTACGTAGGCAGTCAGAATACACTAGGTATTTGTATAGGAGGTGAGGCTGGGATAGAAGAAGTACAGCACGAATTCCCTTCGCCCCTGCATACGCAACCCACTTGCCCCTATGAAATTGACACTTCTGACCAGTACCGGCGATGCCTGCTTGGCATTGGAGTTTCCATAATACAGCTGTCAGCTAGAGTGTCAGATGGGATCACAGTTTTGGAATATACGTAATCGACGCCCTATGCAAAGCCGCAGGCAGCATTATAAAACTGCAAACGCATGTGTGAGATATACTAAACCGTACATAGTACACTTATTGACTGGGTTGTCGGCCCTCGGCGCATCTTCAAGTACGAGATGAGTTGCAGACCTTCTCTACCCAGGCTCCGAATTGCAACCCCTGAATACCATGTAAATAGTAATATAGGTACCATAGTGTAATATACAGGTCACAGACCACGATAACGAGGTGGGTTAGGTACTTTAGGAGTAGCCTTTCGGTAAGCCTTGGCAAAGTGAATACCGTTAAGGTAGGTAGCCATACTAATACATTAGAGCTTAAGACTTTAGGCACCTCTAAATAAAAACGAGTGATGAAACTGGTACGCATATATTCTATACTAAGCCGTAAATGTCCATGTAATTAGTGACGCCTTGTCAGGTATACTAAAAACGATTGATGGTGCGGAATAGGAATAGGAAGTTGAGGTCTTTCGAAGATGCCTGATTAAATAAATCTAAGTTACATGATGTACCAGCTTAACGGTAAAGGCTAGGTACCCAAGGCTACCTAAGCCTACCTAAGCCTACCTAAACTTAGGTACATTAGGTACCTATCTTAGGCAGGTACTTGGTAAATATGGAATGCATGTACCGTATCTACCTAACTTTTTGTACCTAACTTGAAGGAGCTTATTTACTTGGGTAGACTATTAGGCGTATTTCCGCTTTGTGTCAGCGGTGAAGGGTGCGCTACCCATTTTGTATCCAGTTGTATCCAGTGGTTATCCAGTTGTAATTGTCTAAAGTGAATTGGTTGTGTGCGTAGGCCATTCTTACCCCTGTTAAAATTAGAAAGTATTAGAAGGTACCTTGGTACTCAGTAGCGGTATGGCGTTGCTGATAGGCGTAGGTATCTTCTGGTGGTATTTGTGGTATATTTGTACTTGGTCGTGCCCCGCCTCTTTTTTTGTTTCGGCCCACAAGTTCCTCCCATCGACTGTGGGATCGGTGCATCAAGCCAACTTCGTTCCTCCCTTTTTTCCCACACTCTCGCCCCAGCAGCAATTAACTTGTCCGACTTCTCTACCTTAAAATCAACTTCCACTCGCCAAAACACCTCCTTTTCTCGTCATCTTTCTGCCCAGCAGACGTCGAGAAATCAACACCATCTTTGCTCTTCACGATCCGGGAATCGCAAGGGCTATCAGAAACTTCCTCATTCTCTTCTAATTTAATTCTTTTTAACACTTAACCTACATAATCCATCACAATGGAGGGTATGTTTGCTCCTTAGACCTCAACCTTAGCTCCCGTCTCGAATCCAGCTTGGTTTACCCGAGCCTTTACTCGAGCCTCTAACGATCTCTAACAAAGTTCATAAACGTGCTAACATTTCTTTTCATCGCAGAGGAAGTTGCTGCCCTCGTTATCGACAATGGGTAAGATATAACCTCGCTTCACCGCATCCCGAGGCGCACCTCGTTGCTGGTGGTCATCTACACAGATCCGACCATCATCCAGAAAAACAAAGGGGAAAAGCTTCAATATGGGCTTCGAAATAAATAATGTTAGAATACTCGAGCTGACTTGACCTTAGTTCGGGTATGTGCAAGGCCGGTTTCGCCGGTGACGATGCTCCCCGAGCTGTTTTCCGTAAGTTTCCATCCTCGCCCAACCATCTCTCCCCCGCTTCAGCCTCATCAAAATGAGCTCAAGTTTGAATCATATTCTAACGCGTCAACACAGCGTCCATCGTTGGTCGTCCCCGCCACCATGGGTAAGTAATTAGCTCGATATACTACACGTATAATCCACGCACACGAAACGATGTCTAACGGTATGCTAGTATCATGATTGGTATGGGTCAGAAGGACTCGTACGTCGGTGATGAGGCACAGTCGAAGCGTGGTATCCTAACCCTGCGATACCCCATCGAACACGGTGTCGTCACCAACTGGGATGATATGGAGAAGATCTGGCATCACACGTTTTACAACGAGCTGCGTGTGGCTCCTGAGGAGCACCCCGTTCTGCTCACTGAGGCTCCTATCAACCCCAAGTCTAACCGTGAGAAGATGACTCAGATCGTCTTCGAGACTTTCAACGCTCCTGCATTCTACGTCTCCATCCAGGCCGTCCTGTCTCTGTACGCTTCCGGTCGTACCACTGGTATCGTGCTCGACTCCGGTGATGGTGTTACCCACGTTGTCCCTATCTACGAGGGTTTCTCCCTTCCCCACGCCATTGCCCGTGTCGATATGGCCGGTCGTGACTTGACGGATTACCTCATGAAGATTCTCGCCGAGCGCGGTTACAGTTTCTCCACTACCGCCGAACGAGAAATCGTCCGAGATATCAAGGAGAAGCTCTGCTACGTCGCTCTTGACTTCGAGCAGGAGATCCAGACTGCTGCCCAGAGCTCCAGCTTGGAGAAGTCCTACGAACTTCCCGACGGTCAGGTCATTACTATTGGCAATGAGCGATTCCGTGCCCCTGAGGCTCTGTTCCAGCCTTCCGTCCTCGGCCTTGAAAGCGGTGGTATCCACGTCACCACTTTCAACTCCATCATGAAGTGTGATGTCGATGTCCGAAAGGACCTCTACGGCAACATCGTCATGGTATGTATTTATTATCTGGGTGTCTTTACATGTATATGCTAACGTGATATCTACAGTCTGGTGGTACTACCATGTACCCTGGTCTCTCCGACCGTATGCAGAAGGAGATCACCGCCTTGGCCCCGTCATCCATGAAGGTCAGGATCATCGCTCCCCCTGAGCGAAAGTACTCCGTCTGGATCGGTGGTTCCATCTTGGCTTCTCTGTCCACCTTCCAGCAAATGTGGATCTCCAAGCAGGAGTACGACGAGAGCGGTCCCTCGATCGTTCACCGCAAGTGCTTCTAAGGTAATTCTCCCCAACGATACGTTTTGTTCCTTATCTCTTAAGATCTAACGTGAAAAATAGCTCCTGAAACACCGCAAACCCAATAATTTCTCACGAGCCCGTAGTGTTCCCAAGCAGGACGCGACGTATTCGGAGCTCCCGCCGTTGCGAATGTATCCCAGTCGAGACTCGTATCTACGAAAAGTTCTGATAATGGTCGAGAGATTGGGGCTGTATTACTCCAAGGGAAAAGAGAATATGAGGTGCTTTACTTTTAGGAGGCCCATTCAAGCACGGGGTGGACTAGACAATTCCAGCCGAGGTTGATCATATACTACTTTATTTCTTCGTTACACTAATAAGTCTGGCGTGAAACTTGTGAACCACAAGCATGTAAAAAGCTACTACGTAATGATTCAGTAGAAACTAGTTTTTTTTTTTTTTAAAAAAAAAAAAAAACAATGCTTGGGCCTGTTTGTGTAATATTTCGACCTGCGTGGATTATAATAATTATAAGTAATGCTTCGAAAGGGGTATTACGGAGGAATAGTAATTTTTGGAATTCTATACTCTTAAGCGCTCACGCAGCGCACATGCCCCGATGGGCTGAGATGCCTACCTCTTTTTAATGTACGCTTCTATTTTTATTTTTATTTTCCCCTTACCTACCTACGTTACCTTGGCCTACGGTCTAGTTCTTCTTCGTTCCCTCTATCTTCTTCTTCTTCCTCGTCCTCGTCCTCCTCGTCTTCCTCCTCTTCTTGTTCTTCTGCAGCTTCTTCCCCTTGTAGCACAGCTTGGTTTGTAGAAGTAGAAACAGCAGCCTTCTCCTCCTTCTCCTTCTCCTCCTCTAGCTTCCGGTACTTCCTGCGGCTCTTCTTGGCGGAGCTGGCCTTCTTCTTGCGCTTGAACTCGCCGACGACGGCGGCGCGGCTCTCGTCGCCGCGGGCGAGCTGGTCGAGCTTGTCGGCGAGGAGCTGCCGGGCGATGACGCGGTTCTGCGTGCGCGAGCGGGTGGCCTGGGACTTGATGACGATGCCCGTGGGGAGGTGCTTGAGTTGGACTGCCGAGTTGGTTTTGTTCTGTTTGGCGGGGAGGGCGCGGGAAGGAGGCGTGGGTTAGCTTTGGGTCTGCTTTTTTTTTTCTTTTTTTTTTATGCTATGCTATGCTATGCTATAGTTGCGTAGGCTTTATATAGATAGGCAAGAAGGGAGGGAGGATTAGGTAGGCCAAGTGAGAGTTGATGGGGCTGGATAGAACACGCACAATCTTCTGGCCGCCGGGCCCGCTGCCCTTCAGAAAGAATTCTTCAATTTCTTCCTCCGGGGGCGGCTTGGGACGCGGTGGTAGATTTGTGTTTTTAAAGAGGGCCGGGGAAGCGGAGAAGCTGGACAGACGAGACGGCGGGATGGTGGATGGAGGAGAAAGAGGTATATGGGATCGTCGACCGATGGAGGGGATGCAGTAACTGCGGAGCGGTCGTAGCCGCAGCAGTAGCGACGGCATGATTGTTCTTTTTTTTTTTTTCTTTTTTTTTTATATGTTATTGATGAGGTATAGATTGTAATTATTGAGCGTCTACCTGACTTTGTACGTTTTTACATATCAAATATGAATTTCTTCGCAGTATCAATATTAGCAGCTGCCAGGCTCGTGCCGCGACGTCACTGACACTTCCTTTTTTTTCTTCAGTCCTTAAGCTCAATGTACTTAGGTACATAGCAGTACATTTCCTTTTTCTTTCTCTTCTCTTACCTAATAGATTAGCGCGGGAGCCAATTCCGTGCCCGAGTTTACGAGGGATATTGTCTTGGGGACCTTTTCACCAAAATCTCATCCAAAAGAGGAAAGTGGCCCGTGCAGGATTTAGGAGTTTTTATTGGGTGCATCATCATATTTAGTGGGTCTTATAAAGTCTCCACTTCGTCCTTTTTCTCAAAATACGTATCTTTATCTTTTAAGACATCAAGTCCATTCTCTTTTATATGAGCTTATGCTTCCGCTGTGATCGCGTGCGCATGGCTGCGAAGCGCGCTGGCTAGCGCGCTGAGCAGCCTTGCGCGCGCGATCCAGCGGCGGTCTTTGGGGAGGAAGGTGAGGTTTAAAAGGCCAGTAGCTATAAGTAAACCGTATGTAAACTCGGGCTATTGTGGTGCCCCGGCAGGGGTGCCCTCCTGTTTAATTCGGCAAGGCACCAATATTAGGTTAGGTACTTCCATTAGGTACTCCCATTAGGTACCGTAAAAAGGGGGAAGTTTCCACTTTTCAATCTCCCATTGGTTCAATTAAGCTGTAGTTCTGACCCTTGACCAAGCTTAGCTGCTTAGGTGAAAGTTCAAGCAGGGATCCGTGCTGTTACACCCTTGATAATTCTCCAATTACGCGTCCCAGTCTTTTTCCCTTCGGCCAGTGGCGGATAGGTTTTTAGGTAATTGCCAAAATCCCAAGGACCCTTTTCCCTCGAGAACGAAGAAACATCAAGCGTGCGTGGTTCGAGAAACTACTTCGACTATACCTACGAATATCCCTGTCTTCTCCCATTTATTAGTATCGAGTCGAGGCCTCCAAATGACAAAAGATATACCTACCTACATATGAACAAGAATTTATAAATCACTTGGTCGCACAATTCGCTGTGATATCGTTTTCTCTTGAAACGCACCAATCGACGTTAAAGGAAACAAGAATAAAACAGAAGGAGAAAAAACTAGCTTTCTCCAACTTAATCTATCGCGCAAAATCGGATATCAGACCTGCGGAAGACTTCAAAAACAGAATTGGCAAGGGGGATAAGAAATATCGGAAAGAATAAAAGCAAAACACAATCGAGATGGAGTACTTGACAAAAGAGCCCGAGAACCTCAACGCCGTCCAGCGCTTTGGCCGTTGGCTGCGGTTGAAGCAGTACCAGATCGAGGTCACGTTCGGTGTCTACATGTTTACGTCGGCTGAGAGGTTTATATTTTGTAAGTTTGCACTCCTACGCCATTGTTGTCCCCTTGCTGTCCCTTGGGAGACCTCTGCGACATGCGCTTTTTGTCAGGAAAGAGGGTTACAGAGCATACCGCGATGCTGGTGTTGAGTCATGACGAACCACGTGCTGATTATCTATTGTTTATAGGGTCTGTCGTGTTCCTTTTATGTAGCTTGTTGACTATCGCCGTCGTCCTCTACCTACCCCAACATCTCCTCTTCATCATCAGCCGCGCCTGGTTCTACGTTAATGGCGGCGACAGCGGTGTTGCATCCAACATAGTCGCAGGTAGCAAGGACGCGCTGTCACTGGCAACTTCATCTCTAGCGAAGACCATGGCAGCAGCAGCTACTGAGACGGCTGAATATATGAACCGGGAGCTATGACATACGTGGACGAAGACCTCGGACATAATTCTCTGCGCGAACCGAATGATAAACGATATAATAATGGTAATCGGTGCTACTTGTTTATAGTGCGGCCTGGCCTATGAAGTAATGGCATTGGGCGTTAATATGCTTGAGCAAGATGGGTTGGCGTTTGGATCGATAGATTTGTATCATTAGGATCGCTGATGCTTCCCAGAAAGATGCCTGTGCCAGTGCAGGTCTCCAGAAGGAAGCAAGCTAGTTTCATGGGGCTCTTTCGGAAAACGAATATACCCTCAGTGAACTATCCTCTCCAGCTATCGCCAGCTCGTTTGAAGTTCTCAGTGGCCTCCATGCGAGCTGGAGGACAGCCTTAGCTAGGCATAGTCTAGAGTGAAGTCGTCAGCACACTCTGTCTTTTGGAAGTTAGATATTACCAACTTACTCTGGCTTTAAATTTAATTTCGAAGATACGCTGAGAGATGCCGTGTCGATCGAATATATTGAAACAGTTCCATTCTCCGTGCCTACAGCAAGGAGAAAGCTGTTGTTCTCGGTGCTGCCCTGTAGAAAATCAATAGCCGTGACCGGATGAGTTTCCGGTATAGTAGTTACGCAGGTGATGCCCAAGTCCGCGGAGTCGGGCGATGCTTGTCGCCATATTTTCACCTGCTTGTCGCGACCCGCGGTAGCAAACACAAATGAATTGGTCAAAGGAGCCCATGCTGCATCCAAGATCATCCTTGAATGTCCCTTAGGGTTAGACTGCAGAAGCTTATAAGTCTGTTTGTTATCGTTATCCTTCTCGAAAACTGCCCATTGTCGATCTCGTCCAACGCTCAGGAGATACCTGTCATCGGGAGAGAACCGTAGGCGTGTCGCAGTTAGGGAGTGAGCCGTTAGCGGAGGCTTCACCTCAGTCCACTTCTCCGTCTCGAACAAACGGATGACAGCATGGTTGATTGAACTGGCTTTACAAGCACTAGCGATTAAAGTTCCATCGTGACTTACAGCCAAACATGAAATCTCGTAGCCGTGTCCGTAGAGCTTTTCGATTTCAGGCCAAAGGGTGTGCCGAGAAAGACTGTCCTCGAATGGCGGATGGTCAATATCCAACACGGATTTACGGACCGTCGAACCCGGATCCAAGGCGTCTCGATCCGTCTCGGGATTGGCTACTTGGACTTCGAGATCGTCGTCGACAGCTTCGATTGCCTTGTTTGAGAGGCCGAGAACCGGCATGTTGGCAGCGTCGGGCATAGTCTCGACGTCTTCATTGCCGATGTCACACAACCTACTCAGCAGTTTTGCCACCGCCTTCGGCTCATCAAACACACGCATCAGCTTCTCGTCGGCCCCGGAGACAAACTTGGAATTTCCAAGCGAGTCGATACAGTTAAGATCATAGCCGTGGATCTGCGGCCGAGCCATCTCATGCCACGTCTTCTTACCAGGTCCGTTGTTCCAGCTCGCGTGCAACCGTGTCGTCTGGTCTGCGCTCGTAGAAAGAAGGTAGTCGCCATTCTTCGACCACGCTATACCGGTCACGGCTCTTGTGTGGCCAGTGATGCCAATGTGTGGGATCCATTGATCTTGTTCCTTATTATAGTTCCACAACCTCCAACTACCGGTCCTCCCGAGGCATACCACCGAAGTTCCATCCGGTGACCAAAGTCCCGTCCAGAAACCACCTGTGCTGCCCGTTGCTGTTGTGGCACCCTGTTCCCTGCTGATTTCACCGAGCCGGACAGTCGTAACCCAGATCCCCGATGAAGGGTCTGCCTCCCATATAGCTAGCGTATTATCTGCAGAAGTAGAAAGTAGCTGGAGCTTCCCGGTAGACATGTGTGAGTACCATCTAGCACTATAAATCCAATCATCGTGACCTAGCAATAGAGCCTCGAAAGTAATAGAGTATTCCTTTTCTACAGTTTTCAGTCGGTAGGCCTTGTTCGAAGGAGATTTACCTGGCATGAATGCACCCATAGACGGGTCGGTTCCGTTTGCAGTTGCAGCGGGCAGCTCTCTACCCTGGTGGAATCTCCAAAGACGAACATACTTATCCTGGCTCGCAGATGCCAATATCAGGTCGCTATCGGGACCGGACCCCTCCCATGTGAAATCTAACGACCGAATCCAACCTTCATGGCCTGACAAAGTTGCCTGGAGTTGGAACTCGGGGTTATTTCTAGAATCCGCCACGAAAATTTGGACGATATCTCTAGTTCCCGCTACAGCCATGACCAAGGCTTCACCATCTCTTCTAAGTATACTTAAAGCTATTGAGAGAGGGAAGAACTTCGGAGCAGTCTTAATCGTTTGTAGTAAGCGAACATTACTTTCTTCCAGAGCCCATACTTTTATCGAAGCATCTGCTGCCCCTGTAGCAAATATTCTCGACGGAGAAGTTGCCGATGCTCCCTCATGGCAGGCTGTTATAAAGTTAATTGCAGCGGTGTGACCCTGCACAGTCTGGATGCAAGATACGGTGGTAATATCAGAGCCGTTGGATGAGATTTCCCAGACTTTTAGGGTCTGGTCATCAGCACCGCTGAGCAGATATGTCTTGGACTCTCCGTCGAATTTGGGGAGAAACCTAACAGACTTAACAGTACCACTGTGTCCGGAGATGAGTGTCGTTACACCCCTAGGTTGCGAGTCCTGATGAAACAAAAGAGCATTAGAAATTAAATAAATTATATTTCAGACGGTTGGATTATAATTAGTTGGACCTACATGGGGTCGCCAGAGAGCGATATATGAGTCAGCTCCGAAAGCTACGATCCCATCCTGGTTCCAATCTGCCACAGCCGTATGCCTGTTGGCACCAGCGGAGAGGTAATCTACGTTAACCTCGTAGTTATCGTAATTATCCATCTGCGGTGTTGCAGTTATGTTTTGTAAGGGAAGACAATTTGGTATTGGTACATAGCAAAGTTGCCTTTTACAAAGTAAAAGTTACAATAAAAGTTACAAAGTAGAAGTATAAAAGGCAGGGCTTGTGATTGGACAGTGATCCAAAAATTCAGTTGAGAAGTCTGCGTCAGCTGCGAAAGCCCCACATACCAAGTGCAAACGGCTGTCCTTACAGGATTGGAAGCATGTACACTGTAGGTACTTTAAGCAGGTACCTAAGGCTATAGCTGCATACATGATCTACATGGGATATACATGTTATACTTGTTACTGTTCACTACCTAGGTAGTTATCATTTTCAATCAGGAATCTATCGAAACTATTGCGAAATACAGGCAGAATACTGTCGCTTAGCTACATATAATTTACCTCTAGGTATGTAGTAGTATATGTTATACTCTCATATAAAATAACGTTCCATTGCCTAGGGATCCAGGTTACCTTTGTAGCAGCTTCGATGACGTATTAGGATTTAAAGTCTCTTCGAAACACCCCTTGTACTTTGTATCGCACGTATGTATTATATGTAATGGGAGTCTTCACCCCTATTACAAGCAACGTAGCCTATATGAGGCTAATGCTAAATATACCGCAACTTCAAGACATAATGCTATAAATGGAAACTTAGTACCCTAAAGAACCAGAGTATGGGTTTTAATGTTGGATTGCCCTATTTGCACCTTAAGCCACAAATACCCTACTGGACGACATCTCGGGGCTAATAAGAAACGTCTCCTTCCCACACCGTCGAACGTCGTATACGCAGTAATTGGTTCACATGGGAGATTTCTTCCGACTCCCCGGTTTCAACTCTATACTCTCGAACCAGAACTAGAACCAAGAACCAAGAACAGAACCGTACCATCAAGAAATACCTAGTCCTCTCGAAGTAGAGTAGATAGGTAAATACCTAGATAGGGATGTAAGTGGCCAGGCAGACAGACAGACTCACTCGTGAACGCTACGATGCCCAGGATGGAAATGGAACCCTTACCCCCTTTACCAATTACAATATCCAAAATAGCCGCTCTTAACCCTGAGCTCCCTCCTTGCCGCCGTGCAGGAGGCATTACATATGCTATGTATGCCCGACCAAGACACACACGTGCCGTGCCCGCAGGCACCTGATCAACTTGGGCGCTGATGGAGGATCCACCAAAAGACTTTCCGCATGTGAATATCGCCTTCTACATAGATAGTATAGTATGTATTCTGGGCGGCATGCTGCGGCGTACCGGTATGTAGCCAGCAGCTACCTAGCATCTAGCAGCCAGCAACTAACCCCCCTTGCTCCCCGGGCTGCGATCGATCTGCCTCTGAAATCCCGTGGCGCCAGGGTTCATCCCTTCTCCGAGCCACGCGGGTACTTCGAAAGTGTCCCGTCTGCCAGGGGCTTGCTGCGAGCTGCGGGCTTCAGAAGGACCTTCCCGTGCGCCACGAAGTGCCGTCCGGACCGTGTCGACGACTAGAACGAGGCTGCGGCCTGGTAAATTCTTGGAAAGCGGCGGGACGATATAGGCCCTCCCGGTTTGATGACGGCTGGGGGAAAATGAGGGGAAAGACTTTAATTTTTTGTTCTTTCCCTCCTCTCCGGATGAGTTTTTGTTAACTTCGACTCACCCAAAGTCCTACGTCTTCTAAGGTGCATACCTACCTACCTCTAATCTACCTACTGTTTCTCGCCTATCATATCAATCGTCCTTTATTACCCAGGAGAGTTCCGTCCTATACGCGGCTGCACTATGTAACAGATGCAGGCGTCTCTTAATTAAATACGTAAGACGGTCAGCACTTTGAATATATTGTCGTCGTCGAAAGCTTGGTACTGTGCAACTCGCCTGACCCAGGAGATTTGAGATGATCTGATTTCTCAAGCCACTCGCTTAGTGAGACGTGCATGTGATTAATCACTTGGTCATAACAGAACATTGTCAGTGGAAGCCTAAGGGTTCTGTGGGTACATACGTACCTAAATATTATGTTGCGTTTCCCGGCTAATGGTCCCTATCAATCTCCCATACCATCATCCCTATTCGATAGCCTAGAAGCGGCTTCTACGGAGCACTTCCTCGAATCTACAACGGACGAGAATACTTCAAGGGGTAGTTTGATATCTTTGTAGCACCCACTTGCAGAAGCTAACGGCCTAGTCATTGGTTTCTGTAATATGGTGCCAGGCTTAGTTTCGTGTAGCCGTGTTACCAATTACGTGGTGCCAACGGAACAACTAGAGTGTTCCATCCAGATTGGTCTTAGGTCAGTTCAAGAGCCTCATGTTCTTCAGTAAATAGCTTAGGAATAGTGTGCGTCTGTGGTCGCACAGGACATCATAAAACATCATACCTAGTCAACTTTCCTGTCTAATTACTTTTGGTGGTTGCATCTTCGCCTGACACTATAACGTGGGAGAAGCCCTTAACAATGGTGTTATACAAAGTAATATTGCTAATCAAGCAATAAATGCTAGGCTCACAGAATTTCAACGATAGTAATAGTAAGAGTGGGAGTATTTAGCAGTCTGTTTTAATACCGATATTGACAAATATAAGTAATCTAGCAGTAAGGTACCGGAAGATGATCCGAAGTCACATCGCAACGACCTTCCGAAGTAACCATGGTGGAGTTCAGCTTTTAAAAATAATACCACGCTGATGTAGCCTATGGCTGGTAAGACAGCTAACATACGCTTAACCTTTACTCTGCTAGGAACCGGCTGGCTTTTCTTATTAGATTAACCTAGATGGTTGAAACAGCCGTACTAGATCTCCCGAAGGCGAAGCTCGGCCAGTTTCCATTAATCTTAATAGCTAACCAAACCAACATAATTTCAAAGCCGCATTGGTGGTTCGTATCGGACCGGTATGATACAACGGCAGTGCACGGCGGTTGGGCGAGGCGCCCGTGGGGCTATCTGCCCTTGTAGAGTAATTCATGTGCGGTAGCTATGATGAGACATAAGGTCGCTTGGAAGTGCCCAATCAAAGCAGCCATGAGCAATATGTCTTCTGAAAAGGCCACCTCATGGTACAGAATATTGGCTCTTTCGTATCCGTGTTTTAATACTCGGTGCTAGTGATAGGAAGATTAGACACCACCGGCATTCCCATCCCATCCCATCTGCGTACTATGATGAGATACTGTGGTAAAAGTTGTGGAACCGCGACAGTCCACTCATTGTGCCCTTAGATTGAATGTAAGAAACCAGAAAAAGTAGGATCAGCCGCCAGGAAAACCATACTTGCAGTAACGGTACTTCTAGAGAGGTTTGTGGATAACAACAACCTCTCATATTGGGTGGTGATGTTGGCAAAGGTGTATCAGAGCTCAGTAGTCTGCAGCTAACTCTAGTTCAGTCCGTTTACCCGTTTAGTTCATGAACAATTCATATAAAGTAGGTAGGTATATGCGTATGCGTATGCGTGCGCCTGTGTGTGTGTGTGTGTGCGCGCGTGTGTGTAATAGGTTTCTGCCGGCTTTGGTTGCAACAACGAGAAACGTTTCCGCTGTTCCTAGCGCTGACATTCCGGTTGCCAGCTCTGCTTTCCAGGAACCAAATACTTGGGGGGAAGAAAGTCTATACCCTGGTAAAACGGGCCAACAGGCCTGTCTCCTAGTAGTTCTTCAGAAGTCGGTTTGTCGGGCTTGCCCACCTACTTGCAGCTATAAGAGTGTGATAGAAGATGCACGTCGCTGAATCCGGAAGTAAAGCCCCTGGTTCTAATATCTATAAGCTCCCCCTTTGCACTACAGAGCCAGGTGTAATTTCAATCGACTCTATATACAGAGCTCTCTACGTAGTTATATGATCGGCGTTTTCGTCGCACCAAGGTGACGACAGATCTTGTCTAATAACCGAGACTCGTAAATCTGGAGCTAGACCACATGCCAGAAACTGCGTAGTCTGTTATGTCTGTAAGCAGGCGGCTCACCCTCAGAAGGCATTTTTCCTTTAGTAGGGGGGATCTATGAAAAATTGCGATTTAGGGCATAGATTGCCGACGTGCCCATAATGTGGTTCGAGCGAGAATATTTAATAAAGTATGGAAGCAGGGAGATCGCTTTGCTATCTTGCCGCATCGAAAGGTGAGCTAGGTAGACTTCATCAGAGCCTGCATGCAAGGGTGTTGTGAGTCCGGTTTCCTCCTCAATTATTATTATTTCGCTTTCCATTTCTTCCCGTCAGATGACGAAGATTCCTGCATTCTCCGAAGAGGTGGTGGTATCATCGTCATTTGTGACAGAAGCTCCCAGTGTGCTGCACCCTTTCACTCAACCCTCTCTTCCTGGCCTGTCTTTTCGTGTCGACGTCAAGTTACCCCGCCTCGGGCATTATTATGATTATTACCTTACTGCTATAGTCTTATATGTAGTTAAGCTGGGATCAAATAAAATATTCTCAAAGTGGGAATGCGGAACCTAGAAGCATTGAAATGGCAGTGTGTAGGATGACTGTAATATCCTCGACAAGCCGTATTGCGGCTGATCAAGGCTTCTCAGCTGGTGAGTGCTATCGAGGGTATCCCATCTTGTCATCTTGTAAAAGACACACCGGGTTGGGCATCTCCAACTCCGCAACGTTTATGATTGGCACTCTTGGAATCAAGTCGCTTTGCTTTTATGGGTTGTGCGGCATTAAGTTGGGTGACATTAACCTCCTAATAATAGGGTTTTACTGGGTTTCTTGGATAGATAAATGCTTGGCCTGATGCAGTACCTTTTGACCGTCTACACCGATACCATAGGGTTTAATAAGCTTCAAACTGCGATTAGTCAAATAGAGTCCAGTACCAGTCCGATCGGGCCTGTATGAATACCATGTAGCTACCTGAGGTATTCGGTTTTTACTGAGCTTTGATATCGTCAAGTTGGTCATTAGATTTTCGGTCTCATCCAATAACTGAAATCGTAACGACTTAGAATTATATAGGCAGTAATGTAATCTATTCATGGTAACAATCAGATTAGCTCTGGTACTCCCAAGAGTCAGACTAAAAGACAAGCCCTACGATTATTGATCAAGTGAATTCTTGCTGTGCCAAGTCATTCAAGGGGGAAGAGTTCCCTTGGAGTAACTCCTCGATAGCAATAAAAAGACTACACATTGAGGATCGATGTAATCCGTCGCTGTCCGAGATACACGCAAAAAATCCACTGATATAGCCCACACCATTCTGGGTTGAGCAACATGGGGGCTGTGTTAATCAACATATTATAGGCTATGACTCACTTTGACTTCACTGAACATTGTCTCATTATTGGAGATAGGGGACCTGTCTCTCGGTGCCAGGACCTTTCCCCTCGGCATACGGACTATCAGCTCCGTCCTATTCGGAGCTTCGACCATCGGGTCAGCAAAGAATCCGAGGTCGTACTGAATGGTCATCGGTCTCTGTGAAACTCGTTTCTGACACAGCGCGCATCCTTCGTGCCGCCAACAGAGGGCTCTGGCGAAATATGCCAGCGAGTTATATGTCGCTCGCTGCATATATATATAAAAGACCATGTTATCCCATTGCTGTTAAAGAGTTAGTAAAGTTGGTTGCTGATATTTCCCCTAGAATGTGATTGTTATGAGCGACAGAATAAATTCCAAAGCAGTTCTTTGAAACGTGCCGCGAGAGTCTATGCGTGCTCGGGACTTTTTTTTTTTTTTTTTTTTTTCTCTCTTTGGCCCAAGGAAAGTAAAAATTGATCTCCGACAGATTACACACGGAGCGGGATTAACCAGGACCTCGTAAATGCAGAATGCAGGTATCCACTACCATGTCGGCGCTGATTGTATGAGCCAAGGTCCTACTCAGACTCTTGATAAAGACATGCATTGTCTTGTCGAATTGTCTTAGATAATCGAGTGGTACAAAGGTCGTCAGGACGAATCGAAACTCGACGCGCATAAACGGACGGGCTATTCTTGGATATAGTCGCAGGGAAAATATGTCTGTTCGTCTTTTGGGGTATCCATCTGTGACAACACTGGTCGCATACCCTGGGAAGGTGTAAGGTAGAATTCCTTCAGGCTCAGCATAATCCCCAAAGACAAGTAATTGATTTCGAATAAAGTTATACGCCACTTGTCGTCTACGCAGGGCACGGCATAAAAAGGGAGACCAGGCACGAACGGTACCGCACGGAATGTAGATGGTCAGGTTGTAGTCCTAGTAAGAGATCCTATTTGCCAATATTAGTGGTGCCACGCTGGTGGGATGGGTTTAGAAATATGCAGTATACAAATTTCTTACCCGGACAGTGGAATACACACACCATCTTCGTGGTTCTAAGCAGTTAGGTTACCTAGGTGTAGCTGCCCGATCTAGGTCCGCCGGGGCTACCCGTGCTCGTCCAAGATAAAGTTCCGAGGGCGCGGTCACGTTATGTTCTTCTCAAAAGCTCAGAAGCCTGGGCAGCACGGTTCGTCTCTAACTGCGATAATCCCGAAAAAAAGTTAGGTGTCATACCGTAATATGCAGACAGCCGCTTCGACAAACCGTCTCACCAGCCTGGACTGCGGGTACGTCATACCCGAATTTCGATGAGATAGCTTTCCTTCCGATTTGACGCCTTCAAACGTCGAGTTTCCCGCCTGAGCCACCCGAAAGTTATGGCTAATTGCCGAGTCTTCGAGTGAAACAGAAGCATTCGGGTTATGAAGAAAGATTTATTGAAAAATTCACTTACGCTTTCATATCAACCAACTTCCGCCGGAAGAAAAGAATACAAGCCTTGCTTGGTAAAGTAGTTACGATTCTCGTACTAGCAATCTCAACACCTCATTATCGAAATTGATAAAGGTACCGTATTTCGTTGCTAATCTCGGCCATACTTAGTATGTACTAACAAACCAGTGTCTAGAGTGGTCCTCCATGGCTGAGACGCATATTTGAGGCTCACCAACCGTGGGTATGTAAGAGACATCGATTATCCAACCGAATTGGGCGGTAGGGAGCTTCGAATCGATTATACCGTGACCCCTGAAAGTGGCCAACGCAATCCCATTTGATCTCGAGAGCTGGAAATCGCTTGCTGTGGGGGATAATATGTGTGGATTACCCGGCGTTTGTATTTCCCGTACTTTAGGACTAAATGGGGCGTCATCGTGTCTAGCCAAAGGACAGTAGATTTTTGATGGCAAGGCGGAGAGGATCACATTGCATGACAGGATCGAAAATGACGGGAAACCTTATTACTTTTTTCCCCTTCTCTCCCAAACTGTCATATGTGCCAAATCACGTCCGTGGCATTGTTATGTTTTTTTTTTTCGTGTCTCGTGACACGACATATGCTCCGGTACCGTTCTTCGGAAAACCTTTAGTACCCGTAGTTGGGGCCCGTGTTTTCTGCAGAGTCGGTCACATGCTATTTTGATCACCTTAAATGGTAGATTCGAGGCCCAAGCATTGCATGATTTTCCCAATAAGGCTCAATGCGGCGGCATAGAGGAATGACCCAAACACAAAGACCATGCGTTCGCTTGGGCTAAGGGTTTTCTGTGGATGCCGCCAATCTGCGAATTTCTATCGGGTAGATCATCCCAAAATAGAGGTTGAGGACCTGCACTCGGCCTTGGCGCTGTGGTTTTACGGCCATGAGCGAGCTCACGTGGTATATTAATTTTGTAACTGGCTAACTTTCCAATGATGGAGGCTCGACACTCTTCGTGCTTATTGGATTTCTGCAGCCTGCTTGTGATCAATCATAAATGGGTTGGAACAGTGGCGTAGAAGCTGCTGCATGTGGGTACTATTCTAGTTTATCTCCTGTTGCCGGTCTACTTGTTTACCTGTAAATGGGTATACACAATATAGACTACCTAGGTAGGTACGGGATGTGCTTACTGGAGGCGCTAGGTTAGAACATTAGTACCGGGCTCAGAATAATCATAATTATGATGATGGCATCAATAGATGGATCTAGGCCTCGGGTAATAATGTTTATGGATCGTGCAGATGCTACGGCCTAATTTGTCTCGAGTGGCCACGGGCGTCGGGGTTGTAGTGTATCTAAAATTCCTTTTGAGGCTCACCGGGTTATATACCCGGTTTAAGATTCACAGCCATGCTTCGGGGCCGGCGATGAAGACGGAGCATCGTCGTTGAGGAATATCGAAACTGATGTTTTTCTATCCTTATCCGCGGACAATGGTGTTCAAATCTTGGTGACTTGCAGCTGGGTAAGGGGTGTGTGACGAACGTTGATTGGTAGTAGGAGTGATGCCAGGACAAAGGACGACAGGGGAGGACAAGGGACTAGACGGGTCTAAGGTTAGAATAGGGCACCTATGACGCCGATTGTTCATTGACTCGCCTGTCGGCTACCTCCAGGAGACGGAGGAGTCTTCCGCACAACTTAAATTTCAAAGTTTGTGGTTAGCTCCGAATTGAAGGTCTCATGACCTCCCAATTGTAAGGGTATCCAGAGTAGGAACCCACCCTGGCCCTGGAATCCACGGACCAGGCCTTGTCGTGTGTCTTCTTGCATGCCCACACTGATGCCCACTTCCCCACTGGGGACGTAGGTATGGAGATGTAAGTGAGTTATGTACGTACTGATGCTAAGTGCGACATGTGTGCGTTGCAGGCCAGTTCGACCAGTCCACGCGGTTGGTTGGTCTTGTTCCTGGCGGCGCCCATCAACCAGCTGGTGGGCTGTGGGCTGTGGGTTATGGATTATGGATTATGGATTATGGGTTGTGGATTGCGTGGGCTGTGGGTTGTGGGCTATGAATTGCATCCGACTTTTTTTTTTTTCTCTTCAAAACCCATTGCTGCTATGACCAATTGTTCACCAGCCACTGGCGGGAAAGCCTGGATCATAAAGCTAGGGGCAATCTTGATGGTAAACGATGGACCGTATATGCCAACAGCACGATGCAGGGTGGAGCGAACGGATCAATTGGCCGGCACTAGTATGTAAAAGCAGAGTAGAACTCCTACTATGTAGGTTCTGACGTTGTCTCGCAGCAAAAAAAGTCTCATGATGTATTGAGCTGTGTAAACAGGGATATTTTCATTCGTCCAGAGAGCTTGTTAATATGTAAGTTAACACTGCTTGCAGCAAAGCGACCTTTCTACATCCAGACGGATGCCAATTCGGTTTTTTGGATAACCAACCGGGAGAGAGAATGATAGAATTTAGCTCTATGATATTATCACTATCAAGACGATTGGATAAAATTTACAATCTGTTGCTTATACGGATGATGAAGTAGTAAAAGAGGAAGAAAAAAATAAAATAAAAAATAAAAAATTATTCACCTGCTTAGGAGGTACCTAAGAAATGTGGTGGGTATGGGGTTTCTGCGTGGAAAGCATCCCAAGATAGTCCAAGTGCGGGGCAGTAGTAATTCAAAAGCTGGGAAACCAAGGAATTTGTGGGAGATCCAGGAGAATTAAAAGGAGGACGAGGGGTGGTGAGCCGGGGGGCAAAGATCTCTCTTTGCAAGGTCACATAAAAGGGCCACCACCTTATAATGCAGCCTGCTTTATAATGTAAGTCAATAATTACCATGTAATCATGTATCATTATTAGAGGTTAGGTAGTTACTATGTAGTTGGTTAGTAGTAGCAGTGCAAAGATGACTTTGTGCACCCGGGAAAAGTGCAGTGGCTCTCGTATATTTCCGAGCTTCTTTCGAGATGCTAATTCGGAGTCCTTCGTCATAGTGAAACTTGAGCGAATCTGTAACTTCAACGCTTAGTTACACGAATGAAAATGTGGTACAATCGGCGGTTGTTTAATGGCTAAAGGCTAGCTACGCTTGATGGTATATCGCACGGTATTACATATGTAGAAAATTGATAATAAAGTTACCTCCTTCCGAAGACTACCTAATACATTAGGTAGACGTTGGGAAAACAGCACAAAGTTAACATGTATTCCCTATACACCTCGCATACTATGTACCTAAGGTAAGTATATATTATACATTACCTAGGTATACATTATGAGTGTGGAATTCTTGTACTTGCCTACGGTGCCTACAAAATACACAAATGCATACATACCTCCCCTAACATCTAGAAGGCCCGTAGTCGTGATCCCTAAGTATCGACGTGCTTAACCGGTACCAGTATACCACATATTTCGGTTGTCGTGGCTTATATGTAAGGAGATTGAGGAAAATAAAAGAAGCTTATAACATCATGTGACAGAATACCAGCCAGTTATCCAGATTGTCGGCCCCTCTTAGTGGATAGATATGTAGGCCGTAGAAGCCATTCATACTTCGTAGGAGGAAAGATTATTAAGAATGTTGCTGGCTGGTTGAATATTTTCAGGGACCCCATCTCTGACCCTGCAGAATCGAAATCTGTCTCCCTTTTTCTTTCTTCGACTCCTGCTCTGTACTATGTATGTACCTTCGGTTGCCGAGTCTTGTTTAGCGCCCTAACTGTCCGCCTTAAAGTCTGAGTAGGCCACATGAGCAAGCCCCATTTTTCTAACCCCCTGGCTTCTTGCATACGTACACGCAGGTGTAAGTCTGCCAAGGATTAAATGATAACTAGTCTCGTAGGTAACAGCTAGGTAATTGAGTTAGGCTGGTAGGTTACATAGTAGTTAACTGAAAAGAAACTGGTCCCCTAGGCTTTGACGTGCAGAAAAATTCGCAAAGAAATCTTGCTTCTTTCTTCGCCTCCGTCAGGTCATTCGGCCATATTTGGCTATTTGCGACGTGCTGCTCCAGCGACGACGACAAAGCAGGCCGTTGAAAAGTCGAAAGGAAAAACTTCGAGATATGCATGTTCGTCTCACAGGACAGTAGAAATGGGTTAATACAAACGCATTAAACCTTACACAAGGGTAGCAAGTCGACGGAATCCAGTCAGCATTTGATGTAGTGATTCGAGACTTGTGTCCATCTTCTTGAGAAGCAATGGCCCAGTGTGTTCGAGACCATTATAGAAGAGAGAAATAAGGAGAAAGAAAGAGAGAGAGTCCGTGTTGTGCATACGGCGGCAGCACATACATACGCTACCCTGGCCAAAAAAAGTTGATAGGGATCGTATATATATACCGTATGCGCATGTACAAAATGTTGTTTCTCAACGAGAAATAGGGATGAGTGATTCACCTGCTTTTCGAGCAGTTAGTCACGTACTGTGCAAAATCTACCTCTTTGTATTTGATGATCATGAATAATATAAGGGTTTGACGAAGGGAATAATATTTATTATATGTAGCGAAGCATGCCAGATTTGGCATCCTGAGTTTACCTGGACACGTAGATAAATTGATTAGGTTAGGTACCCGTCTCTATCCCAATCCCGAAGTCTTATTAGTCGAGGGGTGGTGATTCGTAATAATCAACACTACGTAGGGATTTGCATAGTATAGTAGGTAAGTATGGGATTGGATGTAGGTATCGATGTTAGGTGAGGCATGTGTGATTTGCCCGACTTTATTACATGATGTATGTAGTGTATTAAGACATACACCTCATGTATTCCTGAAGATGCATTGCTTAAGACGAACATTAGTAAGGTACCTAACCTAACCTAGGCCACCTAATCATAGGGTACCTACATACCTACATGTATATGCCGTACAGACTAATAACGTTTACCTATTACCTCTCAGGACCGATTTGCTAATTCGTCAGTTCGTCAGTTCGTCAAGTTTACTCACTTTGCTCACTTTGCCTTTCTACCCCTAGAAAGGCCGTATTTAGAAATTGACCCCAAATCTGCGCGACGACTTTTTCTTTTATTTCGCGCCCACCAGCAATTTGAAGTTGCACCCAAGCTAAGGGAAGGTACCTACACCTACCTGCATGTATATTTGTATGTATATTTGTACGTATATTTCTATGTACCTATATTTGTATGTACATGAGGTATCCACAACCGACTGCGGCGGTTCAAGTTCCTCTTACGATACGACGTACAAAGTACCAAAGTACTTCGGTACCTTCCCTCCAGTTGCGACGACCCCTCCTCCTCCTGCACTTGGTTTAAGCCATTCAAACACAACCATTTCCCACACATTCAATGTTCACCACCTCCCACCTAACCTATCTGTCTCTACCTTACCTACCACCTTACAATACCTCTACGTATTTCTTTCCTTTCCCAACGACCTTCCGCGCGCCCCCATCGCCACTCGCGAAGCCTGTAAGTTTCTTTTTTATTTTGTTTCTTTTTTTCTTACTACTGCTTCTCAATCATCCATAGCATCCATAGTATCCATTAGCATCCATCATCAGCATCCATAAGCATCTTTCCCTCTTCGTTAAATCTGATGGCCGACAACATCATCCTACGCCGAACTAATTGTGGTGCTTGCAGTAAATCGACCAAGTCGTACCTGAGGTAGTCGAGTCTGAGTCTTTTTTTTTTCTCAGGCCATCATCCCATACAAGGTGAGTCCACTTTCTTACTGGTATACACAGTCTCCCGGCCACGTTCGACTGTGGACTGTGAGAGAAGTCGATACCATTTCATTATCATCAGCATTGCCATTACCACTACCATTGCCCATTGCCCATTGTCCATTGCCCATTACCCAAATTACCATTGCACTGAAAAGGAGAAATTTGCTTCCTTTTACTCATCAACCCATCAACCTGCCTACCTAATCTACCTCCCATCTACCCATCTACCCATCTACCCATCTACCCAACTGACTAAACCTTACCTCTTTACGAACCCATCTAAATCTCACCTGCCCACCCCCGCCCCGTTCCCCTTCCCCTACTACAAATCTACCTAGTCCTATTCTTATTTCAAGTAAGGTATACCTAAGGTAGCTCGACCTTAGGTAGCTATTGTACTTCGCTGAGGTGGACACTTGAAAGTTTCTTTCAAGTCACGCTCCGTCATTCGACCATTTGCAACCCCGCCAGAATCCCTACCTACATAACCTCCGCCCTCTCGCGATACTAGACCCTTCCATTTTTGTGAATTCACATAGGTCCTAAATAGTTGCATTTTAGGGAAATTCTCTCTGCACAAACACTTAGACACTTGTCGTCCTCTACCAGCACACCATACACCTGTTCTACACCTGTTCTGGACCAAGTCACATTTCTTATTGGACTGGACCGGCATTTTAACTCAGCGTCGCCTTCTCCATTAGAGCGAGCGATTGACCCACTGGCTTTATTACCTGTCAATTGCGATCGAGAAGCACTCCGACTCAATTACCTGTTGATTTGTCGCCCAACACGGCGTCCCGAAACGCGCGTCAACCGCTCCCCGTCTCTTCCTGCTGACGCTTGAGAGACGCCCTGGATTGTGCCATTTTGCGACCGAATTCGATCCGCCCTCAACCATGGCGCAAAACCGCCCGACAGCGGCTTTCAATACTCTCCGGATGGGAGGTAAGCTTCACCAACCTTCTCCTACCCATTGCACGTCTTGAATGGTGCTGAGATATAAAATAGAGGTCATCCGCGAAAAGGTGCAGGATGGAGTGACTGGTGAGACAAGAGACTTGCAATATACGCAGTGCAAAATTGTCGGCAATGGTTCCTTTGGTGTTGTCTTCCAGACGAAGCTTTCCCCGTCCGGTGAAGATGCTGCCATCAAGCGGGTGCTTCAGGATAAAAGATTCAAGGTCAGTCTTATTGTCGAATTGCGGGACACGCACCCCGCTCATCCACTAACGCTTGGCCGCAGAATCGAGAGCTCCAAATTATGCGAATTGTTCGACACCCGAATATCGTACAACTAAAGGCCTTTTATTATTCCAACGGAGAGCGCGTAAGTATATAAACTTGGTTTTAAAATAGGTAGGGTAGCTGACTGGACATGTGTGCAGAAAGACGAGGTATACCTGAATTTGGTACAGGAATTCGTACCAGAGACCGTTTACCGAGCCTCGCGCTTCTTCAACAAAATGAAGTCAACTATGCCGACTCTTGAAGTCAAACTTTATATCTATCAGCTTTTCAGAGCCTTGGCCTACATTCATTCCCAAGGAATCTGCCACCGTGACATCAAGCCACAGAACCTCCTATTGGACCCGAACACCGGCATACTAAAGCTGTGCGATTTCGGGAGTGCAAAAATCTTGGTTGAGAATGAGCCTAATGTTTCATACATTTGCTCTAGATATTACCGAGCCCCCGAGCTCATCTTTGGTGCCACTAATTACACAACGAAGATCGGTAAGCATTTACCTCCCTCCCCCTCCCCCAGGGTGTTTCGAATCACGACCTTAGTGGCTAATATCGTTTGCAGATGTTTGGTCGACTGGCTGTGTTATGGCAGAGTTAATGCTGGGCCAGCCCCTGTTCCCCGGAGAATCTGGGATCGATCAGTTGGTAGAGATCATTAAAGTGCTGGGAACTCCAACTCGAGAGCAGATTAGAACTATGAATCCGAACTACATGGAGCATAAATTCCCGCAGATCAAGCCTCACCCGTTCAGTAAGGTGTTCCGTAAGGCAGACGCAAATGCTCTGGACTTGATAGCAAGGTTGCTGGAATATACGCCAACAGAACGCTTGGGTGCAATCGATGCTATGGTGCATCCTTTCTTTGACGAACTTCGGGACCCTAACACGAAACTTCCCGATTCGCGGCACTCAAGCGGTCAATTAAGAGATCTACCAAACCTATTCGACTTCTCGAGGCACGGTGAGTTTAGTTCGCCTATCTACTTCTTCTTATTTCAGTACTGACCTCATCTGGTAGAATTATCCATCGCACCACAGCTCAACCAGAAGCTCGTCCCTCCTCACATGAAGTCGATTTTAGCATCCCGCGGTCTCGATATAGATAATTTTACACCTATGGCGAAGTCAGAAATGATGGCCAAGCTAGACTGAATTACCGTCGCTGCT
The DNA here is from genome assembly GCA_022478815.1 of Daldinia bambusicola. Lineage (NCBI taxonomy): Eukaryota > Fungi > Ascomycota > Sordariomycetes > Xylariales > Hypoxylaceae > Daldinia > Daldinia bambusicola. The sequence continues at coordinate 110,300 of MU284133.1, forward strand.
TACGCTCTCGTTTCACGTATGTATGCATCGTCGTCCGGGATTTCGCTACAGCATTCACTCACTAGCTGGGTCTGTAATGGCTTGAACTCGCCGGATCGACGTTTAATTAAATCCGCCGGATTGACAATAGCAATTCCTCGACCCTCTATGTGCATTTAAGGGAGGACAATCCAACATATGAGTTAGGAGGGATGGGTTCTTCAGAAGTTTGGTGTGCTGTGGAAGTTTCCGGAAGTTTCCAAGGTGTTGATGAGCCTTTGAGAGCCTCCACTTACTCGGTTCTAGTATCTCGATTGTAGCAACAAGGGACAAGTGCTTCGGTATTAGGCGCACTGACTGGAAGATGGCACGCACCGGACGTTCTTAGACTTCTCCTATGCATGACCGAGACGGCATTTGCTTTTATTTGTCTTGTTCGATAACTCGCTTTATCCTTGTGGTAGGCGGCCACAAGGAGGCTGGATCCCCCTCGCGTGGTTTCCCGAGATATTCTCTACACAAGTTAAAGGGGCGGGGGATGAGATGGCGTATGTGTTATTCTATGAGTAGCGGGTGTGTGCAGCGGTAGTGAAATGGTGGCAGGGCGACAAATGGAACATGATGTTGAAACCGGCAAGCCGGCCTAGGGCAGCAATGGCATATTTGGGGCTGGGCAAGTTTATGGAGACTCGGCATGACTTCAAAAAAAGATTTCTTTTTCATTTTTTCCCTACGAGACGGACTCCCGCGTGCGTCGAGAAGTGGGGAAATGGTTTACTAAAAAGGAGGACCGGGTCTTCTATTCAGACGTCAGTGATAGAAGCCAGCTACGGTTGTGGCACACAGTGATGAAGACAACAGCTCTTGGTCCAAGAGAAAGATCAGATGGCACCACTTCGTACGATACTTGATGTGTAAGAAGCTGTGTAAGAAGCTACACAGTGGCCGTGACCCTTAGAATTACGCTACTATTGTAACAAGCCTCCCCTATGCGTAACATGAGCCACGCGTTCTATTGACAGTAAGCGACACCTACCGAGCTACTCAAATATGAGTGTAAGCCCGGGGTGAGCCTAGATACTAGGTAGGTTAGGTAGGGAATGCCATAAGGATTGAAACAGGATAATAAGCAGGTTAGGTTAGGTACCTGTTATGCTATTTGGATATGCCTAGGTACTATGTACCTGTTCAGATATCGACCATACCTATAAAGGGTTTGCAAGGATGATGTGCTGAAGTACCTAGAACAAAAGTACCCAGCTTCAATTACCTTTGCTGTATTAATAGGAGGTATTTAAAGTTGATTATTTTTGGTCTTGAAGCTCTTACCTTGGGTTAAGTAGATATTTGTCTTGGGTGTTACGTAAGCGGACAAGCTACTGTGTACTTCGTAAGCAGCTACGAAGCAGGCGCATTGCGATAAGATATGACAGATATGACAGGGGAAGGCCCGTGCTTCCCTTTTCCGCGCGTTGCGTGTTTCCATCACGGGAGCATTGAACATCCAAGTGTCAACTCATGCTACCCATTGATCTAATTTTGATGAATTCGACCCTCCCAATCACGTAACTCTCTTTCATCAATTAAAAATTCAAAATGGCGGATCATGATCGTAGACAGCCCGCTAGCGGTCATAACAATCGCAAAAGGCGTTATAGAGGTATGGAATTGGACTAGTAGCTCGGGTTATTATCGTTCTTGTCTCTCATCTGAACATCATAGTCCCAGTTAAGGACTTTGCAAGAAAGATTATATACTAACTTATTTATCTAGATGATGACGACTACGATCGTCGACCGCAACGACGTCGCTACGACGCGCCGCTCCCTGTCCGCATACGCAAGCAGCTCCTAGGCCTAGCCGAATCTCCTTTGCGACGCTGGCACGAAGAAGTTCAATCTATTGCCCACGTCCTCGCTGACAACTATGAAGATCAAGAGTTGCGTACGAGCTTCTTGGACCTAGTGCTACAAATGCTTATTGAGCAGCCGCTCAAGACCCCGTTCGTGGCAGCTGTAGTCCTCGTCGCCAATTCACTGAAGCCCGAAGTATTAAGCGATCTCCTAACCCGGGTCGCCACTGCCACAGAAGAGAAGGTCAACGTAGGCGAATGGCGCGACGTGAAGCTGCATCTTAAGTTCCTAGCGTGCCTGCAGAGCTCGTTGGAGGGCGAGGGCTTGTTTCCATTGCTCGAAGAACTCTTTAGCCGAGCTGTTGACCTCCAGACTGCTAGTTCTGACGATGTGAGTAGATAAATATCACGATTCGTATTTGGCTCACCTAAGCTAACAAAATGTCCAAAGACGATTGGAACGGAACTTGTCAAGATTATTCTTCTGACAATACCATATATTATGGCAGCTGCGCCTGCGCAGTGGCAGCAAAAGGCGGCAGAATTGATGGATAAAACAGACGTCATTGCGTCCGAACCACATGCGTTACAAGTGCTAATCGACCCGTATCATGCCGAGGAGGGAACAGAGAGTCCGACCGCAAATATGAGTCTAATCGGGCTCCTGCAGAAGCAGCTCCAAACCGAAGCTTTGAATGGCTGGGAGCTTTCTTGTCTTCCAAGACCATGGCAAATGCCACCCGAAGAAATCGAACAGCAGGAGAAACTAGACAACGCACAGAAGCATAGCTTACCACGCATATCCATTCCAGAGAAAGTTGTTGCTGGCCCTCGCCCCCTCTTCCCCGAGATATACTTCTCGGTCTACGTCAACCAGGATGTCGAGTCTGTTCCTCCCGTCACTAGTATCGCGTCGTCCCTGATTAGGGACGGTCTTCTCGATACTATCAACATCATGGACTTTAACCGCGGTGTTACCGCTCGTTTTCTTATAGATGTAGACTGCTATTTTGCTCCTGGTACATTCGTCAAGCGTGCAACCCCCTTCGATCGACTCCGCGATGTAGAAGGGGACCGCTCAACGTGGAAACCAGAGGATGTCGCAGTCGATGCTGTATTTTCGCAAATATTCGCGCTACCCGCACCAGAGCATAAGCTGGTATATTACCACTCCGTTCTTACCGAGGCTTGCAAGATTGCTCCAGCAGCAGTCGCCCCTAGTTTAGGTCGAGCCATTCGGTATTCATACCAAAATACCCACCGCCTAGATCTAGAGCTGTGCTACCGGTTCTTAGATTGGTTCACTCACCACCTTAGTAACTTCGGCTTTATGTGGAAATGGACAGAATGGGTAGATGATGTCAACTTGCCTGATATGGACCCTCGTAAGGCGTTCATTCTCGGCGCTTTAGACAAGGAAATCCGCCTAAGCTTCGCTCAGCGAATCAAGGGCACGCTTCCCGAGCCATATCAGGCACTCATTGGGCGTGAAAAAGAGCAGGATACCCCAGAATTTAAGTTTAACGATGATCGTAGGTTAAATTGGTTTTCTATCTACCACCAAGAAGCAACTAATTTTGAATCTAGATACCCCGTTCGCAGCGGAAGGCAGAGAAATCGCAGCTCTTCTCAAACGCAAGGCCCCAGATGAGGAGATACAGCCTATTATCGATCGTATCCACTCTGCCGCCCTCGATCAAGCTATCGATCCTCTCGTTTCTAGTACGGATGTTTTCATGACGGCCGTTTGCTGGGTAGGTTCTAAGTCGTTATCACACGTACTAGCCTGTATCGAGCGTACAAAAGACAGGCTTCTCGATTCCGGGGCTGCCTCGGAAGCGGCCAGAGCACAAATTATTACTGCGGTAGTTTCCTATTGGTCCGCTCACCCGGGGGTTGCAATCACCATTATTGAAAAGCTACTGAATTATTCGATTATTACGCCTGGCGCCGTTATTGACTGGGCACTGGCTGGCGATCGCGCAGGTCCATATGGTCAAGCGCTTAGCAAGTCCTGGGTGTTTGAACTAGTGTTCAATACCGTAGTTAAAGTGACTAGCCGCCTCAGACAGGTGGTTAGCAGCGGTTCGAACGAAACTACCGAGGAGGAAGTGGCTAGTATGCGTGAGCTCTTCAAAAATATGGAAGATGCGTTGGTCAGCTGGGCACAAGGAACCAAAGATCAGATTATGGACCCTGTCGTATCGGACGGCGGAGAGGATATCATTAAACGCTGGGGTGAGAGGTGGCTCAGAGTATTCAGGCGAAGATCTGCTATCGAAGAGACATTCTTACTGGAACACAGAGCGGTTTCATAAGGTGAGCTGTAAGATCGATAATGGGGTTTTGGAGTCATGGGAATTTAGCATTGACAAAAAAAAAGCATGGGGACTTAATAGCTTTTTCTCGTGCATTCGGTCTTAGTCCTATACAAAATTAGATTAATTGAATCAAGCCTTGGCCTCACCTGCAGCAAATACGTGTTCTGAGCTAATAGCCAACAAGTCATTCTTCGATTTAAACTACTATAACGTACCTAATTAGGCACGTTATTATATACAGTAGACTTCTAGGTGAACAGGCAAAGGGGTCGATCGAGGGTATCTTAGGGTAAGCCTTTTTTTTATGCTTATGGACATTGAAGGTCCTTTTTTCAAGTAGTCCCAACCTCGTATTACTAGGTCGTCCGCTGGGGTAAGTGGAACTTGACATTTTCGTACACGAGAAACGTGACCCAGGTGGCAGGGAGGACTCTTACGACCCCGGGTATGATGCCACGGTAGAAGCCTCGCCATCCTTCCTCCGTCCACGTCCTTCTCACAACTCCTTTGATGCCCCTTCCGAACCTCATATCGGCATCGTAGTTCTGTAGGCGGCTGCGGATGACCTGGTAGGGATAAGTTACTGCGCCGGCAACTAACTTGGCGATGCTTGAGATAACGAGGGTCGCCTCGGTGCTCATCCTCCGTCTCGCCAGGTCCTCCGGTTCGCGAAGAGCCGAGAAAGGGCCGCGGCGCGCAAAATATAGCCTCTTGACAGGGTCGTAAACGGCAAATTGCACGGCTCCGTGGACTACGCCGAACAGGCTGATCCCCAAACCTCGGTAGAACCCCTTCCAGCCCTCGTGGCGCAAGATGTGAACGGCGCCAGCCCGCATGCTCGGATACGCGCCCGCGGCGGTCCTGTCGGACGACAGCATGCGCGTCTTCATGACCCAGATAGGGTTCGTCAGAACCTGGGTGACGAGACCGGCCAGGCCCGAAGACAAAAAGTAGTCCCGCGGCGTAAGCGAGGCATCGGGAGAGGCCTTCAAAGCCAGGATGGCGCGCTCGGCGCTGGACTTGAAGAAGAAAAAGGAGGCCCAACTAGAGGCATTCCCGAGGATGTTGGGACCGAGACCTCGGTAGAGGGACGCTATGGGATGAGGCGTCTGCGTGAGGGAGCGGATCAACGACCTGGTGGTGAGAGGTTGATGAGAGCTCGCGGCAGTGCGCTGATGAACTATTGTATGGGGATTAATAGATGTTTTTCAACATGCGGTCTCATAATTATTTATTTTCTATCAAAGAGCAAATGGAAAGAAAGAAAGAAAAGAAGAAAAGAAGAAAAGAAGAAAAGTAAAGTATAGGGGTTACCCTACTCTGCATCCGGGTCTTGACAATATCGAGGGGGTGGACGACAAGCGTGGCTATGGACCCGGCGGACAGACCGGCGATGGTCTCAACGGAGGCGGGAGAGAGACCCGCATGATTCTGTGGCATAGATATAAGTCTGTATAAGACCAATTACATTATAATGAGGCAATATCGATTTGCCCGTAGAAATATGCCGATATCTTAAAATAAGTGATTTTTTTATTTTTTTTATTTTTATTTTTTTACTGTTCTTCAAATAGTGAGATTATGTAACCATATTGACTTACTCATGATGACTTCATTGGTAATTACCTAATGTAACCCTATTATTCCGTACGGTACTTTAAATGCATATACTGTTAGTAGCCTAACTTGTTTTATGCATTTGAATTGTGAATTGAGAAATCACATCTTTAAACCACTGCACAATGCGCATACCACTCACAATTCAAAGCCGTCATAAAATTTGGTCATTCACAAGCTGTCTAAGCCTACTTATATTTATTATAACTACGCCATAGTCTGAATAAGCTCCAATTAATTTCGGACAATTCGCTAAAATGTCCACTACCACGGAGACCGCTCCGGCTCCGGCTCCCGCCCAGGCTGAGGTCTCCAAGATATCTATCAACGTTGAGTTCACGTAAGTTTTTCTTGAGTGTTAGGTATAAGATAAGAAGAGGCAGATATCTGGGTTTTATACTGACGATAACTTAGAGGCGGCTTGGAGATGCTATTTTCGGATCAACGTCGTCATTCTATCTCCTTACCAGCTACGAACAAGGATGGCAAGCCGACAACTATCGCTGATTTAATTCATCACTTATGTGAACACACTATGAAGGATTCCCGCAAGGACCTCTTCGTTCTCCAAGATCACCTGTACGTTACCACTACCCCTGACCTTTCCGTAATCCCTATTTTACCCGAGAATCTCAAGCTCTTCTGATAGAGATCCCCGCCATATCTTCCCTACAACAGCCGCATATTTATGCATCATCTTCCCTATCAAAACGCATATTTGGCCGAGCTAGCTAATAAGTCAACGTAGCCGTCCTGGTATCCTCGTTCTGATCAACGACGCAGACTGGGAACTAGAAGGCGAAGAGGCTTATGAGATACAGGCAGGGGATAATATCCTATTCGTCTCTACGCTGCATGGCGGGTAGTGCCGCATCACTTCTGTCCGAATACCGAATTACACCGCTATTCGGAAGCTGAAAGCGGCCGTTACATTCGTCATAACCGCATCACTTCTTGAGATAGACAGCGATAGACAGGCAATGGGACAGACAGCCTTGAAGTACAAGCCTAGGTAAAGTCCCAGACCGGTGATTCGACGTCTACAGCTAGCCTCTCAGCAACTTGCCTTGAGTTTTATTTACCCCGCCTCCATGCATGTGAGGTGATGCCAGTCACTTCCAACCGGGTCAGCTGCCGTTATGGCGAAATGGTAGAAGGATGTTGCGGCTAACTCGGTTGACATGTCAAGCTTCATGCAATGCCTCCCACGATCGGTGTCCTGGCTGCCTAGTAGAAGCATAAGGCAAAGACCCGGTACCGTGGCATATCGCCATAGTAAACAAGATCTGTCATATTTTCCCTTGAACCTAAGTGTTCATCCAGAACTTCGTGCGTCGATCTACCACTGTTTCGGAACTTATAACATGTAACCCCCGTCCATATCCTAGTCTCCGCGATAGCAGACAACGTTGTATCAAGGAATCGATACATAATCGTGAACTTCTCGCCTTAGAAAAAAAGATACTTTTAGCTAAAATATGGCACCGGTATATGGGTTAATAAGATCGATAATCGAAGAGACAAATCATCTTATTCGCTCATCAGTAAGCAGGGGTCCCAATCGAGCTGTTTGCAGGTTCCGGCGGACATAGGCAAGGCAAGTGACCCAGGTTTATCCATTTGATGAATGCAGATTTGCTTAACAGGAATTCATGCCTGCTACGTAGTAGTATTTCAGCTATTCGTTCAACCGGTCCACTCGAGGAAGGAAGCCGAATCATAACTTCAGTGGAGAGGATAAGAGCCTCAGTGCTGGCTGTGCCGACCCGAGAATAGCCACTCCGGTCATCCTATCCTCTAGCGAGTGAGGCATTTGTCTGTTCCCTTGGCACGGAGCGTCATTGATTCGTCAATGGCTAAGTAGGTATGTTACTCCTGCAGACCGCCTTCACAAGAAAATCATCGCGAGTTAGGTTAGATACCTAACACAATACCTACACACATTGCAGCTGACATTGTGTGGCAAAAGAGACAACGCATTTATTCTCTTACGCGCTTGGGCATTCGCAGACCGGCGACTTTAAAGTCTTTGATATCAAGACCCCCTGCCCATGATGGATGCATATCTCTTATCATTATGAATGCTCGGGCCCTGTCGTGCTGCTAACACGTAGGTGCACATTGTATACATAGTAAAATCACCGAGACGATCCCGGAAATAACCACGAAACACCACGTCGCCGGAAAAAAGAAGAAGAATTGCAACGTTTCAAAAATAATAGCTTTGAAACTACACTATCAAGATGACCTATCTCTTCTCTTCTCTTCTCTCCTTTTTAGAGCAAACCAAACAATATACCAATTCCAATACAAATAACAATAAATGATTTCAACCCATCACTGAACTCCGCCCGGTTTGCACTGCTGGAAGGTCTAGCAACCTTTTTTGATGCAAAATTCTGGTATCTCCACCTCGGTATCCTATGAGCATTAAAACCTATGCAAAAAATAGAAACCAAAAAAAAAAAAAAAAAGTAAATAATCGTGAATTATCTTTACCCGAACCCATGTCCTCGGGTTATTCCATATTATTGTTTTTCTTTTTCTTCTTTTTCTTTCGATGCGCCGCTGCGGGTATTTCCGCCTGACTGATAAAGCAAGATGAAAAAAAAAAAAAAAAAAAAAAAAAAAAAAAGGCTGCCTACCACCATTGATGCGTGTGTTTGTTAATGTTATTTGTCTCTTGTTCGCTTCTTCGTGTCCACCAGGTTATGCACATATTTTCCACCTGTGCTCATCCATCCCTACTAAGTACCATCCAAGCATGGATGTATATATATATATATGTGTGTGTGTGTGGACCTGACCTTAGCATCTTTCACACTCTGATCCGGCAATCGTAGATGTAGATGTAGATGTAAGGGTAGATAGGTAGCCGAGCCGAGCCGAGATCGAGATCGAGTGTAGCCCGGAAATATTATATAGTATGCTGCCCTTATTGGGAATTGGGTAGGTGGATATAATCGCTGCACGGAAACGAAATTCGAAAAGAAACCAATTATTAAATGATATCCCACTTTGTTCTGACCCACGTAGTCACGAGCGTTGCATGGGAAGTGTCGAAAGACCCATGTGTAGAGTCAGGTCGAGTCAGCTGCGTTGTTTGAACCAGGCCATGGCAGTTATATCAGAGCAGAGATGGTATCTTCCTTCACCTCTTAATGATTGACTACTGACCACTGTGATCATTATTAAGTGCCACAACATCACCCTTATCTTGTTGTTTTCTCTCTTAAATCTTCGTGTTGTTGAGTTTCCTTGAGAACGAGAGACGAATGGATCAAAAACAGAAAGATGTATAGCAGGTAACCTCCCCTGTATTAGAAATGTGTGGTATCTTGAATTCAAAAGAGAGAACACCGCCCATAATTCGATTTGTAGGTACGTATGTGCGAGGAGGAAAGGTACATGGTAGTTGGTAGATGGTATAGTCCAATCTTTATCCCTGTTCAGTTGCTAAGACACGATTTTGCACGAGTTCCCCGGTGACGATGAATGCAGCGCAGTGAAGAGTCTAGTAGCCTCTCTGGTGGTGGGTAGGAAACGCACGACTGTAGTGGTCTTCGTGCGCCATACTAGGACTGCTGGAAGCGGTCGTAGTTTCGCTGGCGGCGATACTGGACTGATCTATGTCATATTGACCATAAGCACTTTGTTGGTGGTCTCGTGGGAGTACCATGTTGCTTGGGAGAGCACCCCTCGACATGCTGTTGCAGTCTCCGAAGCTCTCCTGGTAGGGCAGACCATCTGGGCCACCACAGCGTAGCTGGTACATGCTGTGCTGCTGGTTAAGTGGCGAAGGCTGGGGGTGGTGAGGTTGTGAGATACTCGGCGTCACTGAGCTTTGGCTTCTGGGTGTGACTTTGCGGCCAGGTCCTCGGCCTTTGATGCCCTTGTTGAGGTTCTTATACAACTCGGTGAAGTGTTTGAAGATCTTCCGCTCTTCGCCGGATAGCTCCTCGCTACCGGACATGTTGCGAACCCTCTCCGTCAGCCTTTTGATGGTCTCTCTGTGATACGCGTTATGGTGAGTCTATGCCGGGAGGTTAGTTATGCTTATGCCGCTATCGAACAGGAGAACTTAGGAAAAGCATATTCCGCATACTTTTAAATTTCCCCGCTGGGTGAAGGTCTTCGTGCAGCCGTCAAGCATGCAGAGAAAAGGTCTTCTAGTAGGGAAATGCGTATTTCTGTGCGGCTTCACGTTCCCAAGCTGGGCAAAAGCTTTATTGCAAATATCACACCGATATGGCTTCTCGCCGGTGTGTTGCCGAATATGGGACTGGTCTGCTAGTTAGATAACCTTAGTGATATGTTGTTTAAGGGGTAGTCATACCTTCAAGTTGCCTCTTTGGCTGAACCCTAGACCGCATCCAGGCTCTTCACACATCTGGGTTAAGAACAATGTTAATGCTGATTTCAACAAAACTTGGGGCGAGACAACCGTACATAAGGCTTCTCTCCTGTATGGGCCCGCTTGTGGGTTTCAAGCTGGGTTTTCTGAGCACATCGTTTCCCACATCCCTTGAAGTCGCAGACATAGCGCTTCTGACGGTCTTTTCCGCCGCGACCACTTGTGGAGGTTTTACCTTCTGGGATACAAGACTTCCTGCGCAAGTTGAATTTCTCCTCGTCTTGGTGCGGAGGAGAAGGGTAAGAATCTTCCACGGGGTTGGGCTCCTTGTCAGTCTTGCTGCTCTTCAACTGGATTGCTTTCATTAAGTTGTCTATTTCCGTATGGAATACCACTTCGCTAGCCTCGTCTTTGATGGCATTACGGGCAATGGTTTTTGATGAAAGAAGAGGAGGTGGGGAGGGAGATCGCTTAATTTCAATCTGTGGCTCGTACTTGATATGTGCTTTTCCCTCTGACTCCACCGGATTTGTTTGGTACGGATCCCTTTGATACCCAACATGTACTCCTCCAGCATCAGTTGGTATCGTACGCAAAGGCGGACACTCCTCTTGATAGTGCTTGTAAGACGGTACAATGGGAGGGGACGGAGGCGCGTATGAACCAAACATAAAGTGATTGCCGGCCGGGTATTGCGGCGTTTGCGGGCTGGTCACGGTGTACGAATTTCCTACCATGAACTGTGGAGGCATGTCCGATCGGTGAATAGGTGCGGCGTTCGTCTGGCCCTGAGAATATGGTATGAAGCCTGACGGGTCGACCATCGGATAATCTGCGTTCTGCTGCTGAGGAAAATACCGTCCCCAGGACTGGGGGTCCGGTGTCTGTGCAGTAAGAGCCATTCTAGCGGTTGGGGGACTAGTTTTTGCAATAAGTAAAACTAGTCTGTTAGATTCACGATAATATTAAGTCACAAAATATTTGTGAATCGCCGCGTAAAGTTGGGATTTCGGCTTTGGAATACGCTCTAGGTTTTGGTTTCGAGGCTGTGAGGATAGACGAGTATCGGTTAAGATCCCGAGAGATAAACTATGACGCTTTAAAACAGAGAGCCAACCCCTAAAAGAATGAAAGTACGAATGGACGGTTTGCTAAATAAACGAAGCGGTTTAATGTTCGACCGAGTAGGTCCGCGATGGTACCACCGAAGTTCAAGAGGGAGGAAGTAGGTCCCGGGCCTTCGTGAAGTATATATCTCTCGAAGAGCGGGTTTAGTGATGTGCGACTAGGGGCCGATCTTGGGGAGCCAGCGGGTTGGGGAGGCCAGCTCGGAGATCAGATCTTGAACGCCAAGATACGCGGAGAAGCTTAGACTCCTCGCAATAGAAGCTGAATACGATGTAAGTGGTTAAGTATCAGAGATGGGCTGGTGGAGTACACCATCTCTTGCCTCATATCAAAACAACCCCACCCTAGTAAACCATCTACCCTGGGCTCAGAAACAGAACTGGGATACCTGGGATTGAGCCAGCCTGGTTCTTTCTACACGGTAGTACTATGCTAATAGAAAGCGGAGAGGGCTACGAAGGGGGGAAAGGCCCTGTTCGTCAGATAGCCACCAAGACGACTGGAAGATCGCCGAATCTGCACATTAGCAGCAGGTAGCTCGACGAGACATTCATCATTCACAATGCATAGGCTAGATTAGATAGGCGGTAGAGAGATCCTAATGCCGGCCAAATCAAGTAGTACGGGGGACTACCCGCAGGTCATTTTTGCCCATTCAACGCAGGGGATACCTATACGTATACGTGTGTATACGTGTATACCTATCTGGCCTGCTTAAACCTAGTGTATATATATCTATGTATAGGTATGTCTATGTATACCTCGTTGTACATAACCACCGAGCCGGACGAATACTAGGCTTCATGGCCGCCGCCAGTGATAGACAACGCCTCCTAGCAGCGGGGAAGGCCCTGCGGCATCCCCCTCGACCGTCTAGACAGTAAGGTGTACCTAACGTTTATGTTTAGAGCGACACGTCGACAATGCAATTAGCCATACTAATCCTCGAAAATCAGCTAGCCCGCAGAGCCAGACATGATTTTGTTTGGCTCCCCACGTAGTGTGGCATCCAATCCGTAGCTAGCCAAGACAGGGGGTTGGCGTAGGGGGAGGGGGGTTCTGGAGGGTACTATGATGACCGTAGAAGTACCTCACGTAGAGAGCATGGAGAGGGAACGAGAGGGCGGGATCGAAAAGAGCTATGGAAATCCCAATAGAGAGATGGAAAACCCTATGGTCAAGGAGCGGAGACCCGGGCCTCCCCTGTAGCTGGAATTTTCCTGCCCATCGGGGCAATTCCGCTAGAAATACACCCCCCAACCCCTTGATCTTAGCTCAATTGGTCGAGTCATATCTATTCGTACGTACAAATTGCTATTCCATCTTTGTATATTCCGTAGCAGCCGGCTTAATATGGCTTGTTCCAGCGTGATGGATAGCCCTGGTCTCTCGAGTGCCACCATCTGCTAAGCAAATATGACAGAATATTATGTAGATCCGTCAAAGCTGCCTGTTTCACTGTGTAATTGTGTAAACGTCTTCTTCACCTACCGCCTAGTAAATCGGGTCTAACATACGGGCTTCCTAATGGATAGCCTGCCACGTATAAGTGTCATATCAGCAGAGGGAGCCGTCAAGGACAAGCTATTCTCCGGTTTTCAATACCTGGTACTCTCCCACCTCGTAGATCTCTCTTAACTTGCCTCCGCCTGGACGTCGAAGGTTGTATACCTATCTATGTATGATTAGGTAGGCCGTCTTCAGTCGGAGGCGGGAGTAGCCGTTCAAAGTCGCATCGCTTTTGCACTGGGCTCAACCAGTCGTAAGGCCGAATTCGTATTCCGCGCGCATAATGATACAAACTAATGACGTACGGGGGCGTACGCCTTCAGGAACCAAATTAACTAAAGAGGCATCCTAATATGGGCAAGGAGAAGCCAGGCGGCAACCTCCATCCAGCTGATGTGGGAAGGGAACAGGGGGGATGAGGATGTTAGGATGTTAGGATGTCAATAGAATTTCGAGATGTTAGAAAATAGTCACTTACATAGTATGTACTGTGTACCTAAACGGGATCTGCCCCCCTGGAGATCGATGTACTTGCAATGAGCAAGGGTAGCCAGATCTTACTACATAGCCAAAAACTACTAATTAAATCAAAGCATGGGCGAGACTAGGGCTATCCTTTTAGTTCACATAAGGTACAAGGATTATGGTATTAGATTGAAAAAAAAAAAAAAAAAAACATTCTCTTCATCCAGGTAGTTAACAGTGACACAATTCATGGCCCTACCGTCTCGAAATATTATGGATTCTCTTACTTTATTAAGCAACACAAAAACCGTTATGTTTTTATTTTTTATTTTTTTTCTTCTCCTTGGGTTTAAGGTGCTTATGTGTAGTCACGAGTGCAAAACAATAGGTAGCAGTTGAGTATTGTGCGAAAGGTTCTAGATTAATCTTTCGTATCAGATCGTCTACCCCGAACATTGGGGGTTATGGCAACATATATCGTATCTTATCCTAAGTTGAATCCTCCTCGCCACAATATATCGCTAGTTAATTTCCCAAAAGCCAAGAAAGCTCACCATCCCTATAGAAAGTGGTAGATGCATGACAAGCTTCTTAGATGTTTTCCACAGGGGGAACTGCCAGATTGTTGTACCACATTACCCTGGAACATAACGACGAGAAAGGAAACACTATCGAAGAAGAACAATTCTATCATGATAAATCGTCCGCATGTACGACGTAATTAAATTGTCTGGTTGCTCATAACGTCTGTTCCAATTCGGGAGTTTGGTGAGGTAGTTACGTCTCACAGCGCACGCTAGCAATCAATCAATTTCACGGTCGCTCGCCCACCATCCCCGTATCGTGGGCGATCATCTGTCGCATCTTGTCAGCTTCGCTGTTCGTATGGTACTTGCTCTATTACATGCTAGACCTGCCAAACAAGCAGCCTGCTGTTCGGAGAACCGGCATCGTGTGATTGATCCCCTAATCTCTAATCTGGTACGTATTGGTATTCCAACTTACATTTACATGCCATTCATTCCGTAGTACTGGTTCAATGCAAGCCACGTGGGTCTCTATCTGGCGATCATTGCGAACCTCCGGAAACTCCTGATGCCCTGATACCCCAGATTCGGTCCCGTTGGGAAAGGCGAGGCAGGGCAAGGCAAGGCTACATGTTCGCACTCGGACGGGCAAGCCACGATCCAGGCCTCGAAGGATGGGGGGACGAATCTTTCGGGTTGGTACAGAAATCTCAGCTTGCTACATTTTGCAAGGGACAAGCGTAATGGAATGGGGATCTGTTGGTTGACGAGTGATCTCTCGAACGTTTCAGGTCGTGAGCAGAACTCAACAAGGGGGGGAAGCATCACCTTCGCTCGTCCAGGGTAGGCGGGAACCAAGGGATAAATCATATATCAGTTACTTGGCAACTTGTGTACGTAGAGAGAGCCTGAATGCAAGGTTATAACTTGGACCGATCTTTCCACCAATCGGCTGCTCCAAGACAGAAATTTCTCGAGTTTATATGCAGTTCAAGCCAGCGAGGCTAAGGTTCCATTACATGCGGTTTATCGGACAGCAAGTGCCCAAGCTGCTAAGTTGAATGAAGGCGAGGAGAGCCAGGTGCGCAAGGGTTCCCGCTTTTCTCAACGGGAACGATCCAGAGTTAAGTCGAGCGGCTATAACGTATCCTTGTTAGTGGTAAAATCCTTGTCATCTTAGTTCCCAGCTGGCTGGTTGACGGTAAGATCCACCTGGTTCAAGAAGGTTGATTGGCTTTCTTCAATCTCACTATAGGATTATGGGACTGGGGTCAAAGGGCTTGTACTATGTAACAGCCGGCCACGCCTTCACATATAACCATGTCCTAGTATCAGCATTATACAATTCATATTAAAGGAAATAATGACTAATATTAAAGATTGGGGTATTGCTCGCATGAAGAAGATATCTGCTACGATATCTCCGAGATGCTATTTATATATTTATACACGAAGAAAGCATAAGGGTTAGGTAAAAGTGTAAGAAGTTACCTAGGTATTATGGGATTTTGCAAGGGACAAGGGATGAAGTTGCAAGGAATAGATATTGTTGCCCACTCACACGAATTTTTTTTTCCACAGACCGCTATCCAGGTGAAATTCAGTACGGAGCATCCACCTACCGTCTCTCCGTGTGGCTCACCGCTAGCTGAGCTAAGGGTCTTTTACGCGGTTCACCGTTAAGTGTATGGAATACTTACTACCTATGATACAAGGATCCAGCTAGAGAGTTTTGGATATTCTAATTAGTTTGTTTCCACACTCATCATATAACCCTGTGATAGCTGGAAGAGAAGAGGTTGCTGTTACTAGTTAAGACGGTTCGATTGGTAGTCGAATGTGATAATGTGGAAAGAGCCCGAAGTGAACGTGGGGGCTTTCGTCGGCGTCGATATCACTCCGCAACGAATTTAGCAAAACGGAAAATATTGAGCGGGTTCCCAGATATCCGGATCTCTACCTCCCCGTGCGTCCAATTACGCCCCTTAGGTCGACTATGAAGGGCAATAGTCAAGAAGCCACCATTCTTAAAGAGGCTTAACCCCAACGTCACACGAACCGTGAAAGATTATTTGATTACTGATACAATATAATATAGTTGAGCTCTAAACTACCAGGGAGATCCTGTGTGTACATATGTACTTACATTACAGAGCTAGGTATGGCAGATGGCCACGGAGGCGGGGAAGCGGCGATATCGAGCTGAAATATAACCTGGGTACTTTAAGTATACCTGCTTATATTTTCTATATTCCATATTAACTTAAGTACCTAACGTATGTACGGGGTAGCGTTAACCGCGAAGATTTATATGATGGTTTATTATCATATTCAATATATTGTTATTAGTTTAAGTAATTTTTCATACATGGTATTACGTAAATACTTACCTAGGTACAAATTGTACTTAGCACTTTTTTTTTTTTTTTTTTTTTTTTTTTCTCCTTTCGAAACCTCCATTTTAAACCATACTTTGCTTTGCGTTGAACAAACTATTGTAAGGTCATGTGTGGTCTGTGCACGAAACGCAAAGCTCAATTAGTACCACTTTGTTTGGTACTGCACAGCGCACTAGCAACTAGTACGGGATCTAAGCTCAGAGCTAAGGTCTATTAGCAGGTTAGATACTGACTATGGATTTCTAATCCGTTTCGGTGTTGGATCCAACTTTAAGCTAACGACGGTTTCGCGTTTGAAATTGGAGTACGGAATATTAAGAAAAACAATCTTGCATTTTCCCTCTTTCTACCTACAACATACATATAACATACAACATACAACATACAACATACTGCATACTACATGCGGATACGAACCCTTCTCATTTCTCATTAAGATCAATCATCGTTCGTCATTCATGGTTACCTCATCACATGATGCAAATAATCTGCCGATAATGACTTGAGTTGGGCTGCCTTGCGGCGCTAATAACAAATTCGAAAAAAGCCTCGCGTGCCCATGCTCAGGAACGCAGGGCCGTGTTCTAGAAAGAATCTCCGCCTCATAAACATCTAACCTGGATAATATAACTAAGCCTCGATAGACCTACATACACTACCTGGTACATACATACTCATATATTACATACAGGCCTCTATGTACGTATGTGTGGTATTTATGCTCGATGATACGTCACATACATTATCTAGAGAAAAGTGTCAATCTGTTACCCAAGCTGCTGGATCATCGGTAATGCCAGGGGTCCGCACCTCCGAGCTAGCACTCTATTTTTTTTTATTTTTTATTTATTTTTTCCCCCTCTGTCTATACTTGGAATACCCTCCTAGTGGAGAAGGAGATGACTATTGACGCCCGCTATCCTATTCCGCCAGAAAGCGAGGATTGCGGAGATAACGGTACACGGCATTCCAAAGCGGACATATCTTGTAAACTACAGCACCGTGGCCGTGGTCCTCATATAGGATGCGATTTAAAACGCCATATAGAGACTCACAACGCCTACTACTTGTCTCTTCCGGGTTAAAACCGAGTTCCCGCCGTAAGATCTATCGACATGATAGTTCCCCCGCGGTCACGTCGTTTCCGCTCCACCAGCGTCAATCACGGAAACTTCCCAATTGCCCTCGTTTTTCTCTATTTTTTCCCTTCCAGGTGCAACGACACCCCTGCCAAGGCCACGAGCCACCTATCATATCTGGATATGTACTCTATGTGCGTATTTCTCAGAACTAGGTCGGATTTGTGGGCTTCCGAGATCTTGTCATATATCACTCTTGGGCGTCTTAGGCGCCAACAAAACGTCTAAACCCTGGTCGCACGCTTTCGCACGGGTTACCGCTCAATCCTACGGCCCCCCTTCTCCTTATGGCCATGAGCCCTCCAGGTTTAGTGACTGCATTCAAGGGAGAGAAACAACATCCTGACTAGCCTACCAAGCTTCTTGTTTTATTATACGGCGTTCGCTGCCCCTTCCGAACAAGCGTTTATCATTTCTCATTTTCCAGCGTGGGTGCTGTACGTAACATTCAGGCATACTCGTAGCTCAGCCGCGACCAGGTGACCGGCCACGGACGTAGCCGCAAATTGTAAAAAAAAAAAAAAAAAAAAAAGACGTTCGGTCTGGCCTAGCATGGCCTGGCCAGAGAATTTCTTATTGAGCATTGTTAGCTATGATATGAAACGATGGGTGGGTTGAGCCGCTCCAAGATCATGTAACGAACCCTTTGACAACCCTTGAGTATCCTTCCAAAATATTGGGGCAGTATACACCTCGTAAGCCCATCGTCTTGGCCTTCATTGGGCATCAAGTAGCAGAAGGCGAATGTCGAGAAAGGCCCGAACCCACCGGGGTCTTATGAAATGAGTCGAGCCGAGTATGAGCGACCGTTCTTTACCTAAGTGTTGATGTGTTATTGCAGTCTGACCGAGATAATTAAGACTATAGCTGCCATAGGTGAATACGTCTCCTGCTAGCCAAGGCTGTCTAGAACGCAACCTATACTATGCGTTGCCATAGCTACCTCGAACCAACTACATTTTCAGCAGCTCGTACGAGGCAGGCTACCTAGGGGTTCTCGATCCAGAGACATACTTTCGTTTGGTCGGCGATGTAGGCGGGGTGTTGCATTCTGGAGTTGGAACACTTACACTGATGATTTGAGCGGCTACACAGAGTTCAACATACATAGTTGTCTAAGACGGTTACAACAGCTAATCTGAACCATGGCGCAAAAGAACCGAGACATCCCCAAATGCCTTACGCAACAACCGAGGTTTCACGCATGGGTTGCGGATTTACTGTAAGAGGATCCAGTTTTCAGCCCCTTATAACATAGACTCTCTAAGTCAGTCTGTCGTTTACGTTACGTCGCCACAGGGTCCAAATGTCTTTCCCTCGCCGGTGTTCTCGAGGTTCTATCTTCAGCCCTGTAGTGAAAAGGATACTTCTAAATTCCTTGCCTCCGAGAAGAGAAAGACTTGGCTCTCGATAAATACGGCAGCATGCACACATCCACTTACTACATACGGCAGTATACATACCTACAACCATCATAGACCGGGTCGACGGAAGCACGTTGAAAGTTCCCCGGCATTACCTGCAGGAGGTATTTCTCTCCCGTAGCGCCACAAGGGCCATCGTGGGGAAGATGTGTGGATTGTCGCGTCCTCGTTGCATCTATGGCGGTTGTCCTCATCCGGTGCGGGCACCACACCGCATTTACAAGGTAGATACATGATTTTTTTTTCCGTCCAAGATCTACTCTGCTGCATACGGTACGCTATGTCCAGAACAAGCGGGAATAAGACCTACTCGTAGTAATACAGTGTCTCTCTACCCTCAACACTTCCTCAGGGGAGAAGAGCGAAGTTCGCTGCTAACCCATCCATCTACGTCAAGAGGCCCCTGTAGAGTAACATGATCTTGCAGCGCATGATCTTGACAGATGGTGACGTTGCAAATAGGTTCTTTAGATCGCTCACCTGTCACTTTGGTTCTCATTACATACATATGTGCAATTTTTTGCTCTGTCGAAATGTTTGTGGAATATAGATCCATCCATAATCCATAACCTCAACCATCTTTCATCCGGTTGGGAATCGAAATGGTTGGGTGAGAAAGCTCCCCTCCCCTTATGCGGCTGGCACGCCCAAGCTGTCGTGTCACCCGACCCGTGGCCAGACGAGGGCTATCGCGCAAGCTCTAGGGAGGACAATTTGTTCGGCAGCCTATCTAGATTCCCCGGCATGCCTATTGGATGGGCATCCCTTTCATGAATCTGCATTAGGCACCATAGTAAGTAGGTAAAGACCGCTTCTAGTAGTAGCTACCTTACACATGCATACATACATACATACGAAGTAGAAGACATACTTTGCTTCACGTACGAAATTCGCCGGTCTGCGTAATGGGCTGAATGGGAACACCGCAACGGGGGGGCGGTGGCGAAAATCATCTCCTTCTTTTCTCTCCCCGCTCCATTTCCGAGCGTTCAGTCGTAGCTCTATCACACTTACCTCTTTCCCACTTTTCATTATCGTGAATCTTATGCCTGCAAATCTAGAACTGGTAGGGCGTCAGCAGCGCTTAGCCTTGATGCCCAGTCGCCTATCCACACCATTTGTCGCTAGTCCGGTTCATAACGGCTGACGGGTATATTTGGGGGCGATGGGGAGAGAGGGAAGAATAAGCTATGGATCAGCTAGTAGGGTTAGCTAGCTAGCTACGTAGCCGTGCTCAGCGATACAAGGATCGAGCTTCGCTGCCGGGAGGAGGAGGAGGAGGGCAAGTCTTTCCCTCGAGGGGGCCTGGCTGCTTACATCTTCCGGGCCCCGGCGTGTGTGTAACGCGTAAGCACGCTGTCGAGGATCGCGGGCCCATAGATAGACTGACTGACTGACTGACTAGGGGAAGAACGGGGGGACATGGATGAAGGGAGTAGCCCAAATGCTTGGGAATCACAACATATGCCTGCATAGCTAGTGTATGTATATAATTCCTGATATAAGCGCGATGAGGTCGAGGTGCGACGGTGCACTGACCATTGGAATAAGGGCAAGCTTCAGTAGGTTGACTTCGGGAGAAGCACTTCGCCAATGATACGCTTCAGCGATGAATATGTGAGTGTAAGTTAACAGATAACTACTCTTCACTAAGAACGACATATTTACTCTCTCGTATATGGTCTCTCTTCCTTCTCACCCAGGTTCGATCCTTGTGTATCTCTCCTGGTTCTGGACTATTTCCTATATAATGTTGCAGGTAGATTAAGATCATACGATGGCGTAAGCAAATGAGATGCATCAGACAAGATTTCCGCTGGTATTTTAAGTCCTTCTTACTGTCCGCCCCATCGTGAACTCCCAATTTTGATGGGAGATCTCGTGCCTACTCAGCATAGCAACATTGATTCTTAATACTACTATTATCTACCTGACTCTATAGAAGATCCTGAAGGCACTCTTAAGTTTAGATAAAGCACACAGTAGGTAAAACAAAAGGGAGAAAAAATATATATATTCAAGCACAGAAACTCATTAGCCACCGTAAGGAGACCTTCAAAGACCCTAGATCGAGAAAAATAGCTAACTCGACGTTAGATACAGTACCTACCTCCCCAAGCTACGCTGGTGCAGTGCAAGTACACTGCAAGATTTCAGCTTCTACTACCATATGGCTACCTAACCTAACCTAGGGTGCGAATCCTGATGAAGCTGAAATTTACAGAAGCCACATATACCTAGGAAGCTTAGTCGAAGTTCAAACCTGCCACGTTAGTAGGCATCGTATAAGCTCAGGAGAACTCCATCTAGCCATGGATAGAAGCCACCTAGTTTCCACTCCATAGCCCGTCCGCACCTAACTATGCGTATGGCCTGTGTCTTGAAACATACACGGAAGTATCCTCTTTGCCTACCTCCTTCTACGCATACCTCTCTCCATAATGTATAACCCTCAAGAAATAAAAGCGGTGGGCCAACGTTTCTTGATACAGACACGGTCCTCTGCATGAAAGCCCTTCTAAACCTCACTCACCATGTATTCATATCCATTCCTATCTCTCTCCAATCGGCCCTAGGATATCTGCTGTACGAATAACGGGCAAATAGAGGCTTGCATAAGTCTTCTTTTCCCTTTTCCCTCTTCCCTCTTCAAAATAGCGGTGAAATACATACCACCTCGCCATTGGCCTAGAAGTACATAATAATAATAATAATTATAATGCCGTACTACGTAGTCCCTTTATACGAATTAGAAAAAGACAAGTGAAAGCTAGATAGGTAAGATATATATGAGGTATGCTATATTACTTCCGTCATCGTACATGTTTCTATGCTAGATACCATCCGCTAAATCACATCGACCCCCCCCTCGAGATCCAACAGACCGAACAACCACCCCCCTTTCCCCCCCCCCCCACCGCTTTCCGTGTGCCGGGTAACTGGATGTAAAGTGCCACATACATACCATACCTGCAGGCCATTTATGAACTCTTTCGGGGCAAGTATGCAGGTATATACACGTGGGCGAACCCAACATGCATTTGCCGGCTTCTCAACGGGCGGACAATCCAATCTCGAGGCGTACCTAACCCTCCTTGCTGCAAGGCCTTGTTGATATATCCGACGCTATACTCGGCTAACGATTATTTTATTCTATTTTGTTTTGTTTTATTCCTCCTACCCCTTTCATTTCACCTCTAGGGCCGCTCGCCTTCGAGATCCGGGCTTGTTACTGGCTCTGCTCTGCCCGGTTCCGCCAGCCATCTCGCACGCCACGGACGCACGCACGCCGGGCTTCGTGTAAAAAGGAATAGAAGCTAATAGGAGAACCGCTTTACACCGCTTGTACATGTTAGCAATACAACACTGCCGCCGCCTGGAATTAAGGGGGAGCAAAAAAAGATTACTCATGGAAAATTACGAGAGGGGGGTCACTCAGTACGAGGACGACGTTACTATTCTCAGGACGCTCCTATCGGTATATGATAACTTCGCCTTGGAAGAATGATAACGCATTCACCGACTCCCTGTAGGTGAGCTAAGGACGCCTGCCTAAACGTTTACATCCCCCTATAGTTAACTACCCGATGTGCGTCTGTGGTACGTTGGACTACTGAAGCGTCGGAACAGAGTCGATGTATATCTGGACAAAACTCGGTCTAGAATAAGCCAGCGTATAAGACTGTCGTTGCTTGAATCCGTGATCCTCATAACCTACCCTAGAACCTAGAAACAAGGTACAGACACACTACTATCAAGTGCCCTGTAATCACAGGACGGCGTATTATCACGGCACTAAATGAATGGAAGGTTATTATACCTTTTAATTTGAATAAGGTCTCGACGAATCTCCTCAAATAGTTGATCAATATAACATCTAATATCATCTCTGAGTATTGTTTTAAGATTAAGTAGAATATATGTCAAGCTAGATCTATAACAGTCAATATAACGACGCACGTGTGTCATCACGCATTTTCCATTGTTTATACAATTCATCTATTGATTACTCCTTTTGCTGTTACTACCAGTTAGCGTTGATATCGAATTGCAAGAAGCAGTAGTAAACTTGCCCCGACTTGGCTTTCCTCATACTTGAAGAAAACGCCTTAGCGATCTTATTTGTAGACGAGGGTTCTCGTCCCGACTACAAATCCATATATTCTGTGAATAATGCCGTTCGAACCATTGTCTACGCAGGTTGATAGCTGCATAGGCTTTTCCTTCAGTGCTTTCTTGTCACTACCCGTTCGCACCTATTAGCCTCGGCCGATGGAGAATATAATTATGCCCCTTTAGTATGAAGGACGAGAAACACATCGTCGTGCCGCCCAAAGGTGGTGGGTCTAGTTACCCCTTCTTGGGTAAGCTCTTTACACTTAATGCGATAAAGGGCTTTGATTATGAGATTATGTGCAATGGTTCGGTAAATGGCAATAAGATAAGACCCTCAGCCTGTACTTAGGCTGGCCTAAGAGAGCATCTATCTCGTGCTTCATCGGCCATAACCCGGATTTTGACCTTCAGGTGGAATGAACCCAGGGGCAGGAGCAAATCCGGGAGGTGGCGGTGGTACGCTGCCAGGGGGAGGGCCAAAGCCTGGAGGAGGCATCCGGAATCCGCCAGGGTGGAAGTCTGCCGGACTGCCGTACCCGGCTTGCGAGGGCGGAGGGCGAGCTGGCAGTCCTGACGGAGCGGGCGGTAAAACATTTGGTAAAACATTTGGTCTTCCGGCTCCTGGTGGCGGGGGCGCGCCATTAACAGCAAACGGTGGAGGAGGCCCACGATGAGCAGGAGGGGCAAAACCAACCGGTGGCCTCGGCGGGGGGACACCAGCGGCTAGGGAAGGGTCAAACCCACCAGGAGCCATGGCTGGTGGAGGAACAACTGCGACAGGCGGGGGAGCTGGAGTAGGGTTCTGAAGGAGTGCGGGAGGCATGGGTTGGCTTTCGATGGTGACGTTGTGCTTCTTCGCTTGGGCGGCGAGCATTCTCTCGGCTTCATCTCCGTGGCGTTCGCCTTTACCATCCTTCTTGTACGCATACTGCACACTGACATCCTTGTTCATCAGGAATTGGCCATTCATATTGTTGATAGCATCATCACTGGCCTCGAAACTGCTGTAGCTAACAAAACCATATCCCTTGCTTAAGCCGTTGTCGTCGCGAGCAACCTTGGGCGGGGCGATTAGAGTGCCGAATCTGCTGAAGGTATCGTAGAGAACCTTTTCGTCGACCATGGGGTCGAGATTGCCGATGAAGAGCTCGGCACCGATTTCGAGGGGCTTCTGCTTGTCTGCAGAGGCTTTGTTAACGCGTAATAGCTTGCCGTATAGGCGAATGCCATTCATGATTTTGGCAGCATAATCGGCGTCGACTTCGCCATTGAACTCGACAAAGCCGAAGCCTTGATGCGACTGGGTGACGCGGTCTTTGGGGAGATGTACGTTGACTACAGGGCCGGCTTGGACCATCAGCTCCCATATCAGAGCATCGGTAGCGCGTTCGTCGATATTACCCACATAGACGGTGGCTTCTTTGTCTTGCTCCCTGTTGTTACGATAGTTAGTATATAATCTACAATCTCTACAATCTCTACAATCTGATGTTGTATCGATATGTTAAAACACGAGAGACGTACCAATGCTTCGCCCCCGACATATTGATGCGACGCTTTTCGGTAAGTTTCTATGTTGGATTTTATGTTGTGACGTGTTTAAATTAAGGTACCTAAGGTATGAGAAGTTACAAGTTGTAAAAATAAAAAGAAAAAGAAAAAAGAAAAAGAATGTCGCAACTCGTAACTCTGTATCTGTATTATGAGGTATGCATGTAAGCCGCGAGTTGTTATGGAGTCCTTTACCACATCGAAGCTTCCAAACCTTCATTAAAACTTTCTAGGCTTTCGTTGCAGGCGTCTTAACATGTACATAGTAGGGATAGCTCCAGCCATCTGTGGCTTTCCAACTGTGTTAGCTCTGGTTGATCATTGGTCGCAACCTTATTTTATACCCACTCACTAATTTAAACCAATTACGTCGAGCTTTTGTTCTTTTGTTCTTTTGTTCTTTTGTCCCGCCGCCCGGTTTTTATCAACGGCTTATCAGATTGAATTTTGAGCTCAAATATTCGTCAAAGCCAATACGGCATCTTCAACAAACATACTTTAGTGGTCTATTCCTTGCGCTCAAATAACCGAAAGACCTCACTCGACTCGATTATTGAATCGCATTGCCCAACATGTTCGCCCTCTCAGAAGAATCCAAGGAGCGCATCGGAAAGATTATTGATATCGGAAGAGTCGCAATGCACTAGTATGCGCTTTCCCTCCATATAACTATACGATTATTTGAACAGGTTCACGATGCTAACGTATTAACAGCGGTTACCTGCCTCTGATACTCTACCTAGGTACGCCTTGATCGACCTCCGGGAGACTTCGACGAACCCTTCGCACTCGAGACGCTATGATAGCTAACCGCACAACTATAATAGGCTACACACGCAGCGACCCCCGACCTTCGATCATCAAGTATGTTTCTATTCCAAATTATTGATTCATGAAGTCTCCAAGAGGAAATATCACTAATTATCTGTTTATAGGCTTTTGTCTCCCCTCTCTTAGTACAACCCGGAAATGCGTAGGATACTAGTATCCGTGTATGAATAAACTTCGATAGAGCTAAGCTCCCCCTACGGTTTCGATCTCGATGAAGTCCGCAGAGGTACTCTGGGGCATTATGGTGCGGGAGGATGGCGTTCATGAGAAAAAATAAGACCATGATACACAAATATATCCGTCTATGCGATGCTGCTCAGAGGTTGGCAGCTATGTAAAGTATAATGAATAAAGAAAACTCTCACACCCACTCAGAGCAACGAAATATTATCTCTAGGCCTTGAGGTCTTACGTACGACCATGTGAGTGATCTAGTAGCTCAGAAAGTAGTCTATAGTTCAGGATGATTTGATAGTCTGACTGCTAAAGTCACCTCAAAGGATCTAATATTTCTACTGTGCTTTGCCTAATTAGTTCTCTACCGCTGCTGTTAGACGGTAAAATTAGGTACGGAGTTCTGAAGTAATATTCGAGAGTGTATGAAGTCGAGACGGTAGAAAACAAACAAACATAGCTTAACCCTGAATTACTACACGCCTAGTTTCGCCTCGCCTGGACCCAGTCCTCGTCGCGCCGTAATGCTGCGTGAGTCTCTGCTGTATTGTACAATAGGTAGTAGATCAATCTCCCCAGTCGTCCAGGTAGTCCAAGTTCTTTCCACCTGCCTGCCTGCCTGTCTGCCTGTCCGTTATCCGCAGCTCTGCTCTTGGTACCTCAAACTTCAGTATCTTCTTTCGCTCCACCGAGCCTATTCGTCTGCCCGTTTATCCGCCGTATCTATTTATCGATCGATCGATTCCCCCGCTCTTCACAGAGACAAGTTATAGCTATACTCGTCCTCCATATTCTGGCTCACCCACAAGACAACAGAGCTAAGCATAACCAGTCCATTCGCAACGACGTTCTCCACGCCCATCCCCATCATCGGCCACCCGACTTCGGGCACGACGAACTTGAGCACGAACACCGTGACTCCCCCCGCCATGCCACCAGCCAACGCCGCGAACCCCAGGAACAGCACGACGCGCGCCTTCCACGCGACTCCCGAGCCGCTGTACGAGAACGAGTCGGCCGACAACCGCGCCTTCTCGACCGAGTTGATGATCAGCATGCCCAGCGAGCTGAAGATGAGCGGCAGCCAGTCCACGAACGTCACGTGCACGTCCGACCCGTTGAGCGCCGACTTGGACCACACCGCCGCGTCCATCAGGATGTAGAACGCGAGCGAGAACTACAATTGCGTCACGAACAGAACGGGTTAACAAATAGGCACCTCGGGGAAAGTAAAGTAGTCTGTGGGGGAATAACCTAGGGGCATTGCGTATGTGTGTATAGGAGAGAAGAACAGAGAAAGGCAGAGGGGGAAGAAAGAATCAATCATCAGAACGTACCAGCGCGCCTGCCGAGTACACGCCCGCGCTGCGCGCCCACGCGCTGTTAAGCCAAGCTGGCCGGCGGAACTTGAAGAGGCGGTCTTCCTCCATATTCGCTCGCGAAAGCCTATCGACCTAAGCTTACCCGCCTGAGGTATCGAAAGAGAAACAGACAAAAAAGAAAAACAATTAAAACAAAGACCTGTCGAAGGTCGGGAGGTAGATCGATCGAGCTTGATGGGAAAGGTTCGGTCGTCGGTTTGGGGGGTTGGGTTTTCGCAAGAGGTCGAGGAAAGCTTAGGGGATTGATTGATTGATTGATTGATTGAACAACCGATGAGGCTGATGACGACCGGTCGGGTCTTGGCATTAATCAGGTTGCAGCGTACACTTGATGGCACGTGATGTATCCCTTTTCGAAGGTTCAATGTTACGCCGTACAGGTACGTACCTACATATGTACATAGATACAATATGTTACCAAAAGTCTGTGTGCACCCGGCCATTTTACACCAAAACTCATTACTTTCAACAGATAATTAAAATTCGAAATAAAATAGTAAAAATATTTTACTTTATATAATCTTAAAGGTAATTACTATATTATTTATAATATTATTAAAAGATTTTAAAAAATATTATATTTATAAAAATATTTATAAATATATTAAAGACGTTAATAAATGTAAAAAGTTGGATGTACTATTTTATATAAAATATTAAAAAAAGTATATAAACTTTTTTAAGTTATTTTTTTTTTTCTTTTTAAACTTATCCCATATAATAATTCTTAAAAATATTTAAAATTAAAAAATATTAAAAGATTATTAAAGTTAACTTTTATATATAAATAAATTAAATTAATTTATTACTATTTATTTCGAATTTTAATTGCCTATTAAAAGTAATAACTTTTGGTGTAAAATGGCCGGGTGCACACAGACTTTTGGTAACACATTGTACATATGTACCCCCTTAAGGTATTTTCCTTACATATGCAAGTCCGTGGACTTGAGGTAAAATAAAATAAGACAGCGTTCCTACAACTCATGACTTCAGTTTCATACAAGCACTGGTATCTGGGTTATGTAGTTAGTAAATAACGACTAAGTTATACGGCCTTAGCCAAGTTATTCAGGCATCGTAAACACTTGTACAATTCAAAAATATTCGAAGCATCATTCTCAATCAGTTTTATATTAAAAGCTCAAAAAGAAGCTCCACAGTACCTGTTCCTGTCCTGTGCCTTTCGTCGAGCGTCTTCCTCTCTCTGAATTAGGCGCCACTCTCCTATACATAGTTTGTGTGCTAAAGTTCATATTTGAGTTCCTGAAACGTTGATACGAGTACCATGTGCTTTACCACCCAACGCCTGCGAGACTCGACGCTAGAGTCTCCCTGAACGCCTCCTCCTCTTGCTTCTTGTTTCATTGTCGGTAGCTCGAATCTGCATCGCAGCCTCTACACACACTCAAAAACCCCATTTGATAATGCTACTACATCGACAAAATGCGGCCCTAACCCTCACAGGTTTGCTAACCAACTGTACAAACATCTCTGGCCGCTGTGCCATCTCCATCTTCAGTAACGGAACCCAGATGCGGCCGTCTAGCCTCGCCCCAGACCGTGAATCCTTGGGCGAGAGTGAATGACCAGAACTGAATAAAAGTGGACGAATGGTATTAGTACAAGAATAGTGGCTTATCACACCTATTGAATTAAAATTTTTATGTGCCGTCGAGGATCGTGACCGAGTCCTTTGAAAGGATTTCCAAATCCCGCTTCATCAATGGGCCCAGCTTCGGTGGAATATTACTCAGAAAGACTGTGCGTACAACTGCAAGACACGCCCTCTGCCGAAATTATTGGCAATGCTGACCTGCACCGGTTTCGACCCTTGAACGCCTCCCTTTTACTGTCTATTAAGTAGTCGTCGTATTACAATGCATATCGTTGTCGGTCGTAGAACTTTCATATCAGATCTCAATGGTCTTCATCCCTTCTTCCAGATCCTCGCTTTCGGTGCTGTTGGCTTTCGTGGAGTCTGGTGGTGTCACGTCCTTTCCTTTGGCCTCTGCTACCGACGGGAACTTAGGTGTCTCACCGCTAGGACGAGGGGTCTCGACCTCCACAAGCTTGGGTTGAGAAGTACCGTTCGCGCTAGGCTTGGACGCTGAGCCAGCTGCTTCCTCTGCAACTCGTGCAAGAGGACTCGACTTCCCAAAGCCCGGACGGTTGGGACTAGCCAGAGGCGACGGGCTGCTTAGACGTTGCATAGTACGACCACGCGACTCTCCATCTGCCGGGTTTATATAAGGCGAGCCACCAGGAGAAGTAGGAACGCCTAGCATCTGTGATCTGCGTTTGGCCGCGGCTTTGGCACCGCGCCCGTGCTTCTGATCCATCCTCCACCTCAGGATGTCGAAGTAAGACGGCTCAACACGAGTCGACTTAAACTCGCGAAGCTTGAGCTCTTGAGTATCTTCGTCCACAAACCATTTTCCGCTGTTCAGATCATCTGCCACCACAGACAAAAAGGCCGCCCAGGATCTTGCCACAACATACTTCGTATCGTAATCTCGGCCGAAGAGGATGATTTGACCCCAAATACCATTTGGACCAGGTGCAAGGTCGACAGCAAGGTTGTTTCCACCCCAGTCTCGTACAAGAGGAATCCAGGCGGGGTGTGCGTACGCTCGCTGAACTGCTCCCGGAGGAACACAATCTTGACGAGCCTGAAGATCTTGTCTCCAGGACTCTTTCTGTGAGCCATGAGAACTAGGAGAACCGGGAGCGGACTTGGATGAGGACGCCTGGCTGCTGCCACCGAATGCCTTTGAAGGAGCCGCAGGCTTCGAAATCGAGGTTTCAAGAAGAAACTGTTGATTAACCCTTCGCCACTGATCCCATTCTTGGACGATCTCTTCGCAGTCGAGAAGCATAGAGCCGAAAATGATTCCAGTTGGAATACCTCCACGTTCTTGCCCATCGTGAACCGCTAAGGAGTCTCTAACGTCCTGAGGTAGCGAACAGTCCAATTGATGTTCTAATTCGTTCAGATCGTTGGTTGTGCACCCTTCACATAGCTGATCATATAGCTCTGGGTAGTTCTCTTCGGCCCAGCTATCGATCCGTCGCCAGGAATGAGCCGCCGGAGGTGCCGGAGGCGCACCATTGGCAAATGATTGCATAGGAATTTCCCCAGGGCTACTGACAGTTTCAAATCCATCATCCTTGCTATTTTGGCGTTGGGCGTTAAGAGATCGTAATCCGGGAGAGTATGGGCCGTTAGAATTGGGAGAGAGAGGTGATGCCACCGGGATACCAACGCCCGAGTATGATGTACCATCCGCGCCACTAGTTAATCGGCCAAATTCGTCGACGTACGGGGATGTAATATCAGCGCGAGATTCCGAAGCGGTAGCTACCGATGTCAGAGTATCTTGTCTGTTAAGAGGCACATGGCGACCGGTTCGATAGGGAGAATCATATGACGAGTCTAAGAAAAGGAAATGTAAGTAAACTATGATAGCGAATGATTTCCATTTGATTACTCACGTCGATCATAACTGGTCATTGTATGCCAGAACGAGCGAAAAGCTCCTCCGAGCCTGGATATTCATAGTTAGCAAGCGGAAGGGCAAGGTATTGAAAGTTGGAAGCCAACTTACGACATCTTGAATGGTTTTGGGCTGGCAATTCCCTAGAAAATCAAAAACTGTATGTCCTAGGGGTATTGCACCAGAACGGCGATGCTCGACAGAGCAAAGCGATCTTGTACAAAACTATTTTTAAAGTATGCGACGGAAGGATCGAAAATGCTATTCTATGACCGAAGATGAAAGATCGACAACGGCCAAGGCAAATCTGTAACTAGAGATGCAGTCGTATAGGGCTGATTAATGATAGAACAATACCCCCGAATGGAACGGACGCTGGTGCAATGGAGGTGCGCGCGTGAATGTTGCAGTATATCATATAGTTAGCAGAGGGAATGGTAATTATCTCTTTTTCCCCTTTAACGCAAAAAGGAGGTAGACGAGACTGATCGGGATCCTATGTGGAGAATGGGCGGGTACTGGTTCTTATTTTTTTTTTATCGAAACATCAATATCTTTGTCATTTCAGATCCCAACTTTCTTTCCCTTGTCCCCTTTTTAAAATTATCGATTCGCTAAAACGGAATGAAGCGAAGCGAAGCGAAGTCAAAGTAGAGTCAAAGTACAGTAAAATAAAATAAAAAGTCAAGTGAATGTCGGACTCGAGACTGATAACGATGCGAATCTTGATGCAGTTTTGCTCGATATCTGAGTTAACGGGTTGTTGACTTTTAATATTTCGTCGAATCCTGAATCACTTGTAACTCTTTTTGGACTTAGGAGGTGGATCTAGAAGGAGTGTGGGTTTTTTCTTTGGCGCGTCCTATTTTTTGGGACTTAGGACTTAGGACTTGAGACTTGAGACTTGAGACTTGAGACTTGACAGGCTTCGCAGAAGTACCACAGATGCCAATGTGGGTTTTCAGAAAGGAAAAAACGAACGAAATTATTTTGTCGATAAATAAATGGACAAGGAGATGATTTTGTTGTTTTTCCCCCCTTCGAATGTTTGCGACGCTGCGTAGAACCGGGGGATGGAGGTTGGAACTTGGAAGGGGGCTCGTCCAATGTTGAATTTCAAGGGGATGGATGGCCAGTGGGTGACGCGCCGATTCAAGGGGGGGATTAGGGACGGTTATGCTGCAGCTACTTGGGTAATGAATGGGTTAGGTGCTTACATGGTACTTCGGTACCTACGTGTCCTTCTTATTTTTTTTACTGTACCTTTGGCAAAAAAATGAGCAAAATAGAAGCAAAACCGCGGTGTAAAGCACAGTGCGTGATGAAGCAAAAAGGAGTACACCTTTAACCATGTACGGTTTAGCCCTACAATCCTGAATTTTACGTTATGTACTTCGTACTAATATACTAATAGGTATGTACGCATCTTGTACGGATCGGTACGGATGGTACAAATTGTACAAATTAGGTAGTATTAAATTAACTTTCCCCTCCCCATTGAGCCTACTGTGCCTACCGTGCCTACCGTGCCTATTATCTAGGAGAGGCAGGTCAATTCACTCTGTCTCGATCCTGCTGCCCTGTTTCCCCATCCCATATTCTTCTTTATGTAAATAACATGTGTTATGTTGTTATATGTGAAATTACCATGCTTGCATGCTGAGGTTTCGAGAGATATAAATAACACCAGGCGGAAGGACTCGGCAAACAATTGAGGAGACATGGGATCTAACTATGTAAACAACCTTTTTTTTTTTCTTTTTCTTTTTTTTATAGCTATTAGTACCCAATAGGTAACGAAATGGGGAAACAGGCCCATAAGGGAGTGAGGTGAGGCTCTTGTCGCTGAAACTTCTAGATGTTACCTAACCTCAGGAGGTTTTTCAAAAGGTAAGGCACATAAAAGGTAAGGTGCATGTTAATAATAATGTCATGTAGGGCATGCATTGACTAAAACCGTGAGCACTTACTAGGTTAGCTTAGGTATGTAAAGTAAAGGTAAGGCATGTTGATGCTGCTTGGGCCTTCTACGTTGTTCTAGATTATGGGGTCTCATTTCATTCATGTCAACCTATGCTGTCTTAAGTTTCACCACCGCAATAAAATCGACTCTGGGGTTAGAAGTTTAAAGGCAAATCTGGTGAAGCATAAGATAATATAAGATAATAATTAAGCGGCCTGGCAAGCTCGGGGGTGGGTTCCCTTGTAGGTACGCGATTGATTTTCGAAATATCGAATACCCATGCCGTTAATATACTACATTACATGTTTATGTCGGTATACAATGGATATATACGGAATAGCATTTATAGCATTTATTATCTAAATCATTCGTCTGAAATCCACTTATACTATCTCATCTTTACTCTTGTTAACGTCTCCTTTTTCCTTAAACCCATTTACCTTAACATTAGTAATTCCTTGCTTATTTGACGTTAGATCTGACGACATCATTGTCATAAATATACTACTCTATTTCTTAAGGGGCAACGTTGCGCCGACTTGTCACCTTTTTTTTCTTGTTCTTTTCTATTGGAGGTCGAGGATTCTTATTCCCCTTCTCGTCCCTACCCCCCCTCCCCTTTTTTTTTCAGCCAATCGATTGCAATTGTTTCGCGTCAGGGTCCCGTCAAACGCCACACTGAGGAAACGCCAAAGGGAAGAGGGTCCCGTACGTGCATGTGTTAGCCGACGCCTCATGATCGAACAAAAAAAAAACACACCTTGTGCTTATGCGTCTCCTATTGAAACGATTGTACTTATGTATCACATAGGCGTCACCGCCGCGTAAGTATGTAGAAGAAAAGCCATAAGCACGTAAATATAGCCCGCAAGCGCCCCCCCTTTGAATGCGTTACAAATCTGTGTAGCGTTTCCCCAATAGGCCAAAGAAGGTCAAGAACCTGTCAAAACAATTCATTTTGCTCTTTTAGTTCACCTAGCCGCTGGCGTAGAGTTAAATAGGGTACATTAGCTACCTATCTTCCGTTTCCCGTTCCAAGACAAATAGGTCAGTCGGTCAGCTTCGGATGATATTCATCTAATACCAGGCACACTAAACTTTTTGCCAGCAGAAAACCAAGGTACGCATTATGGCGTTATGGCTCGAAGAAAAATAAATCGTCTAAGCTTTGCAGATACGCGCCGCCACATCGGGGGAAGTGCCAAGGTTTGATCTCGCAGCCAGCGGTCGATCCTCAGTTATCCGTAGCCAGTCGACTATAGTAGGGGTTCTTCGAAACCTGCACCTCTCGGCGAGTCAAGTGTTGGCCACAGCCGTAAGGAATGTCTATCAAGGAGATGCGACAAGGCAGTGTGCTTCATAAGATACGAAACCTTTTGTGTGTGTGTTTTTTTTTTTTTTCTCTTCGTATAAAAAAGTGTTCCAATTTACGTGATACAAATAACCTCGTTCGATATCCCACCGCCACTCGAATTGAGATGTCTAAGCCACCGTTATCTTTTTGAAAAGTAAGGGTCCGTTCCTTTCCATCCGATGATAGGCTGTATTCGGAATATGTTCGAACGTGATAAGAAGCTTGCCCAGCAGTTGGTGATAATATACCTAAATATGAACAAGACCGGGCTTATTACGTGGCTAGAAAACAGCTTTATTTCTTTCCCTTGCTTACAGTTTTCGTTTACGGTTTTCGTGTAATATCGCTATCTTCGAAGCTGGTCCGCATCCTTCATCAGGGAGAACGTACCAACCTAATGCGCCAAGCCTTTGGGCAATCAGACCAGGTAATCATGTACACAAACCGTAAATAATTCCCGCTGCAAAAATAAGAAATCCGTCCATATCATAGTATGCTATAAATCGCAATTCCAAAAACGCCGGCTTACAACACGCCGCCCCTCATCGTGGTGCAAAGGTGCCAACGTCCTAACTCTGCCACATGAACTCGCTCAGTGCTAATACTTTCTCGCCCATCTTCCTCTTCGCAGCCGCAGCGACACCCCTTTCTGGATCAGCAAGCTGCTCGCTGTAGCATAATTCAAGAAGAGCCTTAAGCTCGTCGTAAGTGAACTTCTCTGCTTCCGGTACAGGAGATCCACCATTTGTTTCGCGCTCCTTGTCGCGCTTGGCCTTTTCGACAATCTGGTCTGGGCCGTCCTGGAATAGGCTATAGTAGTTTGCTGCCCGCGCGAGATCCACGCCAGCCTCGATGTTCTTAAGGTTCTGTTGGAGAACAAGGATATTCAACTGCATTCGCTCACACCCGCGCATGTTCATCGGTTGCGTCGCCAGAGCGTTAGATACTAAGTATGTGTTGATGAGCAAGCCCAGGCCTGTTCGCACAAAGGCTGTCTCCTTATCACGGAGATAGCGTACAATAGTCTCATCGTACGCGACGAGTTCAGAATTCAACGATAGAACAGGCGGGTCAGGCTCCTTGATCTCTTGCTCACCTAGCACATACGGGGCTGTTTCGGGAGAAAGTGCTACCTTAAGGGATTGGATAATACGACATCGGATTTCCATATGCAGAGTGAGCAGCACTGTACCAGCGAAATCCTCATAGGAGGATACTATACTATCAAATGACCTATAAAATAGTGAATTGGTTAATCACGGTGAAGAACAGCAAGGGGGCCTCAAAGACTTACTGGACAGTTTCCTGTGTCATTGGTAGGTATACAGGACCTTGATCCTCACCATTAGCCTTACTAGGATCATTCAAGAGAGTCCATCGCCGGTTCTGGTTCTTTGGTAAGGTAGGCTGAGATGAATCCGTATCGAATCGGGTGATGTGCCGCAAGCCAATAATTCTAACCGAAAGCCATTTCATGCTAGTATATAGAAGACACAGGGACGAGATAACATCGCGGTCTTGTATAATATCGCTTGGCTCAAGGGATCGCTGACTGGCGTGTTTAATAAGTAGTTCAACTTCTTTTTCTATCAACGCGTGGTCAAGACTATCCGAAGCCCAGAGCTTTTTGGCTGTCTCCTGTATCTCTCCGTTCCCAGTGGCGATTTCTGCAGAATATCGCAACGGTTGTGGGATCGTGGTGACTTCCTGCGCTTTAGCGACCAGTGATTTGAACCACGCGAAACATCTTTCATAATATCTCGCCATTTGAGAGATAATTAAGGAGCTAAGCGCCTGGTCATGCGGGATTGTTCCAAGCATGCGGCAAAAGGCTGTAATAACAGCAAAAAATGCTGTTGTACCCTTGAATACCGGACGACGCGCCACCAAGCCCCAGGTTGGGTCCTGCTGGAACGAATCTACTTCTCCAAACACTGTATCACTCAGCTTGCTGAGAGTTTCATCTAACTGTGGCTGGAAAACATTAACCAGGAAATTATCAAGGAAGGATGTCAAAGTGCTTGCAGCCAAGTCCGAACCTGGAG
Source organism: Daldinia bambusicola (assembly GCA_022478815.1). Classification (NCBI taxonomy): domain Eukaryota; kingdom Fungi; phylum Ascomycota; class Sordariomycetes; order Xylariales; family Hypoxylaceae; genus Daldinia; species Daldinia bambusicola. The sequence continues at coordinate 145,927 of MU284133.1, forward strand.
GGACGATGGCTTTCAAGCGTTGTAGGAATATTAGAGTTGGCGGTAAAAGAAGGCTCATGTTGAATACGCTCGGTTCCACAAGCGACTTGTAAGAACCAGGTGAATTTCTGTTATCGAAAGCTCCAGCATATGCACTCCTCCTTGACTCTCTCCCAGCTGCTGATTTCTTATCCACAGCCTGTTTCTTTTGGGACGCGGATGTGAGACCGGGAACGGCAGCTCGTATTATCCCATCCAAAGCCTCATATTCAGCGGTCATCTCGGCAGATTTGGGATCCGCCTCAGAAAATTTGAATAAATTCTCCCTGGATGTGTCCTTATTACCATTAAGCATCATGCCTTGTCTAGCGTAAGTATTAAATTGATAAACGTCTGCGTCCGTGGTGACATAATTGTGTAAAAGGGAGCGTATCTCGTTTTGATATAAATTCCACAGTTCTTTGAAGCTTCCGAGGAGAGAGCTATTGTTACCAGCACCTTCCCGTCGAATGAGCGCCTTGATAGCTTCGTGGAAAACTCTATGCCCCTCGGCAATGGCCTCAAATTTACCATACAATGTCCATAATAAGTCATATATGACATCAGCGCGCATTCGAGTCTCCCGGCTACCATATATGTGTAGACCCTTTGCGTTACCTGAGCCACCCCTCAAGGAGCTAGGGTGCCTCTGATCTACTTCATTGATTGTCTCGTTCACGATGGTGAATAATTCAACGGGAAGCCGTTGTTTCAGCGTATCAACCACACTTTCCAACCGGCCAAGCTTATTGAGTGACTCAACGACAAGACTGATGTAATAAAAGGTATCTGCTTCGGGATTCTTCGCGGGGTCTTCGGTGACCGGGCTTTCAAGATCCATCGAATCTAGGATCGAATGAAACGGAGTAAGAATGCCTGGATCAGTATAGTTCTCGTTGGAAGCGCCTTGGTTCTTGGCTAGATTCTGCCATCGTTCCTGGCAGTAGGGCGACTTCAGATACAGGTGCTCATGTAGCTCCTCGACTAATATATCCATCAGAGCGGTTTCTTGGTTGGCGAGGTAGCTTCTTAGGTCACTTAAAGCTCCAATATCATCAAGTTCCGGTTTCCGCAGCTTTCGAAGTGCATTTTGCAGGACCTCGACAGCTGTTAAGAAACGCTTTTCGGATATTCTAGCTTCCAACTGGTCCGGTATTGTGCGCAGGTCCTCCAGCTCATTTAACGTCTGCAAGACATCATCGTACATCTGTGACGTTTTATATAGCTTTTTGAGTTCTGGGTCTGTCGCGCAGAGACTCGTTCTAGATGCTGCCAGGGATTCTTTTAGAGCGCGTACACGTTTTTGCGAGGTTTGTATGCTTCCTTGGATCTTATGAAAAGTGCCAATAGAACTATTGAATCCTTGGTGGTGTTCATGTACAATATTCTTGAGAGAGTCCTGTAAGTACTGGTGGGTCTTCTTGAAACCTCTGTATTCGTGTGCTCGACCGACAGAGCTATTGTCCAGTAATTGAAGTGCTAGCGAGACAGGTATGCAGTCATCCTGGACCATTGCAGGCCATTCGGACTTTATGAGCTCGAGGACCTGGCCTATCTGCCGCTCGGCGTTTGATTCGTTAGTACGCTGCAGTCTTGAACTCGAGGAGCTATAACCAGGGCTCCGGCTGGATTCAAGTGGTGTTCTCCGGGGATTTAATTGCTGGGGAGGAGTGCCATAACGATCGCTAGTGTAGCCATCGCCAAATGGATCATATTCTTCGTCTTGCCTCGCGGCGGAAGCGGAACCGTAGCCGTTGCCATTGCGGTATGACCCGCCGTACCGGTTGGACATGGTTGTAGCGGTTATAGCTATACATTCGGTTGAAAAGGGACTAGAGTGGTGGCTGTTGGTAGAAGCTACGGCGCCAGGCCTTCTAGCATACTAACAGACTTCGTGACTTCGTATATTTCGTGTATATTTCGTAAGGACCAGAAGCTAATCACATAAATTAGGTAGGATCACGCCTATCGCAAACGTCAGGTCGACTCGTCGGTGGTGTCGAAACAATCTAGTCTCGCGTTGTTTAAGCTGATCGACCAGCCATTGTTGTAATAAGTTACTAGGAACACTAAAGTCGAGAATTGCCGCCAATATGTTAGGATATGAGGGTCGGATATGAGGGTAGGTATCAATAATCAGGTATGAATTATAATATTAGTAAGTATGCGACACGAAAGCTGCTGAGGTTCTGTTTTAAGGTTTGTCTTAAGTTTTGACCCTGGCTAGCGGGGCTAGCGTTAGGTAACATTGGCCTGGCGTCGCGCCGCTGTACTTGTTGGCCCACTTCCAATCTCCACTCATCTTTGAGCTTACAACACCAGAATAAAAGGAGGAAGCCTTAATATAGGGGTATATATAAGTGCATATACAAAAGGTTTGCTAAAAAATGGTGAAGTTGTCGGGGATACAAAATAGAATGACTTCTATTGAAAAGAGTTAAAAAGAGGGTACTCTCTTCGACATGTTTTCTGTAAAGCTTATCATTTCACCACAACATATTTCATGGTTACTTGATTAACATATTTAAAATTCGAGAACTAATGCCCATAATTCTGGTTTTTTTGGGGGGGTTTTTTTTTCTGAGTCTCAAATACCGACGCGAGCCGGCGGCCTCTTCCTTCTCCTTGGGGAGTACCAATAGTTTTGTCCTTGCTACCTTACCTACTTCGGTACCGTAGAGCCATCACGATGTGACAGCTCTTACTCAAAGAATCGCGTATTCATCCCTTGACAAATGCGATTCCTCTCATTTTTTCCATCTAGTGTAGTACTTGAGCAGCTAAACACATTGGTATGAAGTGCCTAGCGTTTCTATGAGTATCTATGCTAAGTTTCAATACGATCTAATCCTCATCTGTAATCTTATCTCTCACGGCTTCAGCCGCCGTATTAACCACTTTCTCGGGCGGCTTTTCAACGGCAATAGGTGGTACCGCTGGCGCCGACAGGCCACCACCTGGAAGTGGTACCGGAGTAGTGATATCACTGTCCGGCACGGGAATACGTATGTCCTCAGGTGAACCGGGGACAGTTTTGGGATCGAGACCTGGAATATGAATGCGTTTAGCATCATTCTGATATGCGCCTGGAATAACCTCGATGATTTCGTTCCGTGGGAACTTGAGATTAGGAATGTCCATGGTACTGCAGTGCATAAGATATGCATAAAGAACTCGTAGCACGCTCTCATGAGCAATGATCAGTAAGTCATTCTGCTCACGTTCAAGCTCTAGAATAATTGGTTCGAGCCGTACAGCGAGGTCGTGATAGGATTCGGCACGCGGATAACGGTGGTGATAAGGATCAAACTCATGTTTCTCTACTTCTTCGGGGTAGAGACGGCGAATGGCCCGTTCGCTTAGCCTTTCGCAAACACCTGGATTGATTTGAGCCATTTGACTTCGTTGGCGAACCTTGTATCCTAACTCCTTAAACACGTCCGCCGTTTGCATAGTCCGCATACGTGTTGAGCACCATACTGTTAGCGGGCGTAGCTGCACATCAGACCCTCCTTCTGTAATCCGTGCAGCTCGTTCTTGCTCACGATGCTTAATCACCGTCTCTGTCATTACCCTGGCATATTTCTCACCCTCTTCGGACAAGGGCGGATCCGCTTTATAACTTTCTTCTTCCGTTGCGGCACCGGGTCGAACGAAGAAGGTTGCTCGAGACTTAATATGGGTGTTGGTCAAGTAGAAGACGATGCGATGTGAGAGATAATTGAAGGATACATTGTTGTAGAAGAATTTCTGGCCTGCATTAATCATTTTGATGTAGTTAAGCTCTTTTTCGTCCATAGTTTCAAATGTCGGTATTTTAGTCTCCATGCGCGTGAGATATAGCTTAGCAGCCTCATCAGGATCCATATTGGCAAACTGTAGATATTAGTAGTGCTTAAATAAAGACGGGGCGTCCGGGTGACGTACATCGGGGGATCCAATCTTAACGTTACGTGCGTTCTCTCGAAGGAGGCTTTCATCGTCAACGTATGATTCTAAGAAAAGAGTCTGTAAAGCCATTAGCACTAACCCTTGCCTAAGAATACTGGTATAGATAAAGTCCTACCTGAACGTCGTGCTTAGCGAACTCTTTAGCTAATGAGCGACGACCACTTGCCGTAGGATTCACTGCATCATATATTGCTACTTGGCCGTTTTCGTGGTTGAGCCATCCGTAAATGTCTTCACGGCATTTCTTGAGGATTTTCTGACGCAGGACGACTGAAGAGGGCGAGGCGTTAGGATAGAAATAGTCCTCGGGCACATGACCACCTTGGCCAACAGTAGCTCGGCGGTAGTCGCCAAGGTGAAAAATTCGCGTCTTCACACCCAACCTAAAATATATAAGACCAAACTCGTAATACCGGGGAAACTAGCATACCATTGTAGATATCGTGCCAAAGAGACGGCAATATGGCTACAAGAACGTTAGCGCTCGCGCAACGTACACAAATAGAGTTGAAACTTACGTCTTTCCTCGCGCAGGAAGTCCTACCATCACAATAGCGATGCGGCCGGAGTGGAAAAGTCTTCCCGACATCGTGCTATACAGCTGGGCTGGTGCCCTATTGCCGTCTTCCGGAACATCGTGGATGCCATCGATGAAAGTGCTGCTCTTACGCCGGTACCTCGGAGCATTTGCGGCGAGATCCGCAGTACTATTACAATTAGTATCAGTCTTTTTTTGGCATCGAAATTATGCTAATGTGAATATTGGGCTTTATATTCCTTCAAAAGGGCCATGAAAACGGAACAAATATGGGGATGGGGGCCTAAGGCATATAAATTGGAGAACTTATAAGGACCAGATCTTTTCCTATTCGAAGAATTCTCTCCTAAAATGATGCTCTTGGTAATGACATTCAAGGAACTGGGGTAAACGCAGAGGGCATAAGCTCACACCCACGAGAACAGGAAAGCAGCTACCTATCCGTCCCGCTGCCCTGTAATGATAATAACACAAGGATTCCGTCGCATCATAAGTGCGCTCAAGTGCCACATCGCCGAGCAGGCATATATTGTACTTACAGTAACGTATCCATGATGAGAACAGGTTGGTTTGACAGTGGTGTTTGGCTGTCTTAGCTATTAGGTGCCACGGTAACGATTGCACCAGCTCTCAAAATATATATCCCCTTTACGTTAAAAGGGACAAGGGTAAAAAGGTAGAATGCACCCTGCTGGCTATGCAAATTGAAAGTTGGAAGTAATCTCAAACTTGATGTTTTCTCTGATTCTAGTTAGGGTGTATAAAGCCTCAACTAGGCGAAGAATCACCAGCTCGGGGGATAAGGTCAAGTGTAACAGTTTAAACCGTATTTTCCATAGGAAGGACGCATCCACAAGCAGAGCTAGGGGTAGAAGGGGTAGACTGTGACCTTCCTGTCCATAAAGATTAAAAAATATGGGCCTTTAGTGAAAGAGTCAAATTTAGGAATCCTAATAAAAGCTTGGGAGGTGGAATAGATGTAGATTCGACGTAGATTCGATGTGGATTCGCGATAAGGATTGACCTGGCGAAAGTCGGATACGCGCATGAGATACTGCACCGATCGCGAAAACAAGCTTTCAGGATATTGAGCGTGTTGATCCTTCACAAGCAGAAGAAAGCGGATCGTTCATGCGCATGCGGGCTTCGAAACTCTTTCAAAGATGGCCCAGGCTGTGAGGATGCATGGATCTGAATAAGGCGGCTGAGACCTGAGACCGTGAAATTTACGTAAGGACGGGGAGAAACGGGTGACGCAACTTTTTATGTAGGTATGTACGGTTTACATACCTGTAAGTACCTACGTCAGAGAGATACGTACCCGTGTTTATCTACATGTGACTGATATTTTATACCGCGATGCATAGCCCTATCTACCTAATATGACCTAGCGGATTACTATGTACCTCAGGTTAGGTTGTCTTCTAGGTGATATAGGTAAATATACCTAGGTACTTCGCACCTATTATATAAAGAATTGGATGTTAAGGTTTTTAGAGCGGCACAAGGATTATTCCGTTGATGAAAATGGAGATTTCACCCTACCAGGATCTTGACCTTGCAGCCGCCTGCCCCAAGAATCTTTTTTTTTTTCTTTGACACCTCTGCAAGCTAATCAAAAACCGACAACTCAACCCAATTGTCGGCAGCTCGCAGACTCGGGAATCAGGGTAAACTGTCCTTCAGGAATTATTAATACCTCCAGTCCGAATATTTACCATAAAAATCGAATCTTGGAGCTATTTTCTAAATTGCGCTCCGCCGCGTCTTCTGTCGTCATTTCTTATCAAAGACGTCAGTCTGCCCTGATATCTCTACTTCCACAATGGCCTTCAGCCTCGAGTCGCTGCCGTCTGGGCACTCGCCCTTAGGCTTCTTAACCGCCAACCCGTTAGCCAATGCAGTTTCCGATGCATACAAAACTTTCTCCGAGCGACGAGCCAAGCTTGGCTTATCCAACCCTGGTTCTGTCGAGACTATCGCAAAGGAGGTTCAGCGCGAGGTTTCTCTCACCAACTACATGCATACGGGCTTAAGAGCAGACCTTACAAAGGCCGTCAGTTTCTCGCCGCTTTTCCAAGTCTCGCATCAGTTTGCGATGGGCGAGCATCAGAATCCTTATGCCTTTGCGGGACTCTTTGGTACGAACAAGGTCAGTTGACCCCTCCATTATTTCCCCCCAACAGAAATCAAGTTAACATATAATCCAATCTACTCTGCTGTAGGTATTCCTTCAAGGGAACATGGATAACAATGGTATACTATCTACGCGATTCAACTACCGCTGGAATTCTTCGCTTGTCACCAAGACGCAATTTTCCATAGGCGCACAGGATATGGCCTCAATTGAGCATGAATATACTGGCAGCGACTTCACCTCCTCCATTAAGATGCTGAATCCCTCTTATCTTGAGGGTGGGTTAACCGGTATCTATATCCTGAACCATCTTCAGTCGATTACCCGCAAGCTTGCTCTGGGTATCGAAGTTGTGTGGCAACGCGCTGCCTTAAACCAACCCCCCGAGTCTCCTATGTCATATTACGCAAAATATAAGTCCGACGATTGGATTGCGACCGCTCAGTTCCATGCGCAAGGCGGACTCAACGCGACCTACTGGCGAAGGTTATCGGACAAGGTTCAAGCCGGTGTCGACATGACTCTCCAGGTAGCCCCCGGTCCTGGAGGTCTGATGGGCGGTGGCCTGCAGAAGGAGGGGCTCACGTCTGTTGGTGTCAAATATGATTTCCGAATGTCAACATTCCGAGCGCAGGTCGATTCCAAGGGAAAATTGGCCTGCATACTAGAGAAGCGTGTAGCACCACCTGTCACGATGTCCTTCTGCGCTGATGTCGACCATTTTACTGTGAGTCTATTTTGAAATTGTTTGCATGTGCAATATCTTTTCTAACTAATTCCTTTTTTTAGCAATCCGCAAAGGTTGGCCTTGGTATTAGCATCGAAGCCGGTGGCGAGGAACTACAGGAGCAACAAGAAGCTCTTGGTGCTCAGGCGTCCCCTAACATCCCCTTTTAAGTCTCCATCTCTGTCATATTTGGATGACTTCCCCCGCATAGAAGCTCCCCTCTCCCGCCTTCGCGCCCTTAATACACGATCTCAGTAATCCAGCACCAGAACTCAAGCTATAATTGCAGGACTGGTGCGCTGGAGACCCCGTGCAGTTCCGCCATTCTTCTTGATTGCCTTAACGAGCATTTTATGCTTTTATATAAGGCATAGCTGTCGCTGGGTAGGTCGGATTCTGCATGAAAAAAAAAATTATTATAGACTCTTTTCGCACGCACTGGTTCTAGGTTATTACTTGAGAAGTCCCAGTATTGAGCTCATACGAGGTTGAGTTCTATCTCATTCCAAGGACGATAATTGAGAATCCGCGGAAAAAAATTATGTACAATTAGGAATGGAACGACCGCTAGAGAGGCTATGAGGGCTGCATGGTTACGTTTACACGCGATGGTTGTGGTGGGCCACGGCATAGTTGATGATATTCCGAGACGTTTCGGAAGAGACGCTTGTAATCATATTTGGGTGCTGTATATAGCCATCCATTTTGTGTATAAAATCATGATCGCTTGCGACATCTTGGTGTGTTATATATTTGCAAGGGAAATCGTTCAGTTAAATGCGGTAAGTAGCAATGCGTGGATATTAGATGGGTACCTGGGTTAAGTACCTAAGCACGTAATAGATATTTTACAAAAGTCGGGGGTGTGTTATTCAAGGAGAGTATAAAGTATAAAAATGAGGCAAATATTATGGTTTATCTCTAATAGAAAGGGGCAACGATCAAGCTAAAATGTTCAAAATACTTTACCATGAGGCACACAGAATGAAAACTGGAAGCAGACTGAGCCATACAGCAGTGTGAGCTAGCCAGCCCAATCTCTGAAAGGTTCGAAATAAGCCGCAAGTGTGAATCGGAATGGAGCATTTCGTTAACGCTGACCGAACTATCCAATTTGTCATGGTCTTGGGCGTCGTGATATTAAATTACTAATGAAGGGCAAGCCATTTCCTATATGTCCCACGGTAGTAACTCAGCCCTACGACGCCACTGCCTAGATCAGGTCAGTGGGGTGAGACATCTTGGACTGATAGTAAACCTGAACAATATCTTCAAATATAGAGAAGGCGCGTGATGCTATAAGGCTCACATTTTATTCAGTTGATTTTCTAAGTACTTATGTACATGCCAATATTGGTATTTATACGAATACAGGTGGATCAACTTTTGGTTTCGAGTTATAAAGGAGTTGCTATCTCACATAAGGGTTGCTATGTTGTCTTTATGGAGGTTGGTAAGGAAAAAAGGGCTGTCTCTAGGTACCCATTTAGAAATCGACACTGTTCAGGCCGAAAAGCATGAGTCTTTCGATCTCTAAGGGGATGGTTGTACTTGCATTGAGTTGACTTAGGATGAATTCTTCTAAGTCGGCCACATGTCCCATGATCCTGCAGCACCCAGGTATCTACTAAAGATCGCTAGGCGGAGGGGTTGAATAGAAGGCTCTCGGTTTTACTAGGGATGTCAGACAATGCGCCTGACGTGGCAATCTTATGGATATAGGAACAGAGCTCGGCTGGTGACTTTTAACCCTCGAGGGCTAAATTAAATACCCACCATGGCATTCTTCCCACCGATGAATGAAGACACGACATCGACACCGGGAGCAAATACGTCAACTACAGATCTGTAGTTGGAGAAATATGCTTTGGCATCTTATTTGTTGGACGCACCGACGGTAGGTATATACCGGCCTCCACTATATCCATTATAGCTTGAGCTGCAAAGACTTTGCTGCAAAGTTAACCGTACAAGAGAAATCGCCCTTAGGGCAATCACGGGTTTCCGCATCCTTGGCCACAAAGTCCATGCCAGCCAGGACGGCGGAACTAATACATAATGTCGGCGGTATTCCTCATTGCAATCCTAAAAGCTTATATAGGGGTACCTACTTTAGATACACAGGGCGGTATTGGATAAGGATTCAGCTAAGTACCTAACATGTATACATGTAGTCGGCTCCGCTCACGTGCCGAATGACGCTACCACGGTCCGGTCCGCTGTTCCGCAGCTCTCCGTTCTCCACACCGTTCCGGCCGCCGATCGGTAAGTAGAATGGTATCTAACATAGCAACTTTGATAACAACAAGTAATCAACGTACAACTCTTTATATGACGATAATTCTAGCTCAAACTATCACATCACCATATACGTGTTCTGATACTCAATCCAGCTTGAACACCTAAGGTACAAACCAAGTTGTGCGGCTGTTCTAATAATAATGTTTACCAATCAGGCCACAAATTGAAGAAGGAAAGGGGCATATCAAGCGACTCCTGGTAAGCTACCAAATGGAGCCATAGGGACCGAGGAGAGCAATGCGATCATCATCCGTGCCGGAGCTGAAGTTGGGCGGAGCGTTGTCGCAGGGAAAGGCTAGGTATGCATCCAACACGTCGCTCTGGGAAGAACCAGCTATGGTATCGTAGCAGTCTCTAACAGAATCCCCGGGAATAAAGACAAGAGCAATGCCGGTATCAGCAATACCATTCCATTGGGCTGGATGGAACGAACCCGAGCCAATCGCATATCAGGAGGCCGTGAAGTCCTAAAAGTCGCGCGAGGGATCGACGGGGGCGTAAGTGATTAATCATTTATAAGCAGGGCTGTTAACAAATCTGAAATTGGGTTGACCGGCTATTCGAATTATTGGCCAGAGGTCAGAAGAGACCCTCGCGCTCTTTGTCAGATAAGGTGTCTCCGGTAGGACGGTTGAAACGTACCCCTTTTTTCGAACACTATCTCTTGTTTTTGAGCTTTATTCTGTTATTAACGCCAAATTTCAGCCCAATAACGCTCTGGATATTGTTTCGGACCTCCAACTTGTAGCCAACCTGGCTCTGGCAGGGCTATGTGGGATAGGTCCGCCTAACAAGGATCTACTCGCTATATACCTAAAGAGTAGCCAGCTCCCTCGTCAGAGGATAGACGACCAGGTGTTACTACTATGTAGATCACCAATATATACTATGTACTACCATGATATTCGCTATGTATATGACATCAATCAAGAGCATCAGCCTTATCTGACAAGTCTCCCCAGTCATATAGTTCCAGACCACTTCATCATAAATCATCCAGACCCATAAACATAAATTCCCAAAAGTAACACTACTAACAAAAGTCCAAGACTGGTACGGTCCAAGGGAGCTAGTTGCCTTCACCAGTGGCAACACTAACAATGCGAAAAGGGGAAATTTACATACAATTATACATATTTCACCTACCCCAAGATTGGCAAGGAAGACTATGGCAGGCTATATAAATGTCAGAAAATGGCATTAGGTGTCGAGTTGAGCGTCGAGATATATAGATGAGAGGAGCTTTAGGGAAGTACCTAGGTAAAATGCAACTTATTTCTCCTCTACACAGACTCTCGCTATATAGGGGTACGCAGACGTACACTGTTAGGCCCACGAGGAACGCAATGGTAGCATATACAAAAAGCATGATGGGCGCCGGCCACGTAACAACCATATCCCGTCGTATGCGGATCTCGACACCGTCATCGACAGTGTCCATAACGGTAAAATTCGATGTTCTGCTCCTCGCCTGCTGCTTTCCCCCTTTCTCTAAGTCATGACCTACCCATATATATGTTTAATAATCTTTAGGCGCAGAGGTAGTTCAGCTCGGCTTCGAAATTCATAGTAAGCTATACCAATCAAGTAGCCTATCTTCCCATTAATGGCCCCTACTATAAATCCACAGGCCTTCGCTACGCATCAGTGCAGTCTCCACACCAGCACCTATTATTCCGTGCTCTTTTTCGAAGTGAGCTCTAAACTTGACCTTTTCGATTTCACGCTGGACCTCGTAAGGACGGTTGTGTTTACTATAATAGAAGTAGGTACCAACCTGTGAGGATTTCTTCGTTGCAGTAGGTAGTACTGAATATATAAATGTCCGGAGTCAACTTAAATTCTCCCAAAACTGTACTTTGAGGGCTGAAAGCCTTATGATAACCTAGACTGTAGTGATTTTATATAAATAAGGAGTAATGAATTTAAATAGGGGGGTGCATGACCCACAATGAAATAGGGATGCCAAGAAGTGACGCCAAGAAGGGATGCCAAGAAGTGACACAAAGCTGGGCTGTTCGCACTAGCCGTAGTTGATAAGACACTGATACCGATAAGCAGTTATCGATAAGGGACCTTCGTAGACGTGCCAATACGTGGCCTCACATCTTGAATTAGATCTTGTCTTACGGAATACATGTGAGCGACGATAAGGACCGCGACTGACAACCGCGAGTCTATTCCCATGCGACTGACTAGTTAATATTCTCACTAGTCATCCTTGATTTCTTATTCCCTCCTCCCCGTCACCATGTACAACTCCCTAACCCGAATACAAAATGTATTCGGCTTCTTCACCACCGTCGCATTCGTCGTCGCCGCCATAATCGCCGCCTCCGACCTCACCGCGCCCAGGACTCCGAGCGCAACGATAAAACCTACCAATGTCCAAGTGTGAGCAGCCGAATTACTCTCTTACTTTCCCCTCGCCTCCCTTGTCCGAGTCGGCTAACAGGAACGAAATCAAATAGAGTTAAGGGTCGACCGCACTACTACAGCACCAAGAAGGAAGAATACGCCATCATCAAGTTCTCGCTAGACGCCGACTTCTCGTCCCTGTTCACCTGGAACACCAAGCAGCTGTTCGTGTACGTTACGGCCGAGTGGCCCGCCACCGGCAGCGCCGCGAACCAGACCAACAAGGCCGTCATCTGGGACTCCATCATCACGAGCCCGAGCGCCGACCACCTGAGCAACCTGGGGCCCGCGTCGCTCAAGAAGCTGCGCAAGAGCGCCGCCGGCAAGACGATAGATCCGAGCCGGTACGATTCCCTCTTCTTCCCCTTCCCCCCGCCCCCTTCCTATTCTCTCTTCCCTTACTCCCCCCCCCCGCAAAGCCGCAAGCATTAAACTGACACCCAATTCCCAAACCCTCCAGAGGCAAGCTCTCCCTCAAGAACCAGAAGCCCAAGTACCAGATCACGCACCCGTCGGGCAAGATCGCGTCCGCGGCCGACGTCACCCTGCGCGTGCACTACAACGTCCAGCCGTGGGTCGGCGCGCTCACCTGGAACCAGGACGCCGACCTCGGCCTCTGGAAGAAGATGGCCGACGGCGTCAGCGCCCCCTTCGCCCTGCCCGCCCTTAAGAAGAAGGACGGCGAGACCGCCAAGACCAAGGCCCGGTAGTGTGAGTCTGGTCTCAATCTGGTCGTCGGGGACTTTCTGCTGGAAACTCTGTGCGTGGAATATGTTATTTAGCTGTTGCTAAGGGCATTAGGAAAAAAAAAAAAAGAAAAAAAAAAAGGGACTTACGTGTTATGATATTGCTACTGGTGCTCTAATTAGGTACCCATGATATTAAAGAGCCCTAGGAAATCGTTGAATTTCCCGCTTCTAATATAGGGGTATAAGAGATGCTCTAGAGCTCTGAAAATGAATACCTCGAAGTAGATAAGTATTTGAAGTGTCTCAATAAAACGTCTGTGGAATGTACCTATAAGACGTATTTACAGGTGAATATCCGTTAGAGCAGACTGCTCGTTCGGCACTAGATGTCATTTTCTGTAACTGCATCGTTCAAAACCCAGAGACAATCGTTAATCACCCTTAGGAGATTATGTGATAATGCTGCGTGACAATGAAACATGGAAACACAAACAAACACGACAAACACGAGATCTACGAACATCAAGCTCAGGTCACAAAGTAAAAGATCAACGTATTTAGCCATTGGCTACCCTACGTAACGCCCCGGATTCGCGGAGCAAAGCCAGAATCGCTCTCCACAAGGGGTATACAGGTGCTAACTTTTCAAACACAACCGCCTCCCCCGCCCGCCCCTAACGCCGTTCCTATGCAGACATGTATCAAGTCACAATAATGCTTCCCCATGCTCCTTGGTGAAATTAGGTAAACCCCATACCTTTTTATCTGTTTTTAATCCCGACTTCCGACGTCCTACTGTGAGATTACCCAGTAGAATTTAATCAGAAATATCGATAATATCTGAGCGTACCGGCTCTTCACGTAACTTGGCCGAGGCCATCTTATCGCCAGGTTGCCGACCAGCGAAATAAGGACTATGTGTTATTATATCCTCTGCCTTTCGAGTTTGGTCAACTGGCCTATCGTGATTATGGCAGGGCTCATGTATTTCTCCGGCTGGTTTTTCTGATAAGTTGGTTCGTTTAGAATCGTCATGAATGTGTTTGGCATCCTCCGTCTGCACCTGGAGAACCTCTGAATCATCAACTACCATGGGCCTTGCCGGTGAAGAACCACGGGACGATTCAGGGAGCGGTGATACAAACTTCGGAGTCTTAGTTCGTTCGGTGTTCTCATCAGATGCGGTAACGTTAGCAGTCGCTACGGCCGGAGACCGAGGAAATGAACCAGGGATGGGCCTGTTCTCCGAATTGGAAACGGGTCTGATTTCTGCAGAGACCTCGGGAGTGGCCAATTTCGGCTTTGGTTGGGCCACATCGATCTCCTTGTGGACATGCTCCCCTTTTAAGGGCTCGGGCACACTTCGACCTGTATCCTGCTCCTTCACTGGTTGTTTGAGAGGCCGCTCACCTATTGAGCCCCTGGCCTTCCTCTTTAACAAAGCAGCTTTGCTGCGCTTTTCTTCCTTATGGAGGTCTTCTCGACACTGCTGTTCCTTTTGAAGGTCAAAAATCAAGTCTCTAATATTGTTTCGGAGTTCTGATGGGTTTAAATTCCAGTCAATGGTCTGGTGTGACAGTATGTTACGAATGAAACCATCGGGATCTTTAAGGAACTCCGTTATATATCCTAATAGATATAGCCCGCAATCGCAGTGGTTCGTTTGCTGGGGGACATCCTTAGCAGTCATACCCAAAGCCCCGGGATTTGGTATTTCGATGCCTCTCTTATCCTTGAGCTCTGCAATTAGATACTGCTTAAGACAGCTGCAAGCTGGAGAATGGGCCAATCCTAGTGAATCGAGCGTGATGATTTTCGGCTGGTCCGGGTTATGCTTCCTAGTGCCCGTGCCGTATCCTTTCGCTGCCTTCTTTCGCTGAAGATGGTCGTTCGGCGGTTCAATATGCTCCACGTCTCCCTTGACATCACCGTGCTGCATTTCTGCGGTTCCCTCCTGCTTATAACTAGTCAGTTGTATCTCTGCATTTCGACCTTCTGTGTCCGGGACTATTGTCTGTTTAGTGATACTACTTGGAAAACCCGGGCTCTCGATGGACATACGGCTAAAGTGGTTCGTGACATCGCTCTGTGCTATAGATTTTACAGATTCAGAGCTTGTGGGTTCGTCTGATTTCGCGCTATCAGGAGAGGCGCTGGATGCCGCTCGGGAAACTTCTTTGGAATCTTCGACATCCTCCTTGGTAGTGATCGTGTTCTTAGGGGGAGCACCGGAGCTCTCTGTCTTGTCTGGAGCTGGGACCAGTTTTGGTGCGTTGTAGATGATCGCGACGTACCAATGACTGTATTCATTAATCGGCACGATAATATAATCTTTCGTAAACAAGTCGACCTTAGACGTCCACGCTTTGACACTATCATAGTTGATACCCTGAGTCGTCGACCTTGTAGACTTAAGCTTCTCATAGAAATATGTGTTCTGGAAATAGATCCTTTCGGCAAGATCCGGCCTTTGTGCTTCCAACGTATGCTGGAGATAACGCAGATAAAATATGATCAGATTATCGTTTAAAAACTGACCCTCGTCCAGTCGTGGAATATCGTCCTTGTCAACGGTAGCTCTACCTTTGCCGTGAGGAGGAAATACAAGAGAATTACGCCAATTTTTCTCCCATCCTACATGTTGAGTTGTCCAACTTTCAGGTTCTGGTGACTCAGACTGAGAGCTAGAGCTGTCGAATGCGAACGTTGAACGGGTTAGGCGTAGTTGCCGCGAAATGTTGGGAGACTGGGTATCGTCTGGTATGACTGTTACCCGAGAGTTCGATAGAGATGGGAAAGGATGCCTCATCGCATCCTTCAACTTCTCCTGGCGGGCTAAGACACGTGGCGGGTTTGTCGTTCTCGCCTGCTTCGCATTTGCTAGGTTGTGCTCGATCAACTTCATATCATCTCCTCTCGGCTCGTTGTCTCTGGAAACAATACGGTTACCCGCCGTTCGCATCATATTTTCAAGTTCCTTCTCAAGGCGGTCCCTACGAGTAACATTAGCGATATTCTGAGATAGTTAATTGGCAAAGCATACTGAGACATAGACTCATCCACTGGATCGAATTGCTCAGCGCCTCTGTTATCCATTCTTGCCCAATTAACAAACGCTCTCAAGTCCTCAGGAGACGAGAATTTGATTGATAGCTTTTGGCCACCACTTATCGAACCGTCAATAGCACGCAGAATCGAGACAACAAGGCAATTGGTTTGTGGTAAGGCACGTATCCTTCGGACCTTTTGCAGATTGACAGTAAGGTATGCATGCGCTTTCATAAGTCGACCTTCAGAGTCTACCGGATGAAGGATATGGCTCATTTCGCGTAAATTTAGGAAGCATTGATTTGTATTATCCCTCTTATCGGCTTCATATTGCTGGCCACCCGATACGGCCTGGACAACGAGAAGCGGCGAGCGGATGATTTTCATAGCACGATCCAAGTCGGTAAGCCCTCTCCCCGGGGCCTGGGGTCTAGTACCAGGCGACTGGGTGAACTTTGTTCGTGGAATATTGCCTCTTTTAGACAAGCTCGGGGAAGGAACAGGTCGCTTCGCTGGCATCTTTTCCTTCATATCTTGTGTTTTTGGTGCTAGTTCATCCGGGCTAGAAACTAGGCTTACAGACCCATTCTCGTCTAGCATCGTATTATCAATGATATCTTCCAGCCTCTGAGCGCCAGATGTTGCCTTGAAGCGCTTCCCAACGTCTTCGATAGAGTGTCGGACCCCTGAAGGTTGGTGCGTTTGAGGAGTTGGCATGGCACCAGGAGCCACAATCTCCACATCTCCATCGCTGTCTTCATTATCTGACCCGACAAAAGAAGTCCCGGCGCCAACCCCTCTACCCAGTTGCCCTACATGGCGTTTCGGAGTGGTATGCCGAGGCCTGTTCTTAGGTTGCGGTCTTGTAAAACTGTCCAAAGCTCGAAGTTCGGGGACTACTGCGCGGGTCGACTGGGTTCCTTTGGCGGATGATTGTGATATAAAAGTCTGTTGGGAATCGCTGTGGTTATCAAAAGAACGTTTGCGCGAAACTGATCGGGCCACTATCTCGTCATGTTCGGGTATGAGAACGAATTGAGCTTGTGTGTGTGTGTTGGACTCTTCGACCTTCTGGCGTTTTGGTGACGGCGCTAGCGGCGAGGGTGGACGCTGATGTATGGGCGAGGATCGTACAGGACGTGAAGGGTTTTGTTTGCTGCCATTAAGATTATTCATAGGTCTAAAATTACTCAGAGAGTTGAAAAAATCTTTCCCCTGTCGCGAGAATTAGGATCCATCCGAAGTTACATCTGCCTCAAGTACCTACCGGAAAACTAGGCATGTTGCAGGAACCCTTATTGAAGAAGGGGGTGGCTTAATTCAACTTAAGTCGGTCGCTATTCAGACTTTCGAACCTCCCCGGCGATCTCGGAAAGAATGTCAGGTGAGGTTGGAGTTGTGGAGGGTGTGCCCCTGCGATTTGAGAGTCGGCAAGTTTTAACAAAGGCTGTTTGCAACAAGAGACGACTATCAAAGACATACCAGTCGACATGCTTGACTCTAGGCCCTTGTTTTCGTAGCATATGGATACGCTAATAGGATGCGGTCGATGCAGATAGGCATCGCCTTTTTTTTAGTGGAAAAGTGTTGAGGCGGTTGCAGAAGCTTGTCGCAGGATCATTAAAAAAATAAATTATAAAAAAAAAATTAAAAAATAAAAATAAAAACCCGGTGACTTGAAATATCGCTCGCAATACGAGAGGGTAAGTCTATGATAAGAGCCACTGCAGAAGAAAGTTGCGAGAGATAATGATCATGGCGAACTACGGGTGTCGGCCTAGTGAAAGTGCGATGTCCAATATTGTATTCCAATATTGTTGTAGGTATGAGGTAGGCTTCAGCACTCTTGAAAAGCGCAGGGTGGTGGTGGGGGTATTGGTTAGTACGTATCTGCGCATATGATTCGTGATCCACGCCTTCCCTACATGCAACCAAAGATCCATCCGAATGGAATAGTATCAAAGTTGGATGTCTGCAGGAGCTGCGGCTGCCAGTATTTGAGAATTTAGCTATCACTGTGCAGATGAAGTGCGCACTGTGCTTGGCTCACTTACAGCCTTGCATTAAAACCCATTGCACTTTTACGCTAATGACGTGCTACAACTCACCACTAAACCAGTTAAGTCAGCCAGGGGTATCCACGTTAGAGAAGTACCGGGCTGTACCTAAACTAAATCTCGCTGTAAGAATAACTAACATTAAGAATAACATCGTCTCTTCGGTAAGCACAATTCATGTTTAATCGTAGCATGTTTATATCATTCTACCTAAGGCAGTATTTCTAGAATATTGAGTCTATCGATTTAAATCATTATAATGCTTGCTTCTGAAAGCTAGACTCTTATAATAATACCTAGGTGTTACCAGGTAATAAACATTCCTTGACTTTGATTCTCTTGTTGCATCGCGTCGATGTACTTGATGCCGCTTGTATGCTAGATAATTATGCATGCGGCCACACGACCGACCAACAATCCCGCAGCTAAATTTTATCTACACATTCTAGACGTAAAGCGTTATAGCTTTCCGACGTCTCTGTAACTTAGCCAGCAATGGATCAGAAATCAACGAGGTAGTTGGTGGTCTAGGAGATGTTGAGACCTATACGATATTGCAGCTGTCAGTTGGCGGGTTCTGGAAGGATTGGCATATTGCTTCTAGTTCGCTTGCCGCATTAAATCCGTCTACTAGAGCAGACGAATCGCTGCCGCTGATGACATCGATCTTGGATGCATAAGCGAGATCGCCAAGGCCAGTATAAGTTGCTGTATATAAGGTATATGAGCCTATGCAAGTGCCGCCCGTCATGGTAGTTGTGGCATTATTCAGGATGGGAACCGGACGGTTAGGATTCCCCGTTGGGGTCTTGTATGAGATTAGCATATTGACAGGGAGTGATGTGCGGTCATTGCGAACCTACGGAGAGAACAAAAAATCAGTACCTAGAACTAGCCGCAGCCAAGACCTTAAAAATTGACTTACGGCCGCGGTAACGGTGAGAGTCCCCGAAAGAAGGCAGCTTTGAGGTTTTTGAATGAAGATGGCATCTTGTATCGTATATGCGTTTCCATTATTATCGTACAATTGAGTGGTGCCGTCGGCCATATTGAGGGTAATGGTGAAAGACGAGATTCCTGTGGAAGTTGGAATGGCTGTATTAATAGGAAACCACTGGACCATGTTAGACCTTGGTGAGGAATATAAGAAGGCGTTGTGTGAAAGACTTACAATGAATTGATCATCGAAACCCTGGGTAGAACCCAGGAGAGTGGTCGTGTATGTACAAGTCGTGTTGCCACAGTTGTTGCCGCCGCTTCGATCTTTATAGTTCAGTGTTAAGCTAGAGATGGAATCGCCCCCTATTTCAGTAATTCGAACACGTATATTTCCAGTCAATTGCATTGTTGAGGAGTCGGAGTTGAGCTTCAACTGCATATCAACTGGCTTTACAGAATATGGTTTGATAGGATCAGACAAAACCACCCCGTCGGGCACTGTGTCAATCATCTTTTGAAAAACAGTCGCACATACGTTATTGAACTCGGCGGCATCAGCCAGTGCCTTGACTGTCACGTTGCCATCGTAGTTGAACACCTTGTAATCCGCGTTTCTAGTGGCCTTGACCGATGGACCAACCACCAGGGGATTGGTAGTGTTACCTGCAATGTACTCCGTGACAATCTTGTTATCGAATTGTGCAACAGTTGAGTCCAAAGGGGCCTCGCCATTTGGAGTAGATCCAACGGGAACGATTGTAGGAAATTCGCTCTCGTGAACGCCACCAATAGAATGACCACAGGCGGTAACTTGAATCATTTCAGTCTTGCTAAACCCCATTCGTGCAAATTGTTGCTCGAATGTGAAAGCAGTATTCTGCGGTAGCGGAACGCCTATGGGACCAGCAGTAAGGGCATCGACTCTTCCACCTGCAACAGGCACCACCGGGCCACCGCAGGACCTGACGGCGTAGTATACACCTAGCGCAATGAGATCTGCTACACCCGACCGACTCGTGTAGTAGTCGGCCATGAACTTGAGAGTTGAATTGAATCCTGGGCCGATGTTATCTGAGCTGGTTAACTCGTACTGCAAGGAGCCATCTAAGCCGCCAGCTCGTATGCCACTCAGATGTGTAGTCGTAGCCATATCATGGAAGGCCGTCCGCAGCCATTCCGCAGCATTCTGTCGACCGGGTCCAGAAGCTTCATTAGAGCAAGGAACAACGGTCCCACCAAAATTCCTGCCTCTGTATCCCTTGACTTGATACATAATCTCTTCGAGTTCGTCGTTAGGAGACGGCCAGGTAGGATCTGCTGTTGCAAGGACACACAGCAACACTATCCACCAAATCATACAGCTCCAAAACATGATTAAACCAAGTGAAGCCCGTATGGTATATAGAATTTGAAGGCATAAATTGCTGAACAGTGAAGCTAAGGATATGTACCTCCGCAACCAAATTGTCTTCGAACGACGACGACGTTTTCTCAACCGACAGGCATCCGAACCGATATAAGAAGAGATAACGGAGATGCCGGACCCAAAATCCATGGCGACGAATGATACCGATATGGGAGATATCTCAGCACCCATATTATAACGTCCTCTCGACTATCGCCTCGTGCCTGGCAAACTTTGGGTAATTTCTGCGAGATAGGAGGGCGAGCCGCCGAAGACTGACAGCTGCAAGTCCCCTGCAGCCACACAATACGAGACCTTGCAGTGGTACACAATGCAATGCAACTTCGGATACCGGTCAAAAGCGTATTGGTTCGTAATGCCCTAGAAAACAATTCCATGTCGTAAATAAGTTAAAACGACTTGACTAACATGCCCATTCGTAAACAAAACGAATGCACACATCCGACACATTGACCACTCAAGGCTTGCTATGTATACCCTCATATTAAGTTTGGGAAATATCGAACGAACGTTTCGCATCGTAAGCCCCAGGCGTAAGCGGGCTCCATTGTCCAAGGAATAGAAAGAGACCTGTAAACATGTTGAACATTGCCATCGAGACCTTAGTGGAGGGTCCATACGCTGTTACCTAAATCTATGCAATTATTCTTGTTGGTTCGAGAGCTGAGTACCTAGAGTCATTCGACCAGTTCCGCGTTTAATCGACCACTCCAGAATAGCTGAGAGTTCATTTTCGTAAGCCACCAAGACGGGGAACCTTCCGTATTAGTATAATAGGTAGTAACCTTTGAATGATACGTAATCCGACTCGGATGCACAGCATCTCTAGCTTGCTATAGCTGAGTTAGCATAAGGATAGGTCTCATAGAATCTTACTCTCAACGGACTCGAAACAGCGGTCCTCGGCGCTGCCCAGGCAAACGTCGACGGGTATCATACGACTTACATAGCAATCCACACATATGCCAGTTATCATGATGGCACTGCCCGTGACCGGGCTGTTGGGCTCTCGGACTCAATTTGGAGTTTGGAGTTTGCATTTGGCCTGAGCCGTTGATCTCGCCATAGTACATGCATAATGTTGGTGAGATCCTATATATCTCATCGGGTTGATATGAATGAAACAAAAGTACTCAACGATCCAACGAGGTATCTTGTACTCTAGCTGCTAATAGCAAGACATAAAGCCACCCTGTTGTACACAATACATCTAGCTTAAGCGCTATCGAGGGCGGAAAAGAAACAAGAAATGTTAATATTTGTTTTTCGCTCCGATGCTCAAGTCCACGTGGATAAAGCGGGCCTCTTGAAGAAATGGATGGGTTCGCGACGAGGATCAGCAGCGGCTCGTCAGCGGCTCGGGAAAGCACTGCAGGTAATAAGCCAGTAAGCTTGGAGATCCTTAATCTTGGGATTTCCCGTACGCGTTGTACCAAGGTACCCCGAAAAAGATCTAGGCCAGGTGTGTACTCCACCAACATCCGCGACTCTAGTTCGGCGTTATTTCAACTTATAACTTTCTTTGGTATCGCAGTGCATGTCGCCTGACCAAAGCCAACAACTCAGTCCAACGAATATTATCCAAGCAGTTACAAAGCTGAATTGTACTCATACGAGACTTTTATGATATATGATACAATAAATGTAGTATGTATAGGGTTTTTCTGTCCAGGGAGGGAAATCGCATCGCGACGGTCCCCCAAGCTCTCATCCGTGAACTCGGCTTCTAGGCTTATTGTAAGCACAAAGTCAATCGATGCGCTTATTTTAAGTCAATGTTGCAGGAGTACCTGTCAGTTACAATAATACTAGACCACAACTTCGAATGACTCTTATAAGACGCGTATGGAACAGGTACCAACGTTTGATCCAGGTAAGACAATAGACCTTCAAGTTTATCGCCAGAGTACCATAGTACATATATAGCGAAGAACGTAAGAAGGTTTCATGATGTTGACATCAATGACTAATATCAATAACCAAAGCTTTTTAGAAAACTTAAGTACCTACCTTTAAATAGATATTTAAGTGCATTTCCGTTGTTGGGGTTGAGGCCGATACCATATTATTGTGAAAACCGAAGAGGCAAAAAGGGTAACGTATGTTAATGGGTCAAGCTAGCAAAAGTACCAGGCCTGTAAATAAATGCGACTTGGATCAAATAGACAGAATTGAATATGTGTGTGAACTTTAACTATGATAACAATTAAATATAGACAGTACCAATATAGGATAAGTGACGCAAAGATTACCTAAAAGCAGCTTAAGTGGGGAGCCGCGATTTTTGCGCGAGGGAAGGTTTGAAATATAATAAAAGTTTTCTACTATCTTTATTAACAATCCGAATTGGTGTAGTGGCTAACATTTGACGCTCTCATAAGATTTCATCTTGAAAACCGTCAAGCCCGGGGTTCGATTCCCCGATTCGGAGTTTACTTTTGCTGTTTTTCTGGACGTATTGTTCGATGTTAAAATTTTCTTGGTCCTTTTTTTTTCTCCATGGTTCTTATGTTCCAGAGATATCCACATCAAAAACTGATTAGCATATATGGCATGGAGCAACTTTAATCGAGCGAGATACTGTCACTTGATGTTTGAAAGCTGCCTGTATGAATATTTCTAATAAGAATGTGATAGGTACTGGTCCTATCAATAGGTGATCAAGATTCTCCAAGGTACAGAGAAAGTAAATAGGGTATTTGCATACCAAACTCAGCGTGTAGGTATGAATATGAAACAATCGTACAAATTATTGCCGTAAGATCTTCAAGTTCAAATTTTTGCTAAAGCATTTTGTAGAGCATGCGAAGTTAGGTAGCTTCTCTTGGAGAAGTAGAGGTTATCGTGATCAGAGCTCAAACGTACAGTAGCACAGTGCAAACAGCGGGGTAAACTGAGTTTGTTTTACTGCTTAGATGCATAATGCATATAACGGAGCTGGTAGATGGGAAAGTGGGTCAATTCCCCCGAAAAAATTCGCTTAGCCCTCGCGCAAACCCACAAGAAAAATAATTCAGTGGTAAGGCTTTTTGATTTTTCGCAGTTCAACATCACCAAATCGCAACCTGAGACCATCAACACCCAGCGTCGAGGTAAGTTCAGCGCAAGTTAGTCTCTCCCTCCCGCCATTTTTATTTTGTTCCCCTTCTCGATTCTACTTTAATTTAGCTCTTATGTTTTTAATTGACTAACCAGACCAATTCTCCAGCATTACGACCTTCACGATGGCCTCTCGACCGACTGTCACCATCATCGGCAAGGATGGTTCTCCCTCGGGAGCTACCCATACCATTCCTACCGTCTTTTCCTCCCCGATCCGACCTGATATCGTCCAGCAAGTCCACACTGGAATGGCCAAGAACAAGCGACAGCCCTATGCTGTGAGCGAGAAGGCCGGTCACCAAACCTCTGCCGAATCGTGGGGAACTGGTCAGTAATTTTCGTGTTTTTTATACTCAAGGCGTTAGGGAAGAGGAAGTTCAAAATTTCTGCCATAGATACTATCGATAATGCTCAACGCCAAAATATTGGCCTAAGGATAATAAATTTGTCGACATTACTAACAATATCCCATAGGTCGTGCCGTCGCTCGTATCCCCCGTGTCTCTGGTGGTGGTACCCACCGTGCCGGTCAGGCTGCTTTCGGTAACATGTGCCGTTCCGGTCGCATGTTCGCTCCTACCAAGATCTGGCGAAAGTGGCACATCAAGATCAACCAGGGCCAGAAGTGAGTTGATATCAGGATTTGATTTTGCCTCCGAAACATACTAACTAACTCTCGAAAAGGCGATTCGCTACTGCCTCTGCTCTTGCCGCTTCCGCTGTTCCCCCTCTATTACTCGCCCGCGGCCACCAGATCTCTTCCGTTCCGGAAGTCCCTCTCGTCGTTGACTCCGCTGCTTTCGAGGGCGGTGCTGCTGCCAAGACTGCTGGTGCCCTCGCCATCCTGAACGCTGTTGGTGCCGCTGCCGACGTCGAGAAGGCCAAGAAGTCGAAGAAGCTACGTGCTGGTAAGGGTAAGCTGCGAGGCCGCCGCCACCGCCAGCGACGTGGACCCTTGGTCATCTACGACCCCGAGGTCGACGGCAAGGAGCTTGTCACTGGTACCCGCAACCTTCCTGGTGTCGAGACTAGCTCCGTCTACGCCCTGAACCTCCTCCAGCTTGCCCCTGGTGGTCACCTCGGACGATTCATCGTCTGGACCTCGGCTGCCTTCAAGGCCCTCGACAAGATCTACGGCACCACCACCAAGCCTTCCGAGCTTAAGAAGGACTTCCTTCTACCTTCCAACTTGGTCTCCCAGTCCGACCTGAGCCGTCTGATCAACAGCTCTGAAATCCAGAGCGTCCTCAACGCTCCTAAGGGCGGTCCTCTTACCAAGCGCGCTGCCGTCCAGAAGAATCCTCTCCGCAACAAGCAAGTCCTGCTACGCTTCAACCCCTACCACTCCACCTTTGTGAAGAACCAGGTTGGCCAGCAAAAGGCGGAGGCTGGCAAGCCCCCCAAGCCTCCTAAGGCTTTCCTCGACCTCCTGCGCGAGGATTAGATTTAGACTAGCTTGGTGAGCAGCGTAGTCTAGAAGAGAGGAGGGAGAAAAACGGTAAATCGGTTGCAAATAGTCACGGCGTACTGGATCATAGGGTCTGATGAAATCAATCAATGACATTCTTATTCTGATCGCCACTTCCCCATCTCATCGGTGAATTGTCTATGCGTCGTATCGTAATGAGCCCTCCAAGATAGTCTAAAAAGTTCGTTTTTAATGTTCTGTGAATTCACGTGGCGGAATAATGTCCATTAGCCCACTGAGCTCTGATTAGTCTTACTGTAGCTAATTTACTTACCCCTTCTCCTTGTAACATGGCAGTGGCTATGAGACCACCTGATTTAGCCCCATTCATACAATTAGAACTCAATTGTCGTAAGGCTATAAGTGCAAAGTAAATTCTAGGCGTTCTTTTTCGCTTCATATCGACATTGAGTTCCTTCTATGTAAAAAGCAAAATATGTACCCAAACGACATGCATATCTATAGTCCAACCTCGCGAGCACAGAGTACACATATATATATATCTTTCATACTACCGTTCGTTCGCTCAGGGCCCCTCCACGTATTTGTTTGAACATATGTTCCAATATATCCTTACGAACATATCAGCAACCCTCCCTTAGCATCCCATCCAACTGCCTAGATTCACCAGCTGCGCCTCGTCGTCCTCCGCCTGCGCAGACGCAGCACTAGCATCTTCCAGCAGCGCCTCCAGCTCCTTGACATTCTTAATGCGCCAAAACCTCTGAACGCCCTGTCCGAAGCGCAGGGAGCACCTGTCGATATTCTCCTCGGACTCGGCGGCGAAGCACAGGCGGTAGTAGGCCCAGCCGCGCTCGGTGCGGATCTTGTCGGTGGCGCTGAACATGAGGCCGGGGCTGACGAGGACGAGGTAGGGCTTGCGGGTGAGGAAGACCATGAGGGCGGTCGACAGCGCGGTGCCGTTGATCAGGTTGCCGCGGGACCCGGCAGCCTTCCAGAGCGGGTGCGTCTCGAACCGCATGTGCAGCCAGAGGAACATGCCGCCGCGGGGCCACTTGAAGTCGTACAGCTGGGTCTTGGTGATGACGCCCCAGTCGGAGTCCGACTCGCGGATCGGTGTCGACTGCTTGAGCTGGTACGCGTTCTCCTCGAGGATCCTGCACATCCGGTTCATGCGCCTCTCGTACTGGCCCCGCAGACCGGCGAGCCATCGCACCCAGCCGTCCATCTTCCAGCCGCTAAAGGTAGCCCGATTCTTTGCGGATCGAGCTGCGAACGCTGCCGACGCCTCGGGCTGCGGCCCCATGATAGTCTCGGCGATAACGACCTGGGCGAACCCGGACGGCTGCTGCGTGCCCGTCTCGCTGACGCGAAGAATGCGCTCGCAAATCGATGGGCTCGATGTAATCCATCCCATTCGGCATCCCGGAGCTACAGTCTTGGAGAAAGTATCCAATCTCACAACTCGTCCGTCCACATCAATACTAAGGAATGATGGCACAAGAGAATCCAAGTATTCGTACCCGGATTTCTTCTCGAGCGTATTCGCTATTTGGGGTTCGGGAATCGGTAAGTTCCTCGCTTTCGCTTCTTCGACTGCTGCTGAAGGAAACTGGAGATACCAGTAGGGGTCATCCTCGATGATAATGACATCGTATTTGCTGCAGACCGAATATAATTCCTTCCTCCTCTCGAGAGACAAAATGCCACTGGTCGGGTTGTGGCCCATTCTGCAGAATTAATGTTTAGTACAATGCGCGTATTCCAAAGTGGATTGATAGTCACAACCGGGAAAAACTCACGTTACAGTATACAGCATGTGTGGCCGTTTTCCTTTGCTGTAATCCCAGTTCGCAAGGACATCCTCCAAACTTCCAGGGCCATATGGTGACATGCCCCCTTCATCCATTTCGATGGGTACGGCTTGGATTCCTCGGGGTTGTGCTTGGGTTAGTACATTGGCGTACATGAAAATTTCGCATAGCAAACCCGGTCGTTCTCGGATATCGTTCTTCCCTTCTACCCAGACGTTACTGAATACCTCTAATGTCTTGGACATGCCATCTGTTGAGCCGACTGTGAAGATGACCTCCGGCCCGCCCCTGTAGGGCACATTTGGGTGTAAGTAATCCCGCGCAAATTCGCGGATGAAGGAAAGTAGCGGTGGATATCCATCAGCTTGACCGTATTGTAAGGCGGTAGCTAGATCTATCTTCTTCCGCGGATCCGAGGTAGGGGCATCGTGAGGCACAACGACGTGAGAGGCTACGGCCGGATTCGAAATCGATGTCGCGGCTAATCGGGAAGACAGCTTGTCATCGGGGTCCGGATAGTTAGGCGTCGGGGTCCATCGATCCGGTTTCGCGGTTTGAGCTTCTAAGGTATCGAAGGGGAAGAGACTAGCGCTAGGAAGACCTATTATTCAAAGTTCAACGTTAGCCCCTAGAGTTCGGCACAGACATTGCCGACATGATAAATATGAGATGAATATGAGATGAAGATGAGATGAAGATGAGGTGAAGATGATAGGCATTTCGTACCGCCTGCTAGTTGTCCGATGTTTGGTATTAGGAAATACTTATAGAATTCCTTCATCCTACTTGGCGCTCTAGCCTTCGTCACATCGGAGTAGTGATGAGACATGTCTTTCGGTGGCGGTCGCACCGCGTCGCCGACATTATGATTGGAGGTATCCATGATGCCACAAGACGCAAGTCTCGACGGCTTCTGACAACAATACTTTGCGATTTATAAATAGATATCTTTAATTTTGAAATGATCTAAAGATGAAATATGTACGATCCCGAAGATAGAGTAGGATAAGAAAAGTATTAATAATATGGGTGTCTACCTACATAAGGTGTTGTCTATAAGGTATATGTAGAGATTAAGGATTAAATGGCCGTTCTCTCATGTTTCCTTATCTTAAGTAGAGATCTTAAACAAGGTGTGATTGATTGCATTACAATAGCAGGGCGCTCTACGAGTGAACTAGGATTTTGGATTAGAAATTAGAAATTCGATAAGGATGCAGATAGCCTAGTAAGGTTTAGGAATAATTCCGAGAAGGGATTCAGGGGTCCAGAGCAATCCAAACGTGGAAAAGTTGGTAACCGACCCTCCGTCACCTTCCTCTCTTTGGCTTTATTAGGTAAGAGATTTGTCCGATTTTCTTGGGTTGATACCGCTTAGGTACCTACCTACCTAAGGTATTGTATTGTACCTGCGATACGCGATATAGGGACCATGTCCCGTTAATGCGGGGTTCTATGCAGGTACCCCACACCGATGTCAGACCTCGCCGACCGGAACCTTTACTTGGTAAAATTTCCACAAAACAAAGAGAGTCAGATAAAAGAGGCGAATATATGACTTAGGTACCTAACCTACTATCTACAGGAGCTCAGGGCCAGGCGTTGTATAAAGGTTCTCATCGCGTGTCGACTACATTATTTTAAACTCATATATCCCTCGACTGGATCCCTTTCGTGCCGATCCGGCCTCTACTAGGCCAACCCCTCCACGTATTTTCGATTTTCCCTTGGGGCCAACCGTCAGTCCAATTCAGCTGGGTTTTGGGGGCTAGTTATCAAAGAAGAAAAGGGAGGAAAGGAAGAGGTTATATACTTGAACATACCCCTATATTCAAGCTTTCAAAGTCTCCTGCAGTCCACAACGAACCGTGGTGAACAGAGTCGTTCAAATATGGAGAAGATCACAGACAAGATAGCCGCTTTGCCGGCTGACTCAAATTATTTCTCGCTCGAGTTCTTCCCTCCGAAGACCGCCATGGGCTTTTCCAACCTGCGCGACCGTCTCGACCGAATGGCAAGGGCGTTGCGACCTTTATTCGTGAACGTAACATGGGGTGCTGGCGGCTCTACTGCCACCAAGTCGCTCGAACTGGCCGAGATATGTCAGAGGGAATTGAACTTGACGACATGTCTGCATTTAACATGTACGAACATGAGCCGGAAACTCATTGACAGGGCGTTGGAAGATGCGAAAGTATTGGGTATCAGGAACATCTTAGCCTTAAGGGGCGATCCTCCACGGGCTGCCGAATACCAAGATCCCAATGACGACCCCGAGGATGCTATAGACGAGACCTTTACGTGGGCTATTGATTTGGTCCGGTATATAAAGAAAACCCACGGCGATTATTTCTGTATCGGTGTCGCGACATATCCTGAAGGCCATGCCGATGAGAGCCATCCTTCGGGCCAGAGCCTAGAACATGACCTTCCTTACTTGGTTGACAAGACCCTTGCTGGAGCCGACTTTCTCATGACGCAACTGTTCTTCGACACGGATGCTTACGACAATTTTGAGCGGACCCTGAGGGACCACCCCAGCGGCGCGTTCAAGACGATTCCCATCATCCCTGGGTTAATGCCCATTCAGAGCTACCAAATGATCAAAAGGACGACCAAGCTTAGTCATGCTAAAATACCCGACGCGATAATGTCACGGCTAGACGCCGTGAAGATGGACGACGAGAAGGTCAAGAGCGTTGGTGTAGACATTTTATGCGAGATCGTCGAAAAGGTCAAGGAGATCAAAAGTAGAACACCCGGACCTAAAGGGTTCCACTTCTATACTTTAAACCTCGAAAAGGCCGTATCCTTCATCATCGAAAGGTCGGATCTCATACCCCTTAGCACTCCAGATGAGGAAGAGGCTATCCAAGATATCACAACCAAGATACCGGCCCTCCATGTCAACGGATCCCTAGATCACGAAACTATTCCGGAACGCTCCCGAAGTCGAAGGCAATCGAACGTCAGCTCGGAAACCCGCAACCGCGTCATCGTCTCCGGACGACCGGTATCGCACCCCGAATACGAAGCTACCTCGGCGGAAGCCAGCATACCAGCGGAACCAATCAATAGTCGAGCTAACACCTTGGCGATCTCGGAGGGAGAGGGAGTGCTCGGTCGAGAAGCGACTTGGGATGACTTCCCCAACGGCCGATGGGGTGACGCTAGGTCACCCGCTTACGGTGAAATAGACGGATACGGGCCTAGCTTGCACGTGTCCCACGCCCAAGCCGTCGACCTTTGGGGCTACCCCACCAAACGGGAAGATATCAACGACCTATTTATGCGGCATCTGAAGAAGGAGCTCGCGGCCATCCCGTGGAGCGAGGAGGAATTCAACGAGGAGACGCAGATGATCGCCGACAAGCTTATCCAGCTAAACCGGAAGGGCTGGTGGACCGTGGCCTCGCAGCCGGCGGTGAACGGGCTGCGGTCGTCGGACCCGGTCTTCGGCTGGGGTCCGCAGCATGGGTTCGTGTTTCAAAAGGCGTTCGTCGAGTTCTTCATCCCGTCGGCCGAGTGGCGGGTCCTGCTCGAGAAGCTCCAGAGCTCCGAGGTCCAGGACACGGTGTGCTTCTACGCGGCCAACGCGGCGGGCGACTTCGTCTCGTCGGACCTCACGGGCGGCCTGGCCGGCGAGGCCAGGGAACCCAGCACCAACGCCGTCACCTGGGGCGTCTTCCCCGGCAAGGAGATCATCACCCCGACCATCATCGAGGAGGTCAGCTTCCGCGCCTGGAGCGAGGAGGCCTTCGGCATCTTCGGCGAGTGGGCCCAGATCTACGGCAAGGGCTCCGACACGGAGAAGCTGCTCGAACAGGCCAAGGCCGACTCCTGGCTCGTCAATATCATTCATCACGATTTTGTGGATAAGGATGCCTTATGGCGGTTATTACTTGAGTAACTAGGTCTAGGTCTAGGTCGAGGTACCTAATGTATGTAGTATGTACCTGTACCTAATGGTAAACAAGTAAAAAGAGGAAAAGAAAAGAAAGAAAGAGAAAAATAAGAAAATATGCTGGACGGTCTATTCGTGACGAGAGCAAGTAGTTTGCCTGCCTGCCTAGATTAGGTAGATAGAAGGACCTTGATTGCCTAAGGCTACCTACTAATACCTATCTATGTAATTCATTCGCAGACCAGCCCAGCCGATAAAATTCATCGCAAACTGAGAAAAGGAACCGGCCACTCATGGCGTATGAGGGTTAACCAGTAAATCAAAGCCGAGAAGCAAGATACAATCATAAAACCATCGCGTACTTTGTACTGCCATGTAGATGAGTTGACCTGTTGGTGTAGATAGAGGAGTGGGGAGATGGTTGTCCCGACTTAATCCATCCAAACGTCCTCCGCAACTATGAACCTCCGGACGATAAATACGCACTGAAATCTCGCCCCTGTAGCAAACTGAAAGCACACAAATCCACCGTCCGTTGTCTTTGTTTTCTTTTCTCTCTGTTCTCCTGCCTTTTCCCTCGATCCCAGTACTAATAAACGAAACGCAGTAACTACGAAAAAACGACGATGCGACGACGTTGTGTAAACCCGTGCTGAAGGGGAGCTAGATGCTAATATGATAGATATTATGCATTAACCGCCTCCTTCGCAGGGACGTCGAAGAGCCGATAGATAGATAAAAAGCAGAGAAAGAGCAAGAACCGAACGCCGTAGAACCCATTACCCGCCGAAAAGGATCATGCCAAAAGAAGACGCGGCAGTAGAGGCATGTGCGATATCTGCATTCGCACTTTTGGCCGTGGCCCTGATGATGATGTCGTCCATATTAGACTTCACCCTCTGAAAGGTCGTCGTCGTCGTACGCGGCGCTGCCACCAGCGTAGGGGTTGCCATGGCGCTCTTGAATCGGGCTATTCCCCTGCGACGCTAGATCCGAGTCTGGGTCAGGCTTCACCACGGGGGCACGCGTAGACGTCGCGGGCGCGGGTGCGGAAGCCGGCGCAGGCGCAGGCGGGGGTGAGTCCCCACACAGATCAACGATCTGGATCTCGTCGTCGTCGAAGTGAGCGCGCGCCGAGTTAATACCGTTGCCGAAGAGAGAGCGCGAGACATTCTTGCCAGCGCTGCCGCCATTGCTATTCTTTCTAGCGGGCACGGGGGTAGCAGCATTGTTCGCGCTAACGCCATTGACACCTCCGACGTTGCGGCGTTTCGGCGTGGGCGTGACCTGAACGGTATCGTCGTCGTCCGATGGCATGTCCTTGGCGTCGTAGTCGGTTTCGGCACTATCGAGACCGGTGTCCTCCTCGGACATGGCCACTTTCTTGGGGCCGCGCTTGCGCTTCGAAGAGGCCGCCGTGGAAGGGGTGCGGCCGCCCCGGCTAGTGGGCGTCGACGCGGCGGAAGCCCTGGTGCGCGTGGGAGCTTCGATCTTGACATCCCAGGGGTTCTTGTCTTCCTCGACGGCCTGCCGTTGGGCGCGGCCTAGAGCTTTCACGTCACGCATTTGCCATTGGATACCGGCAGCGGTAGATTCACCGAAGAGCTTCTGGATTTCTGCGAGGGATGGTTAGTCGTTTCTCCTTTCTCATAAGTCATAGGCAGAAGTAATTTTTTTTAAAAAAAGGAAAATGAAAGGACAAGATGTGAGTGATGCGAGAGGTGTGTAGAATATACCTCCGTTCTCGACAGGCAGCTCGCCTGGATCCTTTTTCTTGTCCAAAACCCAGTGGACTTGCAGCTTTGCCAATTGCTTGATAGGACGCATGCGATGTTCAACAGCGTACTCCGTGGTACCTCCACCTACCAATTTGGCAATCACTGCTATCATATCAGCTCGTGATAGAGAAACAGTACATAATGTCCATCGAATATAGGTAGGCAGGTAGACACTATAGTAGTACAACTGCTTTGGCTCGTTCCACTTCACGACAGTGCGACTGAGCTGATATGCATCCCAACTACACCGCCCCTAACGGTGCTTTGATAGGTAGGTAGACATAGGACATGAGATACATATAAAAAAACCAGGTAAGGGGAACAATGTATCATAGAAAAGGAAACACCACTTACCATCATAGTCCAGTTTCACCTTGCCTTCGAGGGAGGCAACTACGGCAGCTAACAGACGAGTACTCGTCTCGTAAGTTTTAAAGTTCACTCGGCCTCGAGCAGGCGGCATGGTGGGTGTGAGAGGCGATGCTATATCACTGTTAGAGGTATGATTGACGATGAGGTGGTCTTAAAGTTGGATGATTGAGTATTGGCACAAACGAAGGGGAAGCAACAATGTTTTGATGCCGTATCGGGAGAGGTCCGTATGGCACCGAAGGGATTCGGGAAGAAGAAGCAGGATATTAAGTGTGGAATGCCCAGTTATTGAGAAGGGAAAGTGTAGTGTCTAGAGAACTCAGGTGGGATAACAAGTGGGAAGGTACTCAGTGAACGAGGTTATATTTGAGAAGGTGTGGGGAACAGGAGGATGCTGTAAGTTGTGAAAAGAGGTGGCGATGACCTAGCAACAGTGGACTCCCTAAGCACCCAAATAGATACCCAGGATACAGGAACGATGGAGATGCGTAGCTAGGTAACTGCTTTGGACCTCAGAATAGAAATAACTTACAAGCTTAAAAGCTCTGATAAATACTGCGTGGATGTTGAAGTCGTCAGGGCGATCTGGAGTGAAGCCTAAGGAGTTGCGTCCTATACTGCACGGATCAGCTGACAGATGAAGACGGTGACTGCGACGACTGCGATGACTGAGGGATCAGAGCAGCAATAAGATGTGGAATAGTTTGGTGAACGTCGACCTAAGTGTTGGAAAGACTAGAAGGTGTGGTGAAAAGGAAGGGGTTGCTTACTAGTTTGCTGCGCAACGGCAGGCAATCGCAGAATAGATGTCTTTCTTTCGATACTGTTTCACCTATAGAAGATATTGTGGTTGCCCAGGAACGTCTTCGAGGACGAGACCACAAATATAGAGCAATCCCAGAATGGCTTGAGAGGCGAACTATTAATCTGTTGAAAGATAAATGAACGTCAGCTAGGTAATCTCCAAGTCCCGCTGCAGCCTACTTCGGTTGTAAGTAAGTGCGATTAATTAGTTGAAATGTGAATGTGAATTTCAGACTGGGTAGTTGCGTAGGGCAATTGGCTTGAGTTGTATTACTTCCTAACTGAGAAACATACCTAACGAAAGGGGACGAGATACTGTTGCTTGAAGAGAAAGTGCGGGAGGGAAATCAAAGTATTTGTCAAGGACAATCTAAAGAAAAGTTCTTGACAATTCTTACAATAATAGCCTCGAGCCTCGATTTTTAGCATTAAAATGCATGTGTTTTGGAGACTATATCCCGAAGACAATCTGTAGGTAGGTATCTAATGAACCATGGTTGCTAACATAGCAAACGGCTGAATGAGAAACTAAGATAAACATAATCAACTTACAACGCTGGCAGGCTAATTCAAGACGAGTGGTCTCAAAGAGCCTCAAAAGTCCCGGCAAATTGAAACCTTGCTCTAAAGCGTGATACTAATTTGACCTAGAACCTGGTGCTGACCTTGGACGTATAAAAAGGTATAATTAAGAGACGATAGTCATGCCGCCTCAAGAAGTGTATTGTTCAGGGGCTATACGACCAACAGGTACCTCGTCTCAACACTTGGCACTGTGACCTATTTTATTTCAAAGGGGTTGAAAGAGTGAAAAATAGATCGATACAGGTTAAGAGACGTAAGGAATATAACATGAAATTGCAAATAGAGAGAGAGAGAGATGCCAGTATATGTACAGAGAGGCGCTTTTCCCGGTGTGTGAATACTATGGTGGTTACCTAAGGTAATAATTAATTAGAACGACAAGAATTGTTAGACGCGTTTTACTCGAGAAGTCGAGTGCACTAACGTTCTTACCAGTTAAGCAGTTACTATATTCTCAGACTTCCCCAACGTATAATTGAAGTAGTGCTAACTTGCGTCTTATAGAATTGGTACATAAATGGATGGGCGTTTCACTCTGATTCCGTGAGTATGCATTTAGATACAGATATCACAGTTTGTGGCTGATTATTCGCGGGGAAAGTCGGATGTCGAAAGTACTCTTTAACACTAATTCACGAAGTTCTCACCCTTGTCTTGAAGGATAATTACCTGATCTATCATATCAGCCACCCGTGTATCATAGCGCGCGTGCTACCATATTAGGTAAGCACAATGACAGGTCTTCGGCAGGACTCGATTTGCTTTTTGTGATAGAATCAAGTTTTTAAGTGCATCTATTTTCCCAAACTCAAACAGTGAAGCAGCTTTGCTTTCATAGCCTACCTTATATTCGTAGTATTCGTAGTATATTTGATGAATATTTGATGAGATATCATATTTTGCCTTGAGAGCCTGACTGCATTACCATACTTGATGTTATAATTATAGTTCTAGGTACTTATCGGGTACGGATTATATGGTTACAGATTTAATAGAATTATAGTCATTGATCATTCAAATTTGTTCAGATTGTCTTCTCCCCAAGAGGTGTCCTCCTTCCTGTAGGCGTTTCCCTCCCGGTTACATGCAGGTGTGGCTTTACACCAGAATACGTCCATCCTTGGTGCGTTTTTATTGTTGTTTGTTGGTCACCATACATTAAGTATTGGACGCCAATGAGGGAGTCGCAGATAGCCTGGAAAATCCCACAGAGCTTAAACGCCAACGGGATCGCAGTAGTAGATGTAAAGAACCAGAACATTTTCATGGCATCTCCAACCAACCAGCTTGCTAGCACGGAGAATCGAAACCCTTTGCAAGATCGCGAGCGGGCATTGGCAACCAGCTGCGGAATCGGCAGCGTCGCCTCTACTGACAAGCCGATATATCCTATCAAGGCCGAGTATCCAGAATAAACCGAGTTGAATGGCGCTAACAACAACTCCAGGACAGTCAAACCGATACATAACGATAATAGAAATTGCCAATACCTAGCACATAAAATTAGCAGATGAGCCAAGACCAAACTTTTCGAGGTTAAAGCATACGGTTTTGGCGAACGCCACTGCCAAAAGTTGTAGGGTCGCTGAAATCCCCCAAGCCCATCTTGGGCACCTGCAAAAGGAAGAGCGGCTTCACCTCCTTTTGATGACGGCGGGGGTCGGTGTTCGAGAGCAATCTTTAGCAGAATAAGTTGAATGAATATGTTGCAAAATGACTGAATCAGTAACGCCACGTCGAATCTCGCGCCCGGATAATAGAATACCCTGATAATGATACCATTAGTATAACAAGCTTTGGTACCCAATGTCATATCGGAAGGGGTTGACGAACCTGAATATGGATGCGACAAGCATGATCAGAGGAATGTCGAGTGAGAAGCCCGCGCTTGACTTATTCCTATGCATAGAAATTGCCTGATCAGAGTACGACAGAATGGGAGACAGGATCAGGAACATTGGGGCGGCATAGCCGGCCAATGTCGTGAAGAAATGCATTTCGATGCTGTATTGAATAGTAGCGCCGGACAGGACGGGAAGTCGCAGTTATACTAATTCTATGCCGAACCCTTGATATGGAGCATTGGTGAAAACCGAAACTGCATGGCAAAAAAGATTCTGAGTCGAGAAACGTTCGGCGTGGGTTGGAATTCGAATTTTCGTCCAAAGGGGGTTGTTAAGTTATTTTCCCCGTGGAATGAAGCTAATGTACACGATAGTGAGAGTAAACCGCGACTTGTGGAGCTTTTCAAACAGCTGGTCACTTTTTTTTTTTTGATTGATTGATACCCGATAAGCTTACTCTTAAAAGTAAGTCTAAAACAATATTTTTTTAAAAAAAAAAATAATAAAAAATAGACCTCTGAGATTTACATAAGATTGACGTATCTTATTGGATCTAGTCGCGTCCGGCATATTAAGATCGGAACGGTTGAATGTCACGTCCGTTCAGCCTCTGATGCTTATCTTTTTATCGGATTTCTAAGTCGAACTTTAATTGGGTTTGTATTTCATCTGAACTTCATCATAATTGGCCAGCTTGGCTAGCTTGGCATGAGCCGTACATATGTACATGCAGGGTCTCCTTCTACCCCTCCAGCCATCTGCCCCTCCAAAGAAAACTAACTAATAAACCCCACATTGATGTGAACTTTTTCTTTCGCGCTATTGAGTAAGACTCACGACTTCAAGTATTCGAGGGGTGCTTCTCGTCTCCTTGGAGCTTCTGATCTTGTATATCCTCAGACCATTTGGTCACAACCAGGCAAGATGGAATACGTCGTCCTTAATGGAGAGTCTTGCTTCACGCCCTCCGAGGCCAATAAGTTAAAAGATCGTGTCAACCAGATTGCATCTACCAAGGTCACCAACATCCTAGGCACATGGATTTATTACGCGCATATCAAAGGTGACAAGAACGTTGCTGGA
This sequence comes from Daldinia bambusicola, assembly GCA_022478815.1. Lineage (NCBI taxonomy): Eukaryota > Fungi > Ascomycota > Sordariomycetes > Xylariales > Hypoxylaceae > Daldinia > Daldinia bambusicola. The sequence continues at coordinate 182,891 of MU284133.1, forward strand.
CCCAAACTCCAACAGCTACTCCCATTACCTAGGGATGCTAGCCCGTCGCCTCTAACACATATTGGATATTCGCGCACTTATTATATAACTCCCAGGAATATCTCACCATGGAGCTCTAAGGCTACCAAGGTCTGCGAAGTCTGCGGCCTTGAAGACCAGGTTCACCGAGTTGAACGGGGACGCTCTGTTACCATAGAATTTGAGGAGCCCTTGAACGGCGATGAGATCCCATTCAAGGATTTACTATTTGATAGGATGACGGAAACCATATCCACAACCGAGCCGGATCTTGACTCTATGTTCATAGAGCGGGAACCCTTACCCCTCGAAGTTGTTGATATATTTTCCGGAGACAAAAGTCCTATTGATATGTTGAAAGCGTACAATGCCGAACACGGCCTGGCCCTGGATCAGTCTGAAATGGAATACCTAGTCCAAGAATTCACTCAGCTTGGAAGACCTCCGAATGATGTTGAGCTCTTCATGTTTGCTCAAGTAAACTCCGAGCACTGCCGTCATAAGTAAGTAACCACGAGCTTAAGACATGCAGAATATTAGCACTTGCTCACCTTCTCTTACCCACTGTATAAATATTGTTTTTATGCTTGTCTTTTTTAAATTCTCTTCCTTTACTATTATCCTACTGTTTTACTAGAAATTCGCACTGGCGAATAGAACTAATAGTCAACCGTAGGCAGTTTAATGCGAGTTGGACTATAGATGGCATAACTAAAGATTTAAGTCTATTCGACATGATCCGCAATACGCACAAGAAGACACCCGACTATACTGTCTCTGCCTATAGCGACAATGCTGCAGTAATGCAGGGCGAGATGGGAAGCTATTGGGCCCCTGATTATGCAACTGGATCATGGAAGCTTAATAAAGAAGTTGTGCATGTGCTAGCCAAAGTCGAAACCCACAATCATCCTACCGCCATTTCTCGTGAGTATCCAATTTGGCGCGTTTTAACAAGCGCTAACATCTAGTCATCACCAGCTTTCCCAGGTGCTGCCACTGGATCAGGCGGTGAGATTCGTAAGTCAACTCATGGTTTTGCTAGATTAATAATGCCAGTTTTCGCATACATGGTCGTGGAAATAATCTACATTACCATAAAAGTATACTACTAGATCCATTACTGACTTATCTCAATTAAGGTGACGAGGCTGCTGTTGGAAGGGGGTCATCCACCAAGGCGGGTCTTAGTGGATTTTGGGTCTCTGATCTTCTCATTCCAGGTCATCACGCCTGGGAGACTGATATCGGTCGCCCGGCACATTATGCTAGTAGTCTGGACATCATGCTTGAGGCGCCTATCGGCTCAGCTCGATTCAACAACGAATTCGGTCGCCCTGCTCTTACTGGCTGCTTCCGTACGCTCTTAACAGACGGTACCAATAAGAGTGATCCGGACTCCTCGGCGGCAACAGAGTGGCGAGGCTATCACAAGCCTATCATGATTGCTGGCGGACTTGGTCGTGTCAGACCGGCACACGCACTCAAGAACCCGACCGATGTGCATGAGGGAGCTCATGTCATCGTTCTTGGCGGTCCGGCCATGCTAATCGGACTCGGGGGCGGTGCTGCATCTAGTAACGCTTCAGGAGAAGGCACCGCAGACCTCGACTTCAACAGTGTTCAGAGAGGTAACCCTGAGATGCAACGTCGAGCTCAGATGGTTATCGATGCGTGTGTTAGTCTGGGAGATATGAACCCTATTGTAAGTTTTCTCTCGGATTCTTGGGTTCGCCTAGCTTCCGTACCTCTACAAACTCGCCTCATATCCCCTGCCCAACCTACTACCTTACCATCTACTGACAAGCACCTAGGCAATGATACACGACGTTGGCGCTGGAGGATTATCCAACGCTCTTCCCGAGTTAGTTAAAGACGCCGGTTTCGGGGGCAAGTTCGAATTACGTCAAGTCGAAAGTGCAGACCGCAGCTTGAGTCCCCTCCAAATATGTAAGGCTTTACGGAATTTTCCGTCCCCTTGGTACTCTCACTATGTGTTCTATCCGGACTTGTGAAATCCCCCTTAATTGTTTTATATTCAGAGTTACTGGACTAGAAGGGTTGCTAACCGCTAATTATAGGGTGCAATGAAGCCCAGGAGCGTTACGTTATGTTGGTCAACAACGAAGGAATAAGTCGATTCGTGAGCATCTGCAGTAAGTCTCGGCAATTGATATATATATATATATATATATATATATATTTACCTGATATTAACCATATCATAGAACGCGAACGCTGTGGCTTTTCCGATGTCGGCACTGTGGTGTCTGAAGATGAGGACGGCGTGCCTAAGCTCATTCTAACAGACAAAAATGCCAAAGATGGTGTAGCATCCCGACCTATCAATCTCCCCATGTCAACTTTGTTTCCGCCGGGTCGCCGACTGCAGCGCATAGTCAACTCCCAGAAGCCAACACTACCGAAGTTTGAACCAATTGCTAGCTTGAGGGCTGCGTTTGGAGCTAGATCGACTGACGCTGAGCTCCTAAGAAATGCTCTCCAGAGAGTTTTCTGGATGCCAGCCGTTGGATCAAAATCTTTCCTGATCACAATTGGAGATCGAAGTGTCGGTGGTCTTACTGCGCGGGACCAAATGGTAGGACCGTGGCAGACACCTGTAGCTGACGTTGCGATCACAGCTACGTCGTTCAACCTAGGTGTGAAGACGAGACACGGCGAAGCAATGGCTATGGGTGAAAAGCCAACCCTTGCTTTGATATCTCCTGCCGCTTCCGCTCGCATGGCGGTAGCCGAGAGCTTAATGAACCTGGCCGCTGCTGATATCATGGGTGACCTAAGGCGGGTTAAGCTGTCTGCCAATTGGATGGCAGCTGTAAACCATCCAGGAGAAGGGGCTGCTCTCTACGAAGCGGTTGAAGCTATTGGGCTTGATATGTGTCCTCGGTATGTATCAAAATCCTTTCTACATGACTTGTCTCCCTTCATATCATCTTCACAACGTTGAAGTTCTACCTTAGTAAGATATTTTATTAACAATTAAATTAGACTAGGAATAAGTATACCTGTGGGCAAGGATTCGACTTCCATGAAGACCACTTGGAAAGACCGTGAATCCGAAAAGACTAAGAGCGTTACTGCGCCTGTTTCAGTTGTCATCTCAGCATTCACAATCGTCGACGATATCAGAAAGACCTGGACCCCACAACTTCGACGACCTGAAGAAGTTGGAGAAACAGTTCTTATGTTTGTCGACCTAGCGAAGGGTAAGAAGGCGATGGGAGGATCTGCCCTTGCCCAATCATTTGGTTACGTGGGAGACGAGGCTCCGGACGTACGAGACATAGATCTGATCACGGACTACTTTGATGCGATATCTCAATTGCATCAGAGTGGAGTTGTCCTCGCATATCACGATAGGTCTGACGGGGGATTGATCACTACTGTTGCTGAAATGATGTTCGCCGGAAGATGTGGAGTTGACCTCATGATGGACGGGATTTCTAATTCTGGCTCAATTGAGGATATGGTTGATTCTCTATTCAACGAAGAATTGGGCGCTGTGTTCCAAGTTCGAGCGTCGGATGAGACGAACTTCAAGAGATGCTTCGCAACTTGTGGACCACCTCCTGGCATGATTAAGAAATTCGGCAGCGTACAACCCAAGTCAAAGCAGTCTTTGACAATTCGCTACGGAACGACGCCTTTCGTAAGCCTTGATAGAAAGGAGATACAGCAGTGGTGGACGAAGACCTCATACGAGATGCAAAAGCTTCGAGACAACCCTGCCTGCGCCGAGTCTGAATATTCTATCATTCAGGATCAAACCGACCCGGGTATCTCCTACAAACTTACTTTTGATCCCGCTGATACGATCTTACCGCTCACAGCCTCCATAACAGGTTTCTTCGGCAAGAATCCTCGTGTGGCTATTTTGAGGGAACAAGGCGTCAACGGACATGCTGAAATGGCATTTGCGTTTAAGGCAGCAGGATTCGACCCAATCGACGTTATGATGACAGATATCATTTCCGGTCGCTCCTTAGCCGATTTTGTAGGATTGGCTGCCTGCGGCGGCTTCTCCTATGGTGATGTGCTTGGAGCCGGACAAGGCTGGGCTAAATCTATCCTGATGCACGAGAATTCCCGACGGGAGTTTGAGGAGTTCTTTAAAAGACCAGACACGTTCGCCCTTGGAGTCTGTAACGGCTGCCAGATGCTATCGCGAATAAAGGAACTCATACCCGGTACGGAACATTGGCCGATATTCGAAGAGAATACAAGCCAACAGTTCGAAGGACGTTTCAGTATGGTTAAGATTGAAGATAACCAGAAGAGTCCTTCTGTATTCCTTCACGGCATGCACGGCTCGGCATTCCCAATAGTCGTCTCACATGGCGAAGGAAGGGCATCCTTTTCTTCATCCAGCTCGCTACAAGCTCTTGACGCGGCAGGAATGATTCCGATTCGATACGTCGACAATTATCTGAACGTGACGGAGAAATATCCTTTCAACCCCAACGGTAGTCCTGGCGGTATCGCTGGTGTAACAAGCGAGAACGGTCGTGTCTTAGCCATGATGCCTCATCCCGAGCGAACACTGGTAGCGGATACCGCATCATACGCACCGCTAAGCCTCCTCGAACAGTGGGGAGAATTCGGACCATGGGTAAGGTTATTTAGGAGTGCTCGAAGATGGGTGGGATAGGCGAGTTTCAAAGAGAGTGTTTATTCATCTACATGTTAGCATAAATGTTTCTTATTCAGGACGCACACCGCCCGAATACATGTCAGCTTAACGCGATGATTTACATATTTAGCATGTATAACGGCACCAAAAAATTAAACTTGCTATTAGACACGAGGCGTCAAACAATGGGATCTACTTTACTCATGTGAGCCTACAGCCATGCATTCCATCTCGGCAAGTCTCGCACCAAAGTACGTATGGTGCTGCCTCGCTTAGAGTTGTCTTCCACGAGGCGATGGTGTCGAACACGAGGAAATACAGACGCTCGGGATCGCATATGGATCGAGGCATCGAGACGAAAAAAATAAATAAAGGTGCAATTAGAAGCAAACAAAATGCGGGTGGCTGACGGGATCGTCGTCTTTGTGGATCATTACCTCTAGGTTCCAGGTAAGGTATGTATGTATGGTATGTATGTGCCGATGGCTCCCTTCCCCCCCCTATCCTTCACATGTAGATACATTGAATCCATACATGCCCGTCGTCGATATTAAGAACGAAACAGGGGAACGAATGTCGGTTTTGGGAAAGGCGCTGCCAGCAGCCGCAAGCTCAGCTAGGAAGTTGAATCGTCGCGCAATGAGAGTAAGGCACGCTAACCTAGGGTGTAGAGAAAGAGGCAGAGAGGGAGAATAAGAGAGAAAGAGGTTAGAGGAGTACCGTAGGTGACGTGACCGTGGTTGAGTGAGTACGGGTTTGTATGTATGTAGGTACTGTACGTATGTGTATATTTTTGCTTGCATGTCTTCCGGAATTATTTTCTTTTTTGCATCCTTCCACCCAGATTTCGGTTTATTTTTTTTTTTTTTTGGCTTCCTTTCTTGTCCCCTTCAGAACGGGTAAACTAGAGTCCAAACTCGCGTGCCAGACCGAATCCCAATCTACGATCCTCCCGCTAGGTTCTTACGTACGGCGGTAGATAGATAGATTGGGATGAGAATGTTTATTATTAGATCAGATCAAGGTTAGGTTAGGTTAGGTTTGGGTTAGGTACCTTTCGACAACCATCCCATTTACCTACATATCGCATTTTTTTGTCTTCTTGTTTTTCTTTTTGTTTTCTAAGAATAGTACGGCACGTAGCACTGCGCATATGGATGCACGTACTCGTTTACTTGTTGCTGCCGCCGCTTCAGGACGAGGTAAGTGATGGACACACGTATTAACCTCCGGAGTTTTTAAGAATTTTACCATAATATATAAGGTAGTGTGTTATATATATAAGATCGACTTGTATATGTATAACAAACAGACGTGAGGGCCCGTGTATACGGCGTATCGCTCGCTTACTGCCATCGTCACCAAGCACAGACGAGACGGGACTGGCTTTTGAAGGATTGCTGATCAATTGCCGATATTCCCGGTCCCCGTGCGCGCCACGAGGGGAAGAAGAAGAAGAAGAAGAAAAACCGTGACGGAAACGTACAGCGCGTGAGAATCCTTTTCCTTCCTATCACGGGACCCGGTTGTCTGCTCAGCTGAAAAAGCGCTTCATCCTCCTGAAGTTCCAAAAAGGCAAAACCAAGCTCCGCTAACCGTTCGTTGTTCTGGTTTGTTTGGGAAGGTCACCAGATATTAGATGGCTACACCTGCTATCCACTTACGGCAGTATGTATTATATGTTGTATGTGGTAGGTATGGCAAAGCTTCTTATGCATAATAATACAAAATCCATACGAATCGGATACATAAGCTGACTTACATATTGACAGCTTTGGCTTTGTACTTGTGTAAAGAGGGGCGAGAGAAGGCTGAGAATAGGTAACGTGCGTTACATATAGTGCTACATTGTATATAGGGTGTGTTCCCGCTCCCCACGGACTATATTAATATTGTTACCCTCTCTATGAGGTAATCCCGTCTTTTAGACGATCTCAGATTGTAGTAATGCATCTATATATGAATGATACATCAGGCACAGTATGTAACATGTATAAACACAGTAACCCTTAGATATTATTATGATGATGACGATGAGGATGATGAGGAGAGTAACATGTCTAACCCGACTCTTGTTCCGTGATTTCTGTCTACCCGCAATAACAGGGAGGTTCGTGTGTCTTCGGCAATGCTACTCTAACGCTACGAATGGGACTTTTGTAACCCTGGTTTTTGTGGCACATAACATAGGGCCAAGGCCCAAAAGGGGGACCACCACCACCACCACCACCACCACCACCACCACCAATGCTACGCACGACGCACCACCGCCAACCCACCATCCACCGCGTTGCTTTGACCTGCAGCCGGGTATCTCGCCTCGTTTCGCCGAATGGCACGACCAAACCTACCCACGATTCGGTTCAGATTTCATTATTTTCGGCTTAGCGACGCTTTTGGCAACCCTGCCACGGCTTCGCGAAGCCTTCTAAGACATTTCCGCTTTGTATATCGTACATACCCGTACATTAAGTACAACACACACGTACCTAACACATACATACATACATGCAAAAGCCGCCGGCTACGGGATTCGTATATTTTTCCCGCCTTATACGCACGCACACGCACTTATATTGCATTACATACGTGCCTCATAATACGGTACAATACGCATGATACCTAACATCCCGTCCTCACCTTACGCCACCCGCGTACTATGTATAAGGAAACCTAGGGTTCCGTATGTATGCATATAATTGGCGGACTTAAGACAGCAGTATACTCTGCAGTCTAGACCGGCAAAGACCCTTATTATTATTCCCATTCAGCATCATTACCTACCGAACCTGGAAAAAAAATCTCGTCTTTTTTTTTCAGTTTCATTCACTAAGATCTCACCTGAACTAGATCGCTTACGGGCTGATTACGTGCGGCGCGATATGTCACTTTAGAACCCGTGATCGATTCCACCCCACGTATAATATATGAACCATCTTAAATATAAGTGATAATAGAGTCGCAGTACTTGGTAGTAGTGGCGGTTGTTATTATCGTTAGTATATGTAAGTTAGTGTATGCACATCATAAACGAACATGCACAACCCGTCGGGAGTTACTAGGTAGGCAAAGTAAATAAATAAGACGGGTTAATAAACGTCCCACGACAAAAGCTGCCCCAGACCGAGTGCCGGTTGCGTGTCCAGGGGCTTTGGCGAAATTTCGACCTTCCTAGGTTAGCGAGGGCAATGCGAGCGGTTGATCAACACGCTGCTCAATGACGCCACAGTTGCAACCTCAAATGAGGGCGAGGCGGGCTGGACGGGCAAGTTATGTTGGTTTTTTCCCCATGATCGTTGCAGAGAAAAGCTGAAAAAGACGGACTGCATTACGACGAAGCCGACGAATGAGCGTCCCAGGCCTGCGTGCGTCTTGTCTCTCTTCCTCCTGGTGGCTTTTTATAAAACCCTATGGGAGCGACAGCCGTTGAACGAAGATCTTCCCGCACGTGCTGATCGCCCCAACCCGGGTCTTATTACCTGTCTATTATGCCGGGGTCCTCTTCCTCGTGCTGCCTGTCTGTCACTAACTACCTATAGTATGTCTAAGATAAAATAAGAAAAAAAAAATAGTAAGGGGAGAGGGAAGAAAAGAAAATGAATGAATGAAAAAAGTAAATTAAACTTCCTCGTGCATGATCGAGTCCCGAAACCCGGCCGGCACTACTCGCCCCTCTCCGAGAGCGACGGCATTACTTGCTGTTGACCCATTCGTTCGTACTGTACGAATACGATAGCGACACGATTATCAATGCCGGGCCTGGTGGATCACGTAGTTAATTAGGTAGATTAGTTTTTTTTTTTCTTCTCTGTTTGCGGGAAGAACCTGTATCTGTCCCCTCCTAAAGGGCCCCCTTCTTTCCTCTGCAGGGACGTTTTTTTACGTTTAAAAATCGTGGGGCGCCCCTTGAACAAATCCACCCAACCCTTCTCCTCCCACCCCCAAGCCTCGGCCGCTTTTGTTCTGGACTCGGCTGCAAGATGAAATTGCATCGGTATTGCTCCTGCAGCTTCCCCCCTACTCCGGGGGATGTCTCATAAAAGCGACAATACATACAGCACGATACCTACCCCCTTGCTCGACGTGTTCGCTGCCTCCGAGAGAGAGAGAGAGAGAGAGAAATTGCTGTTCTATCCTGTTTCTAGCGTGCCAAGTTAGAACATACCTGCCTAATTTACTTAGGTACCTACGGAAATAAGCGATCAGTCATGTTAAACCAGTCAGTCGGTTAGTGCTAGCAATTCGATGACATATGGAGTATCGGATTATATGGAGTAGCGATGAGCCATATCAAACCGAGATGGAACGTTAAATCAGAGCGCGATATGTACATAATACCAATAAGACCTTTCTTCAGCCTCTCTGTGTCTTGGCTGAGTGGCCTCCGCGCCCGTGGCTTATGCCGTAAGCAGCTTAGGATAACAGCCTATTTCCCGCAAGATATTGCCGGCGTCGGGGGGAGGAGGGTGAGGTGTAAGCGTAGGTCTAGGTAGTAGCACCGGTATGTACCCAGATGAAGGTCCTCTCTCATGCGCGGCCGCGGCGTTTAGATGCTGTTTAGATGCTACTAGATAGCAAGGAACCTTGAGTATTACGTGCTTCAGGGAGACCGGCATTTGTTCAGGTAAAAAGCAACCTCGTTAGATTAAGAGCCTGTTGTGTAGAGGCCGTGCTCGGTGTATGGATTTCCTCAAGAAGGGTCCAGACATATTTTATGCAAATTCTCATAATGTTATATGTGGACTGCTAACGCGGGAGCATAAAGACGTAGAGTAGTTAGTCGGGCTTCATAAAGCAGCAGCAGCGCATGCACAACATCCGAGAGTAGATCAATGGGGCCGGGCCGAAGATGCAGACAATGGTTCTTGTGCCGCACAATCGCACAATCCTTCTAAATCCTACAAGGGTTAGGTATTAGGTAGGCTGGTAGGTTGGTAAGGGAAAATAAAAAAGGGGAGAACGAAAAAAAAAAAAAAAAAAAAAAAAAAAAAGAAGAGCGGTGTTAGTTACTAGAGGTATGTAACTACTAGATACCTACCTAGGTAAATTTCAGACACACGACCAGCCCTGAATCGAAACCACATGATCCTACACGGCTGCGCGACACAACGAGATCTCGTGAGGCTTGGTCGTGTGAGTATGTACCTACCTAACCTTACCTACCTAAATTTACGTAGCGTCGGTATATATTGCTGACCTTACGGGATCTGGGATATCGTAAGAAAATAAAGATCCGGAGCCCACCGCGAGATTTTGGGGGGGGATTTACTGCCGACTTGTGGATTAGGTACTCTAGAACTCCTATCGGGCACTTTTTTTTCTTTTCATTTTTTACATTAAAAACAAGTACCTAAGATAAAATAAAAATTATCATATCATTCGGTAGGATTTTGCTATATCTGTATCTACCCGGTTGCGCTGTGGATAGATTAGAGCCAAAAGAAAAAGGAAAAAACCGTTACCGTTCACCACAATACCCGTCTTATAATATATTATGTCCCATACCTCGCAGTAGCTAAAAATAGACACCGAGGAGTTAACCCCGCGGACACCCGCCTCTTCGCCTCTCTATTTACCGCTCGCTGTTCGTTACTCATTGCTGCTGCTGCTGCTGCTGCGTTGCTGAGCCTGTCTTATACATAGAATAACTGTCTATTATATATATATAACTATATATATTATATACTACTCATGTCATGTATGCGTTAGGGTTGGTTAGGTACTTAGCATAGTACATATACGTTATATGCGAAGCGGAAACAACCCCGTTGCAATATCGCAAAATCCGCCGCTATTTGGATGAATGAGACGAGTCCCAATACGACATGCCGGAGAGAGCCAGCCAGTCAGTTAGTCAGTAAAAACGTGGCCCGACATGAAGGATTTATTTTTTTATCCCCTCGTGCATGTATTAATACGGCGCAGCTAGCTCGACTGTTCGAGTCCCCCTTCCGCATTATCCCTCCCCCCTTTAGTAGTGACATTTATAGGATGCCCGCTATGAATCACACAAATAAATGCCTGGGCAGCGAGTGAGTGAGCGAGTGGGCTGTCAGCACATGAAGTTGTCTACCTACTCGATCTAAGTAAGAGACTGCCTAGGCAAGCAAGCATATTTTCTTGCTTCGCAGGTGACTGCCGAGGTAGATCGGGTCCGGCACGATATTAAGAATCCGAGAATCATAAGATTACGCATATGGGGTTTGCGTAGATTAGGTTAAGTTAGGTTAGGTCAGGTTAGGTAGTTTACGGGATCAGTACCTAACGATGCATAACATAAACTAGAGGTTACCTAAAGCATAAAAAAAAAAAAAAAAAAATAGCGACTCGGCTTCTTGACGGGCACCGGAGAAAAGCTAACAACCCCGATTGATACGTTGCAGCGAAGCGGCTCCTAACATGGGCGATTGATATGTAATGTAATGTAATAAATAATATGTCAGCGCGTAGCTAAGCAGAAACTAAGCAGCTGATAGCCAGCTCCGGGGGTCGGTAGCTGGGTATTAAAAAAAGCTGCGTAATGTGGGCAAGGGTTTTTTATGTGGCCACGATTGGCATGGTTAAGAACATGGGTTTTTTTTTGTTTGTATGTATAATACTATGTACAAAATAATGCAAAATAACTTGAAGGTGGAAAAAAAGGTGAGGGGATGATTTTTTTTTTTTTTCAATTCATTCTTTCTGTCTGGGGCGTTATTTGGTGATCCGGTTTATTGGGAAGGCTATTGGTAGAGCATCGGGGTTGGGCCCTGAAAAGGAAAGTGAAAGCAGTAAGACCCCTGCTCCTTCGGGTTCGCTTCCCGGGGCTGCTCCGGTCCGTCGAACGGTTCTTAGCTTCTAGAAGCCGATGAATCGAGCCTTCTATTGGCCCGAGCTCTGCTGATTTACCGATCTCACTCTCTCACCCACTTCTTATCTGATTTATACTACTACCATACTACATACATAGTACATAACCTAACCTATAGTAAGTACTACGTTGTACTCGAACACCCCCCAAATAAGAAAAAATAACAAATAAAATAATAAAATAATAATAAGAATAGGATAATAAACTTCGGTCACCACCTATCTGCTCACTTACTCGGCCCATTTCGAGCTCCATAGCAAGTAATCCCTTACTCAATAGTCCACATTAGCAATTAGTAGCATTGGCGACTACCGAACAAAGGATGCAATTCGGATGCGAAAATCGTGTCACTCTCGGCATCAGCAAAAGAACATTTGGAATCGGAATCCCACAGTGGACCTCTAGCTGAGCACATGGGACCAGGAATAGCGAGGTTAGGTACCTAACCTATTATTTAACATCATGCTACCTATGTATGTATCTATGTACCTAGCCTATCAAAGCTATCAAGTACCTCACTAGTACATCCGATCAGTTACCTCCGCGTCAGTAAATTACATCCAAGTACAATTACATGTGTACTTCCTGGGTACTTCGACCACGAGGCGCATGGCGCCGTTCGGCAAGCATCTGCAGCCGCGAAGGAAGCTGGAGCTGAGTGCGACCCAGCCACATGGCCCTGTCCAACAGCCGATCCTCAATTCTTAACAGGTGGGTTTTATTGCGAACGTCAAGGGAAGATAAGTCCGGACCCGGACACTTCCTACGGTTCTCTCCAGGCACCAACTTCTTTTTTACATACACTACTTAGCTCCTAGCTAGGTAAGGTAGTAGGTACACCACATACCTAACCTACATGTAGTACATTGGCCCTAATGGTAAACCCCTACGCTACGCTACACTAAAAACCTTCATCGTTTAAACTAGCGTCCGTCTAAGATCCCAGAGCACACGGCATACGGGGGACACATAACACGGGGCACGGATCATAGGGGGAACAATTGTGCAAATGCCGACGGCACCCTTCAGTTCGGACGAATTTCACATAGACCATTTCTCTCATTTTCGTCCTAGTCTGAAAAGCCTAGTTAGTCTGTCTAGTCCAATCCACTAGGTTTCGCTGTCTCCTTCACCTTTATAGCCATAACGCCAACAAACGCGCCATTTTTCAGTCCAGCTGTGCCGCCTCTCGCTTACAACGCTTACAACGCTGCACCTTTCTGTGAGACCTTGCCGAAGGATTGTTCCATACGCCCTACCAATGTTCGCCGGGATAGTACTGCTTATTGACCCTTGAACCTCTCTCTCCCTAGATGGCGATAGGATCTATTAGGAGATGAGTAAGAAGTTAGTTTTTTTAATTCGGTACCTAGTATTCGATTCGTGTCGGACATTGGATCGTGATGAACGGATAATGGCCGAGATCCATGTTTGCTGTCTAAAAAGGGTCAAAAAGGACTTGAGCCGCAATTATTCTGATTCCGTGTGTCACTCGTGACACAACCTCGGCCTCAGCTTCTTCCGCCTGAGGAAGTACGTACTTCAAATATACAATTTCAGGTCAAGGAGTACTAGTGTTCGACCTGGCCCAGGGGGGCAATCATCCTTGATAATTCCGCGACAGAACCTTGCTCTTGCGGGCAGGAAGCGATGGCCCTTACGTCCGGGGGGCGTCGATCATAGTATACCGTATGCATCAGACCGGCCAAGCCTAGTAAAAATTCGGCACTGAGGATTACTGAGCCACGAGGGTCATTTCGCTAATCTGTACGTGTCCTGTTCGGCATGGGCATGACGCAGCGGAGGAGCTGCATGGGCTGGACGGGATGATGAGACGTGGCTTGATCTTCGAGACTAGATAGATCACTAAGATGAACCTCCCTAAGTCTTAGCAAAGGAGCTAGGCCCGCCATCCATTAAATCTGACGGTTTGAAATCAACGCCAGACGGGCTCGTGGCTTGCCCGGTTTCTGGATTGCCACGCTAACTTTGATTTGACTGCGCACTGAGGAGATGACAAGCTGCAAGCGTCCATTCTTGGGTTATCGTATGAGGAAACCCTTCTGAGCGCTCTCGCGTTGCATCCCCTAGTCTGACCGAGTGCCACCAGGTTTGCTGGCATTGCGATAGGTCATAAAGAAAAAAAATCCCTCCGGCGGTCACATGGACATTGTGGCCACTAGAAGAAACGCCGAAATGTTGATTGCTTCAACCCAATCAGCCGGATCAAGTCAATAGGATCACCAGTCTACGGTCTGGTTGATATCTAGGGAGTATGGAATAAACTATTCCGTACGTACATACGTATATTACATACGAGAATAACATCAATGTATGCGGTGGAGTAGGGAGTAGGAGAGCGCTTTCAGACTCGAAATATCGTAGCGAGCTGGGGTAAACTAATTCAGCTTGTGCCCCATCCGTGCTTCCGCCGAGGGCGCGAATTGGTGGCGAACATGTTCGGTTGTCTCCTTCGCTAGGTTTTCCACTTAAGCCCCATTGTAGACCCGCGGATAGGCCAATAAAAGGGGCCCTGAGCTGTCAACAGAGCTGATTTGTGAGGCTCCCAACTCGTCCTACCAAGTAGCACAAGCAAAATGTGCCGTACGAGAGGCGACACAACATATGTGCTCAATTGCCATAAAATTCGAGTATTGACAAGTCGATGGATAGATACCCTTGCATGATAATTTTAGTTTGCGACTTAGCTGCCGGTGATAGAAAACAATTGCCGGTCGCAGTTGGGCAGCCTCTAGTTCTAAGATACGTAGCCAAGCCCGTACCATCGTCTTATTATTGGAGGGGTATTGTCTCTCCACATGTCATCGGCTTTTGTTTTCTTCCCTGGCTGCTGGTTCTCCGGACTTTTCGGCCGGACTCGATGCCGGCATGTCCAACGATCCATGAATACCGCCGAACTGACACTGTAACTGTCAAATGCCAAATGCCAAATGCCAAATGCCAAATGCCAAACGCCAAACATTTCTCTTACCGCGTCCGCGGGGTTCGGCACGTCTGCGACATCTGTTTTAAAGTATGAACGAATATGAACGGTAGTACGAGATGACGCGCAACAATTCAGTAAGGCTTATAAAAAACGCCATCCGCCCTTCTGTAGCGGCTATTACATGTGTGGCGGGGGCATGGAGCAGAAGGCCGGCTTCCCTTTCCCTACGTAGCCCCATCAGCCCATTCCCTAGAAGGAGAATATTAGCGAATGCAGGTTTCGGGGGCTCGAAAGGAGATGAAGTGGGATGAATTACAAGGTATTTTGCCCAGAGGTTTGGTCCCGTGAGTAGCTAAAGCCCAGGTGCCGTCCCGGCTAGCTCGAGTGATGATGAATTTACCTACTTCCATGCACGCATACTACTGTTTATTATACCGCAGTACATTGAGCGGCTCCTCCCACTCGGCCGACAACGAAAGGACCGGAGGAGGGTTCATTATGTGGAAACTGGTGGGGAAGCGTTGCATTGTATATCGCCAACGAGTTTCCCAAGACGGCCTAGCACTTCCAAGCCAATCCAAGATTTTTTCTCGGGTGCTGATCGTATGAGCCCAGGAGCCCAGGAGGCTTGCAAACTTGATAGATTCATCAAGCTAGCATTTAGTCTCCGGAAGACAGGATTCTTGGGACGGCCAGGACGGTTTAGCGTTAATAAGAGGGAGTCTCGACTCCAGTCATTAATAACCTACAATATTAGGCTCTTCTTGGAGTATTTAGTGCGCGGCTACAAGCGTCCCCGGCTGCAAAAGGACCATGCAGTCGCGAAATGTCGACTAACCCATTTCCGTAGTAGATATGCTGATAGGGTAGGCCATAGTCAGGCCTCGGTAGGCGTTGGTAGGCATTAGTTAGATAGTAGCTCGTGGCTATCAGCGTGCTAGATCTGTGCTAGCGAGGATAGCTTATTCCCTACGCGGTAGATGAGGCCGGTACCAAGAAAGGCAGTACGGGGAGAGACTAATATGAGACTAAAGATCAAGGGAATGGGATTTAAAAAAAAAAAAAAAAAAAAAAAAAAAAAAAAAAAAAAAAAAAATAAAAAAAAAAGATTAACGCCAGCCAAAGGTAAAAAAAAAAATGGGGAAGGTGCCGGGGGCCGGG
>MU284134.1:0-198026 GCA_022478815.1 Daldinia bambusicola
TAAATTTATATTTAATTAATTTTTTTTTTATTTTTATATATATATAAATTTAATTAATTTTAAATAAATAATAATAATATTATATTATAATTTAAGTTTTTTTTATATGTAAATAATGTTAAAACAGATCCTAGTACAAATTAATATATGGGTATGTTAGTGGTTAAACTAATACGGAAAAGTGGAATATGCTATGCCATTATGATTTTTGTGCTGTGTAAACAGGGTTGCTGTGATAAGTCGTGTTTTACAATTTGTAGATTCTGTGACTTGTCGGGACGGAAGCATGACGTTTTGACATGGTAAGTTAGGTACTTACAGGACACTTAACCAGCTATCCTAGCGACTTCGGGGTACATCTCCCTTCTGCAACTAACGGGTAGCCCACATGTGTAATTGTCGTACTAGCTAGCTGCTAGCTACCCCTAGGTAGGAGGCTAGGTAAAAGTAGGGGAAGGAAGCTTCAAGAAAACATTTTGAAGCCCGTAAGTTCCGTCTCTTAGGCACTTCGATGTTGCCCTAGGTTATATACATAGTACATGTAGTTGTGGTTAAATTGTGGCTGTCACTGTAGTAGCACTTGCTCTCAGGGTTTGTTCGGCAGGTGATTGTAGGTGGTGGTTTTGTGGTTTTAGGTGAGGGTTTGGTTCAATTGGTTCAATGTTGGTCAGGCAGGTGCATCATGTTGGCCCTGGCGTGGCGTCATAACGAACCAGGCACTAGCCACATTTGCGGGAAGGCCTGTAAAGCAGCTCCGCTGGGTCTAGTGTTGATGAAATCACTCCTTTTTATTTGCGCTGGCCTCTGCTTCAACCAGATCGCTCAATCCCACTAACCTCTTCCCCTACCAATAAACCTGAAATTCCTCCCGCACCAAACAAGCAGCAGCAGAAAAAAAAAGGTTCCGAAGACTTTCTTATCTTCTGTTGCATCTTCGACGATTCTTTTCTTTTTTTCCCCCTTTTTTCTCTACTTAACTTACTACTTACTTACCTTAAAACAACTACAATATAAACATCGCCAACAACACCTAAGAAAAAAAAACAGGTACGTGGTTTTCGACATCGCTTTTTCCCCATTGACACTCGGACCCAAGTAACATTGGAGCTCACCCACAATTTTGGAACAGCAAAGCCATCCGACACTCCGAGTAGAAACACCACCTTGTTCTTCTCTGATTCTTGTTTAGCTACGATAACAACCACAACAACAACTACTACTATTACTACTACTACTACCACCACTACCTAACAAATACTTATCACATCAAGATCATTCACAATGGCCTCTAACGACCCTACTGCCAATGGCAGCTCCGTTGACTCTTTGAAAGGCAGTAAGGTAAGTTTATCTACAACCGAAGGATGATTTTCGTCCCACCCCACGCTCCGGAGAACACACGGGCTAACTGGTATACCGTGTACAGTATCTCAGATCTCACAACAGCAGCTATCTTTAGCTATCTTTCTTCCCCCGGCCCCGTCGGCCCCGTCGGTCCGTTCGTCTCATAGAAACTAACGCCTTATTGACGTAGACGCCAAAGCTGCCTACGACCAGCTCGCAAATGGTATGTGAACGAAGTTACTATATCCTACTTGCTTTTTTTTTCTTTTCTTCTAAATTTGGGAGCAATATCATGGCTAATAGTGATGATATCTTAGGCCCTATGGCCCAGAACGTCAAGGACCAGACTGCGAAGACATCTGCCGAGTTTTCTAACCTGGCCAATGCCCGGCAAACACCTTTGCAGCCCGCCGCCACGGGCCAACCTCTGACCCATTATCATTCGTTCTTCCAAGAGCTCTTGTCGTGGAACAACCCTCGTAAGTTCTAGACCGCCTTCTTCTCTTATCAGACCATCGTGCTGATGATATATATCCCATCGTAGGAGCTTCTGCCATCGCCTATGCTTCTATCGTCTCGGCGATCTTCGTGGCTAGATACTTCGATGTCGTCCGATACACTTTCAAGCTCTCGTATATGGCCTTGGCCGTTACCATCCTTGCTGAAGTGGCCGGAAAAGCCGTCCTCGGCAACGGTCTTACCACCCAGTTCCGACCCCGCCAGTATTATACCATTCCCCGAGAGACTCTTGAAACCTTGATCGGTGACGCCCACGAGCTCCTTAACTTCTTCGTTATCGAGTCTCAGCGAATCCTGTTTGCCGAGAATGTCAGCGCTTCAGTTGTTGTACGTACACTCTTAACTATATAGCATTTAACTACTATGTTTCAGGTACATCTTGCTAACAGCGTGGTAACAGGCTGCTATCGGAGCTTTCATTTCCTACTACCTGGTCAAGATCGTCCCTTACTGGGGCCTTGCCTTGATCTCTACCACGCTCCTGTTCTTCGCTCCTCTGATCTACTCGACCAACCAGGAGCTCATTGATCACTACCTTAAGCAGGCTTCGGACGTGATCAACAGCCAAACCGAGCAGCTACGTGAGGTTGCCAGCAAGCACACTTCCCAGGCGACTGAGCTCACCAAGCAATATGTCGGCGACTACACTGCCAAGGCCCAGCAAATGCTCCACGGCCAAACCAAGCATGCCGCTGCGCCCCACTCTGCCGCTCCTCAGACCAACCTGAAGGACTCGGACTTCCCCCAGGCGCCCAAGGACGCCTTCCAGAAGAAGCAGGAGGAATCTTCCGAGGAGTCGTCGGAGGACGAGAAGGAACCTCTTATCTCTGCTTAGACAAGTTTCTAAGCAGGACCTGACGTGACCCAACAACAGTAGAGAACCCAACCCTCTGCCTCTCTCTCCTCTGTACCTACCTACATAATTTGCAAATTACTCCGCCTCTATTTTGATTTTTTTCCCGAGATTCGACTGGCAATGACAACGGCAACGGTAACGGCAAGGCAAAGGCAAAGGCACTGGCACGGCGACTTGGTATGACTTGAACTCTTCCACGACAGCATAGATATTTGAGAGATTGAGGAAATTCACTTTTTGTTTGTTTTTCTTCTAAAGCTTCCTGGATGGGGTGGGGGAGAAAGGGGGAGAGGAGTGGATGAGGGGAAGATGGGAAGACGAGAGGAGGGGGGGCCAAATAGTTGATGTCGTGTTTTTCTTTTTCTTTTTTCTCGGCCCACGACTTTCCTTGACAAATGACAAATGGAACCGGTCCCTTTCCCTCTTGGGAGGGGAGGAGGGCGGTTATTTGGTTCTGGCGTGGGATGGAAGGGGAGAAGGAGAAAGGGGAAGGAGAGCTAACGGTTTAATTTTACTCTTTTTTTAAAAAAACAAATCGTTTTCGTGTCTTTTCCCCCTCTTTTTTTTCTTTGCACTACGGACTTTTTGGCGATTCCTCTTCCTGTCTTTCCTTTTCTCTCTTGGCCTCTCTGCCTTGTGTGACAGCGGTATTTTTCTGTCGTATTTATAAAGTCGATCCTACTGCCGCTACCACGGTGCCGTCGTTGTTGTCGTCATCATTGGTGTTGTTGGTGTTGGTGTTGTTGTTATACTTTCAACAAGAAGATATGTACAAGCAGAACGGAACGGAACGATGAGATAAGATAAACCTGATAAACCCCTTGAATTTGTTGTGGTGGACTGGATTGGACTGTGGACTGCGGTGGTGATGATAGTAGTTTGGTAAATGATGTAAGAATGAGAGAAGAAGAGAGATGAGAGGGAAGTGGCATGTATGTATGTGTGTACGCGTGTATGTGGTCAACTTACCTTACTTACCTTACCTACCTTACCCAGGTGCAGTGTACCATGGTAGGTAGGTAGTAAGTGAGTGAATGGACGAGTAGATGGACGGACGGACGAGAGGGATGGAATGAAATGAGAATGGCTTTTTTTTTTTTTTTTTGCAGGACGAAGTAGCACCAAGTTAAGCAGTACTATGGACCAATGACGTCGTTGTTTTTGTGTTAGTTACGTGAGTGAGTTGAGCGAGTGCCAGGGGAAATGTTATAGCATAAAAGAACGGTGCAGTGTGATAGTGTAAATGAAGTGTAGAGGTGAAGTGAGGAGGCGAGGATGAGGTGAACCTCCGAGCTTAGTAAGATAGTAATATTTTCAAGTATGTTCCTTCTTATACTTGCCTCTTGCTTAAAGGGGGTATCTTGTTTATTACGGTTGTGATACCTATTGTGTTTACCTACTGTATCCGTGTACCTGGGGTAGTGTTCTGGGCATATCAAGGTAATACGGCGTGAGTACCTAATATGTATGAGGTGGATATTTAGTTGATATGGCATACTTGATATCTAGCGTAAGGTTCGTGTACTACTATAGGAATGGGTAGAGTAATGAGGTTTGCGGTAGGAATAGGATCTCTCACTTGACTGCCTAGGTGCTATTAAACATAACCCTTGAATTAAGGCCACACGCAACCTTAGAGAATACGGATATGGGACAGATACACGCACTAACAGAAGGGAAGATAGAAACAGTACAGGTAGAATTACGACGATGTATAGCGGTATTTCACTTCACTACGTGGAAACCTGGTTCATGCTTACGAGGTAGAATTGATGAGAAGCCATTCTCCTATCTAGTATACATATACGTACTAGAACATATACGTAAACAGAATTACCGTATATCAGAGAAAGGCGAGGCAGCAAAATCAGTAAGGTACCTTAATCAAGCAACCAAAGACAAGACCAACCACCAACGCCTCGTGATTAATCGTCACCCCTCCGTCAAATCCTTCTCCTCGTCCGCCTATTCACCAAAAAAGGTATCTGTTACCACGCCGCCTCCGTTCCTCACCGACACCAAGATGAAATTAACGATTAGGATCGTTCACCTATAACATGATTTTTTGTATTCTGCTACTGATTTTCGTTCCGAGTGGCAATTTGTTGACTGATGAGTATGCGTCAAGCGAGCTATTACTAAGAATTACTCGCTATCGTCCATAGCGAAAGCATCACTCGGTTCGCCATCGTCGTCATCATCATCGTCGTCGTTAGGGAGCTCCAAACTGTCTTCGTCTTCATCATCATCGTCAATGACGTAGACGGGCTTCGACTTAGATGCTGCCGCTCGTCCAGGTCTGGCACGAGCCGCAGGTCTCGGCGGGGGTGACGAGTCGGCTTCAGCCATCTCGACATCGTCGTCTTCGCCATCATCCATGTCGAAAACATCCTTCTTCGGCTTCGCTTTATCCTTCTTAGCAGCATAGGCCTTCGCCGCCGGTGACAATGTTGTGGCTTTAGACGCAGACGCCTTCTTTGCTGGGGCATCATCTTTGGACTTGTTCTTAGCTCCAGCAGGCCGGCCGCGACTTTTCTTGACTGTAGACTCGCTGGTGCTGGTGGCGACAGCTACCGGCTTGGACTTGGGCTTAAGTTTAGGTTCCTCCTTTGAGGATTTCGACTTGCTCAGAGTTTTAGAGACAGGGGGCAAATCGTCGTCGGAGAGGAAACTGTCTAAGTCATCTCGACGGCTAGTCTTATACGGTGATGGTTTGGCCAGCATCTCATAATTGGTGTCGTCGTGATCATCCAGATCCAAGACCTTCGAGGGCTTGCTCTTAACTTTCAACCCGCTACTGTTGCCACTACTACTATCCGGTCTCGACATGGAAAACAAGCTAAGTCGACCTGTCTTGTTCTCGGACGTGCTGCCAGTGCCGTTCGTAATACCCTTGACCAAATCACCAACATCACCGAGCATCTTGTCGTCATCACTTTCTGACTCGTCGTCATCCACGACGAACTTCTTAGCTTTCGAAGCTGCGGCACGTTTGGTGCGAGGTGCCGGTAGGATTTCTACGTCCGAGTCTTCAGCTTCGGTTTTCTCCTTTTTAGCCGGCTTCTTCAGCTTAGCAAAGTCATCGTCTGAGAATGGGTCCGAGTCTGAACCCGCTCCGCCATCTGCGGTATCTTTCTTGGAACCGCCATTGAACATGGCTGCAAAACGTTGAACAGACTTTTCCTTAGGCGGATCTTTGGGCTTGGCTGCGGCTTTGGGACCTGGCTTTGACTTGGCTGCTGGGGCCCAGTCATCCTCCTCATCCTTTATCTTACGGCCTCTTCCACCACCGCCAGCGCCGATCTTCTTTGATGTGCGGCGACCCTTCCTACGGATGCCAGTAGTTATCTCCTTCTCGAGGCGCATTTGAGTCTCCCACACTTCCTCGAAGTCTTCTAGATCTTTACACCAGAGATCCTTCTCGCTGAGCATATCGAGCGCATCTCGCTCAGCTTTCTTCTTGGTAATTTGATCTTTGAGACGGTCGAGTCGCTCTTGGGTGAACGACCAGATCGGCATCTGTTGGGGTTTGTCAGTAATAATCTTTTAACACATAATTGCGCATATAAACTTACAGAAAGAAGGTAATCGTAGCCATCTGATGCTTCGCTAGCTTCGTCGACTGCTTCTTCCTCGTTGTTCTCTTCTTCCTCTTCCTCTTCCGATTTGGTCTTCTTAGAATCTTGTCCTTTAGGAAAGGACTCGTATTTCCGCCCACGAAGCTCCTCTACGATGATTTGCTTCTTCTTGCGAGATACTACTAGCTTACCATCCATGATCTCCTGGATGAATCTAGCCTGGTTCTTCAACTTGCGGTAGTCTGCGTCGTAGACGCCAAGCCAATGCATCTAAATCAAGTTAGTATAATTCTTGGTGAATACCTTCCTATCATCCGACTTACCTTTCGCACAGTATACATGTTCATACGATAGTTGTAAAACTCTTCCAAGATATCTTCCACCTTGTCGTATTTGCGGATCATGCCACGAGTATCGAATGCCACCAAGTTAGATGTAGCGACCTGCTTAACCAACTTGAACTTCTCGAGGAGGCCCTCCTGTAAGGCCTGGGCCATGTGCTTCTCATCCAACTGAATTTCAAAGTGGACGTTGTTGTGGTCGTTGAATTCCTTGTAGTCCTTGATGAACGAAGGCGTCTTTTCAGCTCGGATGATTTCCTCGAGTTTGGCCTTGAAATCGTCAGTCCACATGCGAATAGGTAATTCGGTGATGATGACCTCATTGGGCCTCCTCTCGTCGACGGTCGCAATACCGTTGAACTGGTAACGATTAGCATCGGCGGGCTGTGGGGTACCCTTCCAGCCTCTGAACCAAGGAGTCATCGTCTCGAACGGCTTTTCATCGTCACCGTCCAAGCGTCCCATACGTCGCTTCAGGTTTCTAATAATATCCAGAGGGTGGTAGTTTGGGATTGATGTACTCCAACCAGTACCGATACCATCGGCACCGTTTACCAAGATCATAGGAATGACAGGCACGTAAACCTTGGGTTCAATTCTCTTTCCGTCCTCAACTTGATATTCTAGTCTGGGCTCGTCCAGAGGTGAGAACACGCGACGGGCGAAAGGAGAGAGGCGAGTATGGATATAACGAGGACTAGCAGCATCCGAACCACCTTGAAGTCGGGAACCGAAGTTACCGCTCGGTTCGAGACAGTTGACATTGTTGGAACCGACGAAATTCTGAGCAAGTCCGATGATAGTCTGATGCAGAGATATTTCACCGTGGTGGTATGACGTTTGTTCAGATACATAACCAGCCAATTCAACGACCTTCTTGTCTTTGGTCAAGTTTCGCTTCAGACAAGCGTAGATAACTTTTCTTTGACCAGGTTTCAAGCCGTCGACAACTGAAGGAATGGACCGCATGTTGTCAGCCATACTGAACAGAATTAACTCCTTGTTAACAAAGTCGTTGTATGTGACCTGCTTAATAGCGTGGTCAAGGTAGGTTCCCGGGACGAAGTTACCAAGCCATTCTTTACGAGCATCTGCCTTCTTCTTGGAGAAAGCAAGCTCAATTAATTCGGCTTCTTCAGGACGCATCACGTCAAAAGTCTTCAAGTGCGTATCAAGATCTTGGAAATAGACCTGGGCGTCATTGTTGTCGCTGGTACCCAGACCCTTGTAGTACTTCGACTCCCATTTTTTCAACTCGTTCTTGTGCTCCTCCTTCCATTCCTCGTACTGAGGTTGGGTGAAGAACGATTTCAGCCTCAAGGGTTTTTTGGGATTCGAGCCCTGCCAAACCTTTACGATGGGTGTAATAAATTCTTGGAAGAAACCGGGAATCTTAAGAAGGGAGGGGTATTGAACTTGAAGGAAATTGATAAGAAGACCTTTGATATGGCTACCATCGTGATCCTGATCAGCCATGATCATAAGATGACCATACCGAAGTGATTTGGTATCTGTATAAACAGTCTTATGCTTCAACCCGAGGAACTGTTTGATGTTCTGGATTTCTTGGTTTTTCATGATCTGGTCGATTGAAGCATCACGAACGTTCAGCATCTTACCTCGAAGAGGGAAGACACCAATCTTGTCAGGATCCAGAATAGCACGGCCAGCCACAGCCAAACTCTTGGCGGAATCACCTTCTGTCAAGATTAGAGTACATTGCCAGCCATTCTTGGTTCCTGCCAAGTTGGCGTCGACGAGCTTTGCGTTACTGATTCTTGACCGTTTGTTGCCGTCACTCTTGGCAAGCATCTTATCGGCCTTGGCTTCCGCAAATTGGATGATGTTGTTGATAGCATCCGTCTGGCCAATCTTCTTGAGGAATCCTTCGGTCAAGACACATTTGCTTCCAAACTGGCTGAGCTTGGTAGTCATTTGTTCTTTGGTCTGCGACGTAAACGCAGGGTTGGTAATCAAGCAATTGACAAAGATAAAGATGTGGTTACGGATATGATTGGCCTTCAATGCATGGCCCTTCTTTTTCTTGTTCAAAGTCTTCAGCAACGACTCACAGATTTGGTCAGCGATATAGTTGACATGGGTACCACCAGAAGTAGTAGCAATAGAGTTGACGAAGGAGACCTGCTGGAAAGAGCCATCTGATACGGCAAAAGCAATCTCCCATCGAGCATGGGCTTTGTTGTCCTCGAGAATGACGGTACTCGCAGGTTCAGTACCCTCTTCGGCACCTCGTTCAAGAGCGATAGCTTTGGCGTACATTTCGCAGTACTTCTTGAAGTCCAGCTTAATATGGTTGTCGTTGAGGTAGACCTTGATGCCGCGCACCGTACCAGCCATATCGTAGACTCGGCGGTAAAGCAGCGACTCGAGATCATCGTCGATGCCTTCAGGCATACCGAACCTCTTCCAATCCGGTTTGAAGCTGACGCGAACAAAGTCGCTAGATTTGCTGCTCGATATTTTTGCCTTGTCCATCTTGCCCATGTTATCCCTCCACGTCTGCTTGTATCTCTTTCCATTCTTAGAGTCTTGACATTCCAGGGTGAATTCGGTACTGAAGACGTTACAAAGCTTAGCACCATAACCGTTTCGACCACCCACAGTCTTTTTCTCGTCATCATCAAAGTTGGAACCGGCAAGGAGGTGTCCAAAAACTAATTCTGGAATATAGACCTTTTCCTTGTCGTGGATTTCTACCGGGATACCTTTTCCGTTATTCTCGACTGTGATGCGACCCTCTGCGCGGTCGATCGATACCTTCATGTACGTCATACTCGGATCGCGCTGCTTATTGTCGGCAGCGTTGACGAGAATTTCGTCGAAGATTTTGTAGAGACCGGGCACAAAGCCAACCTTGGGTCGCAGTTCCATCTGGTTGGTCTCCTTATTGAAGACCCACATCTGCTGTTCAGTGCGCTCGACAGAGCCAATGTATGTGTCAGGTCGCTTGATAATGTGCTCGAGTTGTGTCAACTTCTGATACATTTCCGTGGCCGTCTTCTTCTTTGACGGTTTCGAGTCGTCGAGCACCATACTATCGTTCTCGATCTCGCCCAAGGGAGGACCGCTAGACTTCTTGGCAGCAGGCGCTTTCTTCTGCTTCTTTGCGCTCGGGGGTGTGTTGGAGAACCCCGAAACATCGTCACCATCATCGCCGCCGTCATCCTCGTCGCTATCAGGCTTTGAGCGTTTCTTAGGAGCAGTCTTAGTCGTTTTTAGGGTTGTCTGAACCATTTTCTTTGATGTAGCCTTTACAGCTGGCTTGGCTGCTGCTTTCTTTGCAGGAGCCTTGGCCTTAGGTTTCTGTGCGAGCATCGTGTTAGTACTGTATGTTAGAAATGAAAATGAGTATATGTTTTTCGTACCGCCTCTGGAGAGTAGCCATCTGACTCGTTATCGAAGTCGTCAAAGGCCGAGTCCTCCATTAAGTCGGAGTCCATGATGAGTGTGTTTGGTGCAGTGCGCTGCGTTCACACGCGACGCGAACAAAAACAGAAATTGCCCAACGTCTTGAAAGTAGAGGAAGAGCGCTACAATTGACCAGAATTGCGCAAGGACTCATGAAAAAAAGAAAGTAAGAAACCCAACGCTACAGAAAAGCCAGTTGTTTTATTCTTTTCTCCCTTTTTTTTCGCAGAGGGAGAGGGGTGTTGTTACAGGGAGAGTAGCCTCGTGCTGGCTCGTTGTCGTGTTATTGCATGTAAACAATTTAATAATTTATTTTCATTTAATAACAGGTAGTAGTCGCGTCCCTTGAAGAGTGGGGCAAGGTTACAGGCTAGCGCTACTACTTTTGGTGTACCAGACAGCCAGACTGGCCAAAACTGCCAGAGCACATTTACAAAATTAGCAGCCACCCCCCCCCCCCCGAAAAAACGCGTCTCATTTAGCGGGGCTAAACACCGGCAACTTGGCTAGAATTGAGATGTAGCAAACTGACTTTTCAAACGCATGAGCCACTTTCAATCAGCCACGCTGCCACGGCAAGATGCTAGACGTACCTACATTATGTAGGTACCTAGGTACCTAGCTTCTCTTATGTACCTGTACTACAGATACCTCTCTCATCTCAACTTGTACATACAAGAATGTGTTCGCTTGGACAACCTGGAGCTTCACCGGCTTACCAGTTTCATGGGATATTCATGTCGTGATCATCTCCCCGGTCTAACAAATCTACCTATACACCATATTTATCACTCCATTAAACTCCCAAGGAATCTTAGGGTATCTCGCAGTAAACAGTCACTATCATTGAACTCTGGTATATAAACGTCAACCAAATGGATATTACCCAACGTAAAAAGCAGAACCCAGCTACCAAGAGGCTATAAGACCAATGAAAACGATGGCAGATGCATTTACAACCTCATATACATGCAAGCTGGAGGCTTACACGTTTAGGACGGGTGATCTCTTCCTTACCCGGTTACCCCCTTCGTCCTACCAGAGCACATGGCGTATCCAAGAGGGTCTTATGAAAGGAAGAATCACGGCAAGCAATTGGTGCGTAATTCTCCGCCGTGCATGGCGTCGTGTGATTCCACTTAGCAATGTTTCCCAAAATGTAACGAGACGTAAATTTCCCGAAGTCGACTGTACGTCCCCGTAGCTTTCGCTGCAAAGTTGCACCACGCATAAGTAGGTACTAAGTAGGAATCGCGCGGAGGCCCTTCTTTCCTGCCAGCCTACGCCGTACGACAGCAGAGAGCATGACAATCATCCATCTAGGCCTTCCCATCTTACCCGAAGCAGCGAACCAGCCTTGATGAGCCTCAAGCTTACCCCCTTTGGGAAGTTACAGGAAGCGAGAAATCCGACGAGACCGGATCGTTAGTCCATGCCATCTGCCTTCTTCTGCCGCCGGTTCCATCACCCGCGTCTATTCAACTGACCTGTAAATCATAGCCAGGATACCCTTTCCACGTTCCCGTCTACCGGAACCGGTGGGGCACTCCAGCTCTGACAGTGGCATGGCTTCTCAACAGTACAAGAGCATTTGCCAGAGTACCATACATAGCAGACGCCGGAAAGTTTACCTACTTGTCTAAATAGGAAAATACTACCATGCCCTACCTCTGCCTGCTGTCATTGCTCTTTGGTATATAAAATGGGCAAGCTATCCTGCCAACCAATACCTGTTTGTTAGATTCGCATTTGCGATCATGCAATCTGCTTGGTACTGTAGAGTCTGGTCTGGTAGCATAGCGGAAAGCCGCAGAGTCTAGTGTAGTCAGAACCACAACTTGTTGAGAGACAGGTCCAGGGGGGGCTATGACTCGAGCCTTAGGTGTCCCACGAAGGTAGCCTACCGACCGCTCAGCTACCTACTACTGAGGTTCCGGGTATGCTGGGAAAGGTGAACAGGCAATTACCAGCCGATTTTTATCAACGATCGCGGAATCGAAAGAAGAGGGGTAAATATACCCTCTCATAAGTCGTCCAGGTACGCCGTAATCTTCTCCGAAGCTCATTCATTCAACAAGGTCTTCCTTCGCCGAGTTTTGTCGCATGTATTTTACCTAGTTACGCAACAATACCCTCTTCCTACAACCAATGTGATGTTAATCTTTATTCAGTAAACAAGTGATAGTACAGGCTATCTATGCCTCTATGGGGCAATATTGATACGGGATCCGCCTCTGTGTTGCCCTGGGAAGTATTATTACCCGTAGAACGGCCTTGACTCTCGTAGAAAGAGCGTAAGTTAGACGTAGTTACAGCTGCAATCTCCGCATTCACGACACTCATTGCCGACGGGAAGCCCCCCTTGTAATGCTTCAGTTGATTCTCGAAATTCTCAGGGAATTCTTTGAACCGAGAGAAAGAGAGCCCTTACGTGGTCCCGGATAGGCACAGAGCTCTCCACTAAGTGAATCGCCCTTGCGGCGGTCAAGCCCAAGACTTTCTACTCGCTCAGTGTCTTAAATGGAAGAACAGCAAAGAATGGCGTGGGTGACATGTTCCGCCGTGACATCTTAGGCCTACCCTCATACAGGATGGGAGCCACTGGGTACACGTGTGTCGAGTCTGGCAATCGTTGTCTAGGGCTCAATATGCTTATCACTGGCCTTTTCTTTGTTCTACCCTCTTGAGAAACCGTCTAGCCCTAGTAACTTTGACGGCACTATCTGCAGCTTCCCGTGAGGTTGCTTTCTGTCAAAACTCCTATATGGATTTCCCAAACAAGCCTGGTCCTTGTTTGGGGGGGGTTTCTGTGCTGAAGTATTTGTTGCGTCAAACTCATTTGCTGTCTCTACCTAGGTAGCTACAGGTCCGATGTGTCATGCGGTCGCCTGTGGTCGCCCCTTTTGGGCCGGAGTCAGAACTGGTGAGATGGATTGAAACCTACCTTACCTCGATGCTGTCCTATAATCCACCGATCGATGTGATACATCTCTCGTACTGCCTGGGACTCTCTCGTCGGCAAGGCTCCGGAATCGAACACATCTCTACCTAGTAATCTAAGTAACCCTACCCTCCGGAACTGTTCAGTTACGACGCTGTCCTGTCCTGCCGGCTAACGGTCTCCATTTTAATCATCCCGGATCTGCCCCCGGCTAGATACGTACAAGGTAAACTTAGAACTCCTTCGATCATCTTATCTCCTCCCTCGCTTGGCTTCTCTCTCATCATCTCTCACTTCGGTGGCTTCAACCTCGATATTCTAAGGAGCGGTGGATATACACAAACGAGCTCCTCTGCTCTCACAGGTCGATTCCAAGACATCTCCAACAAAGAGAAGCTGCACCGAATACCAAGATCACCAAAGGCCGCACCGGACACCGCTCAAGTGCTCTGCAGAGGAGCTGCATGACTGGGTACAGTCAAGAAAGGAAGCAATCTCGGTCCCCTTGTACCAGCATGGGCTCGCCGTCTCGCGAGGGCGTGCTTCAGTAGTTCGTCTGTTTGCCAAGTTCAAAAGGACTTGGTTTCCTCTCTCTCCTTTCCGACTTGCCGCTGCAAGCCCTGGCCTGCCTGTCTTGAGTCTCCTTACTTAGCTCTTCCCACGGACCTCTTTTCCCCTTCTCGTAGATAACCATCCGCAACTTTGCTTGCATCAGTACTCCTACCCGTATTCGAGACATCTAGTCCCCACTGATACTCACCGCCATGCTGTCACTGGCGTCTCTTCTTAATCCCGCCCCTCCAGGGCCACCAATCAACAGGTTTCCCCCAAGCCCAGCCTCGTCGTCCTCCCCAACGGCTTCCATACCAGACGAGCCAGATATTCTAGGCGAGCACGTAATGGCTAAGCAAAAGATACCAAAGTCTGCGGCCCTCTTGCCCACGAGTAGACCCAAGGGGGTTGTCAACTTCCCCCCTTTCGAAAACCTGGATGAGGCGTCGCTCCGCCAAGTTCGGAAATTTCGCGTCTGTCCGTTCGGGAACATACAGGACCAGTCCCGGCACATCCCTTACAACAGCACGAAGAAGGGTTTCTTCGAGAAGACTGGCCGAGAAAGCTTCGAAGGTAAAGAGATAGAAAAATCTCCTAACAAAAAAAAATTTAAACCACAACCCCCTTCCCGAGAATGCGATAGTCGGTTTATTGACCCAAAGCAATAGTTTTCCAATATACTTTCAAAGTCCCCGGGGACGAGACCGAATATACTGTCATGTGGGATTACAATGTCGGCCTCGTCCGCATGACCCCTTTCTTCAAATGCTGCAAATACCCCAAGGTAGGTTTTTTCAAAGTCTACTAGATAAGTAACTCGCTTCGAAATTCTAAAAACTAACCGAAACCCCGTAGACGACGCCAGCAAAGATGCTAAATCTGAACCCCGGGCTCAAGGAGATCACGCACAGCATTACAGGGGGCTCTATCATGGCCCAAGGTGAGTTTTTTATCTGAAAAAGCCCCCTCCCCCCCCTTTTTTTTAAGACGTGGACTTATTATTAATTCCACCCATGTAAAAAAAGGTTATTGGATGCCATATTACTCCGCCAAAGCCGTATGCGCGACCTTCTGCCACAACATCGCAGGGGCCCTCATACCCATCTTCGGCCCCGACTTCCCCTCGCACTGCACGCCTTCGGAAGCCCCAGAGTACAGCCGCATGACCATAGACCCGGCCATCGTGGTCCAATCTACCCGGGAAGCGGAGCACTTCCGTAGACTATGTAGCATCAACTCGGCCGCTGTCGCCGCTAACAATAATAACAGCGGCGGTCTGGCCAGCCCGATGGAAGATCGTCGGCCGGCGTTCCGGAGCCCTTACGATGAGCTCAGACACAACCACAACGGCAACAATAACCATCACCATTCGTACTACCGCCGCCGTCCGATCCCAAGGGCTCTCCCAACACCCAATAGCCCGTATACTACGGACCCGGATAGCGACACGTCGCCTATAGCCTCAGAGCACGCCCACCGCCCTCGGTATCCATTCTCGCCCGTCCAACTACCCCCACCGCCAACAATAGCAGCAGCAGCGTCCTCCCTACGGCCCACAAGTAGCGGCTGGACGCCCGCAAACGTGGCCTCGCCGCACCACCCGCACCCCTATGACACGTCCGGCCCAAGCCCCTGGCTCACCGCCGTTCCGCGCTTCACCACCGAGACACACATCCCGCCGTACCCTCATCCACTCTCCGCCCCCCTCTCCGCCCCTCTCCCCGCTGTTCCTCCCGCCCCGTCCTCGCACCCCTGGCGAGGCAAGCGATCAGCCGAGCACGTAGCAGAGACGGACTACTCGCCGCAGCAGCACCACATCAGCAATAGCAGCAGCGGAACGGCGGCGGAGCCCCTCCACCAAGATCCTCGCAGCAGTAGCAGCAACGGCAGCAAGATAAAACGCCCACCCCCCCACGACTCGCCGCCCCTCGGGGTCGGGGGCGCGGACAAGAACGCGGCGCTGCTCCTGATGAACCTCAGCGTTAGGGACTCGCGGGGCGGTGGTGGCGGGGGCGGAGACTGCGGCGGGTATAGTGGTGGTGGCGGGGGTAGCACCACGACGACGACGATGTCGGGAACGAGTTCACCTGGAGACGGTGAGTTTCCACGGGTTAAGAGGGTTAGGTCGAATTCTATGTGAGTAGGTGCCTAAGGTACCTGGGTAGGGTGAGGTCACCTAGGTTGAGCTTACTCTGAAATATGGTTTGGGAAAAGGGGAAGGGGAAGGGGAAGGGGGAAAGGCGTGGGTTAAGTTGTCTTCTTTGGAAGGAGATAGAGAGTTAAGGTTAGGAAAGGGGGGCTGGGGGAAGTGTTGGACAAATTTGGTTTTACTGGGATAGACATTGGACCGGGGAGGGGACTTGGGAGTTTATGCGTACGCCCCTTTGAGGTCAAAATTGGGCACGGCAGTGGCAGTGGCGTTCTACCGGTGTATCTAGACGAGCGGTTAGGTATGCTTACTGACCTGTGGATTATCCTGTTATGCGTTTATTTGAATGCCATGCCAAGATGGTAAAAGTGAAGACATTGCCTTGAATGAGCTAGGCCCATGGGCCCATTTCCATACCTACTTCATTACTTATCAAGATGGACAGTCCCGAACAGTAAAGAGTAACTCAACACCCCTTTCATTCTCTCCCTTCATTTTATACAGGCACCTATCCAAACACCTAAACTAGTTTCCCTCCCCCTTCTCCGCCTTCTTCTTCTCCTTGAACTCCTGCACCCAAGCCGCGGCCTTGGCCTTCGGCAGCACGAAGATCCTTACAACCTCGTCCACGACCTCGACCTTGCCCCCCATCAGCATCTTTAGCAGCGGCACCTTCTTGCCCACCTTGACCAGCCCGCCCGCCGCCGTCTCCATGTAGCACTCGACCCCTTCGAGCGTGTACTCGCGCGCCGCGTCCCACGGCAGCGGGAACACGTAGCCCAGGTGATCCGCCAGCGTCGCCGTCTCCTCGAACGCCTTGATGAAGTCCGACTCCAGGTGCGCCGGGTACAGCAGCACCGTCGGGAAGCTCAAGCTACTGCGCGGATCGTCCGGGTCCGGCACCAGCCGTATCCCGGCGTCCTCCATCTCGGGCGGCTGCGCGGTCGTCCTCGTCTTGATCTCGCGGCTCTTGAGCGCCACCTTGACAAGCATTTCCCTCCTTTTCTCCTTCGCCAGCCGCTCGTTCTCTTTCTTCTGCTTCGCCGTGATCTCCTCGTGCTTCTTGACGATGTCCCGCGCGACGGCCTTCAGCGGCCCGTTGTTCGCGTCGAGCGCTAAGCCCCGCGCGCACGCGTCGTCGGCCTCGGCGACGCGCCCGACGGCGAGGAACGCCCGCGCCGACCGGTAGTACGCCTTGAGGTTGCGGTCGTTGAGGCGCAGGGCCGCGGCGCAGTCGAGCCAGCAGCTGCGGAAGTTCTTCAGCTCGAGGTGGCAAGCCGCGCGATTGACGTACAGTGTTTCCAACACTGCTCTCTGCTTGCCGATCTCCTCCTCGCCAACCTCGGGGTCCCGCTCGCCTCGCGCGCGCTTGCGCTCCTCGGCCGCGAGGATCAGCACGCCCTTGGTGTAGAACTCCTTAGCGTCGGCCCAGCGCTTCTCTTTGAAGCACTCGTTGCCGCGCTCCTTGAAGTCGGAGCCGTTCTCGAGCGGCGTGCCCTCGTACGCGAGCGCCTTGAACGCTTCCGTCTGGTCGTTCTCCTCCAGCTCCGTCATGAAGAACGGCGTCTTCTTCAGGTCCGCGACGATCTCGTCTATGGACTTCTTATTCTCGGGCTCCGGCTCCGGGAACACGGCCGCTGATACGGACTTGGAAGCATCTTGCGACGGTGTATTTTGCTCTTGCTCTTGCTCTTGCAATTCGGATTTCTCGCGCTCAGCTTGAGAGAGCTTGAGGCGCTCCGCAACCTCATCTGAGATTTCTTCAATGTGCATCCTGAGCGACTGCCTCGTTGCTCCCGATTTCTTATATGTGCCCCCCTCTTATTTTCACCTAATCACTTTCTTCTAGGTATGAATAGCGCAACACAGTTGCAAAACTCATACAATGTTAAGCATCTTTTCTCTTTTAAGTGAGAGGGAAGCTCATAGAATTCACAAGACAATTACGTCGGGTATATGCAATTTACAAAAATTAGTGCCCGTTTGATTGGGTCCCGACCACAATTTGACGATTTAATATGCAATTAAGCCGAATAACCTCGTCGCTTCATCCAAGTCAACTAAGGGTAGAAGTATTATATTAGGTATGCTTTTTCCACGCAGAACATGCAGGATATTCATATCTAGTATGGTATTTTTCTATTTTGGTATAGTTTTAAAAGCTTGTCTATTTCAAATATAACATGCCCCATCTTCTAAGCGGATAGGTTCCCTTTCATTTATCTATATAGGCCCTTTTGTCTTAGCCACCGAAACCGTCTATGCCACAACACCGTTCGCCTCGGCCTCTCTCTTCGCTTCATCCGCCGGCACCGCTGTCTCGTGGCCGTTAACCTCGGCCAGCGCCTGCTCTATAGCCTTCAAGAACCTCGTGACCTCGTCCTCCGTCCCGACCGTGATCCGCAAGCACCCCAGACACCCGTGCTCCTTGCCCCTGAACCGCACGACGACGCCCTTGTTCTCCGCCAGCGTCTCGTACACGGCCAGCGCCGTCGCGTTGTCCGGCTGGCCCGCCGCGTTCAGCATCTCGTACAGCAGGAAGTTGCTGCTCGTCCCGCCGCGCAGCCTCCCCACGCCCGGGATCTTGGGCAGCTCCCGCAGTAGCCGCTCCCGCTGCTGCACGAGCTGCTCCCGGTGCGCACGCATTGTCGCCAGGCCCTCGCCCGACGCGACGTACGACGCCAGCGCGCTGGTCGGGCTGGAGATGTTGTACGGCGCTTTGATGTTGTTGAGCAGCCGCGCGACGGGCGCCGCGGCGAACGCCACGCCGAGTCGGATGCCCGCCATGCCGAACGCCTTGGAAAGCGTCTGCATGACGACCAGGTTCGGCCACTCGGCGACCCATTCCGCCAACGAGCTGCCTTCAGGCGCGAAGTCGATGTACGCCTCGTCAACGACTACCACGCCGTTCCACGTCGGGTGCTCTAAGATCTGCTTGATGTCTTCCTTAGCTAGCAGCGAGCCGGTCGGGTTTCCCGGGGAGCACAGATAGACGAGTTTAATATTCTGTTCCGTCGAAAGCACTTCTAGTATTTTAGCGACGTCGAGGCCAAATGTCGGCGCGGGCAACAGAGGGACCTTGACTAGGCCGACGTCGTTGACCTGTGCCGACACCGAATACATGCCGTAGGTCGGCGGACATACCAAGATGCGGTCGCGACCAGGCACGCAGAAACATCTCAGCAATATGTCGATAGCCTCGTCGCTGCCAACGCCTACGAACAAGTT
This sequence comes from Daldinia bambusicola, assembly GCA_022478815.1. Classification (NCBI taxonomy): domain Eukaryota; kingdom Fungi; phylum Ascomycota; class Sordariomycetes; order Xylariales; family Hypoxylaceae; genus Daldinia; species Daldinia bambusicola. The sequence goes on from MU284134.1 coordinate 18,938, forward strand.
GTCGGGCGTGATGGTCTTGTCTGTGTGGTGGTGAGTGTTCCGCAGGTTGCAGAGCAGCTGCTTGAGGTCCCGCTGGTGCGGGTCGGGATACCTGTGCAGTCCCAAGAAGTCTATATCAGGCCCGGCGCCCTTGGTCAAAGCTGACACGGCCTCCGGTGCTAATGAGGGACCAATGGCGTTCTCGTTGGCGTCAAGAAGAACATTTGTGCCATCATCCTTGTAGTCGCTATAATATACGTAAGCAAGTATTCGTCAATAATGGCTTTATATATATATATATAGGGGGGTTAGTCTTACTCTCGTGCACAGCGGTACGGTTCCAATGCTAGAATATTAGGCCTTGCACAGGTCTCTAGGTTGAAGGGTGACATGATAGGCCAGATTGTATTTGACAAACGCTTTGCTGCTATTCCTACCTAATTCTTCAAGGCTACCTAATAAATTCGTCCGGTTCTACCAATAAATAAGAAGTCACTTAGAGGTATAGCCAAGACCAATTCATTAGTCAATTAGCTTATTTCATAGGCGGTAGTTGAGTCACCACACAGATAGAAATTTGTCAAATGTCGTCTTAAAGGAAATCGTTTTTAGTAACATCTTTTAGCAGCTTTCGCATCGTCCGTCATACTGCAGCACCGAATCTGCTGTCCGATCGGAGGGTTACGGCCTCCACATTTTGGTGGGTCTTATGCACCCCCCTTTTTCTACCCTTGAACGCATATTATACTAGTTTATGTATCTCGGCTTCATTACTCACGTAACGAAGTTACAGATAGGCGTGTTTTATATACATAAGGTACCTAGGACAGTAACACAAGCATAAATCTACAAGACCTAAGAGTCAACAAACAATAAATAATACTCTTTGATGATTCACACGAGACTACCTAAACCAGTGAGGCTCGGCGTTCGAATTATCCAGTACTAATAATACATCTGGTCTTGAATATAGAATTCTTTGCAGAACGAAGCAAAACTTTTTTTTTCCCCAAGAGTGCGTATTTCTAAATTAATATCGAATATCAACCCGTCTCTCTCAATAACCCAAACGCCAAACTACTATGCTTATGCTCAATCCGACGTATCCAAAATCATGCAAACGTCCAATCCAATAGCTCAGCAGGTGAGTGCGCAGGGATCACTTACTGGCCAGCTGGCTTCGGTGGCACCTTGCCAGTTCCCTTAACGTGCTTGATCTCACCGGCCTTGAACGGAGGCCGCGCCTGTTGCGAGAGCAGCCCGTGCACCGTTTCCAGCGCCGTCAACTGCTGGCCCAGTCCAGTCACGCCGTCGAAACCGCCGGTATACCACTTCTGTCCGCACGTAACGCCGTCCTGTCCTCCGGAACAGGCCTTGCCAGCCGCGACGGCGGAAGCGCTTAGCAGCGACTGGACCTGGTTCAACGCCGAGGGCATCATGCGCGCGGTGCCCCACATGAACCGCGACAGGTAGCCCTTGAAGGACTTCATGTCGTTGTTGCACACCTCGTACGGCTCGCATGCGTGCTCGAACATAATGTTGGTCGCGTTCGGGTACGGGCTGAAGTAAGAGTCCGCCGCCTTCAAGAGGCCGCTGGCGCGCGCCCCCCACGTCTTGTCGCCGTCCGTGTAGTTGTACAGCACCGCGGCTCCGTACATGTAGATGCCCTGCGAGTACGAGAACGACAGCTTGTTGGTCTTAGCGCAGTTGTCGTCGATGCTAGCGCCGTCGTACACCATGTAGTCCTTGTCCACGAATCCAACCTTCTCGGACCAATCGTACACCTTCTTCGCCCACTCCAAGTACGTGTCGTTGCCCGTCGCCCGTGCGAGGCGTGCCGACAGCTGGAAGAAGCCGCCGTTGGAAACGCTGTTCTTGTACGTCATGCCGTTCGGGTTGTCCTCGAATATTTGCCACATAAGTCCACCTCCACAATTAGTGGTATTCCATCTCGGGGCCATCGTGTTCCAGATATTTTCCGCGATGTCAAGCCAAGGCGGGATGGTATCGTCGGGCTGGGGAAAATTCCGCTCAGCGGCGTTAAGAATAGCGAAAGACCAGAAGGCCTGGTCGTCGTTTCCTTCGGAGCCAAAGTGCAAGGGCATCATAAAATCAAATTTGGGGCCGACTTGTGATAGTAGGGCCTGCGTGATGACTTCATCGTAGCTAGAATCACCCGTGTAATGGGAATAATCTAGCATAGCTCCCCAGGCCGCACCTGCTTCCCACCAGTCTATTAAATTCAGTTAGTAAAGCTCAGAAGGATGAGAGATAATTTAGCAGGTCGGTGAATCTTACAGTATGGTTCGGGGAAAACCGCAATAGTCTAAGAAATACATTAGTTTCAGCTCAACGAATACAGCGCCTAGGACTACGCATTCCATACCTCTGGGGTGTTCGTCACATTTCCGGAGTAATATGACATGAGCCCATGCGCAAGCGTACTAGACACGCTACGTATAGATGCTAAACAACCGATTAGTCTATGTCATTTAATGTTATAATAGGATACCATCACCAACACAGATTACATACCTGGGTCGTTGAGGTTAAGGTCTTTCGGTGCTACGAATGTCGCGGCCAGCGCAGCAGCTGTGTTTACCGACTTCATGAACATGTTTGCGTATGTACCCAAGGTTGCTGGAAAGGATTGTATCGCGCAGCGAACTCAGTCTTTATAAAAATTGGGAAATTGCAAGTGTCGTCTTGTAATCCCTTGTACGTCCAAATCTCGAATGTTGAAGGGGAACACTAGGTGTAAGGGAAACGAAAAAGTAGTAATCTTAGGATATAGGTAGAAGAAGCGAAGCGAATGTGAGTGAAGCAATGACGAAGTCGTCTTGTAAGTCAAAAGTGATGGAAATTCACGCGCAAGTAATGCGTATAGAATAGAATAATAATCCGCTTAAGTGATTGTCTAAATCTATAACAAATAAAGAAAGGAACGATGAGCAAGGAAATAGAGAGAGAAAGAACAATCAACGCTGGCTTGACAAGAGACACTAAAGAAAAAGATGAACTATGACTTGGAGAATAAGGAACTTGTCCGTGACAAGGCCATCACAATGTGTAAGCAGGGGAGACAATACGCTTTTATTCAGATCTCGAAGGAATCGTGGTCCAGAAGCAGTCCACAGCCACACAAAGGGTGGTTGTATTACCACGCATGTAGCGTATCGCGTTTACTGGCATTCGTAATAGGAAACTGGCGTGTTTCTGGTATCCCTTTCACAGGCACCGGCACCCTATGCCGACCTAGCTTGTGAGGATTGGTTGGCTGGCATGTTCATCCGGGGAAGTTTGGAGCCATCTATTTTGCTAGATCAACTCCGTGTGGAGGTTACCATCGTGTCAACACGTAGCTAAGCACCAATCTTTTTACATTCTATGTCCATAAGCTAGAAAAGGTAAAGCCTCTCGATCGGCGTAGCATCTTTCAAGTCTTTACGATAGAGGAATTTCGGTGACTTCCAAAAAGCTTGGAGTATGGGGTCGAGAAAAGCGGATGACCCAGTAGCCTATCAAATCTCCATGTATCGCCAAACGGATTGTCAGGGGTATCGAGGGGTAACAAGGGAACCCATGATGGTGATCTAAAAATGCCAACAGGGACGACACTTGATTGGCTAGGATTCACTTCAAGCTTCTCGTCAGGGCCTGAAACATGAAACGAAAGCCACTGGACTTCCTATTCTACCTTTCTTTAGACGCCCGACGTGTCTCTACCGGCTCTACCGGCTCTACCGCGCGATTACAGCAAATGTCGCTTACTTGCCTGGTCTAAGCAGGTATCTGTCATGTAGTAATCCCAGCTTAAGGGCACTATTTTTATCGCTTGTCAGAATGCTATTACAATTCAGCATTGAGCCGATTCACCAAAAGGTTAGGTAGGTACGGATGGAATGTGTTAAAGTACCTACCTACCTAGACACTCGATGGAGAGTTAATGCGGCAATTGTGAAGGTCAAGCCCTTGCGAAACTCATGGTGCATCGTTGCGTAGCCAGCTTCTTGCCAACACGCGGTAAAGAGTTTGATGGTTTTTGTGTCCAAATAGTAAACTATAATAGCCACCTTCATATCGTCAGTCCCGTAAGAGTTCTTTCCGGGTTTGCCAAAGCAACCACAAACTGGAAACCCCTAATATCGATAACATGCAAACAAGGTTGTCACCTCACGTATACCTAATACGTAGACGATGTAATGGCATATTACCAGAACTACCGAGTCCAGCACATGTTGTCATACGATAGTTATCATTGTCAGTGAGGATAATCTGGCGCGCGTATCACAGCAAAATGCTATTTCAACTCGGACGGCATGTAATCTTATATAGGATAGTTGCGCGGATCAGACGATATAATAGGTATCGTGTACCATAAAAAGAATACGTCTAACATGTTCGCACAGGTAAGAGTAAAGATGAAACCTGGTAAAACTAGAGCAACTGATGTTATGACCAAGCACAAAAAATTTGACAAAAAGATATGGCACAGAGGGAATTTAACCCTCGAAATTGGACTCGCGGGGAATCGAACCCCGGACCACTCCCATGCTAAGGGAGTATTATACCACTAAACCACAAGCCCGTGGATGTTGAAAAAACGGTTTGATTTTGGTATTTATAAAACATGTGCGCGCTACTGGTGGGGTTGCACTTATCTCAACCCTACCCCACATCCATGCTTACTTTCGCATATGCAGAAATAGGAATTATGACCTTAACAAGTAACCGAAAGGTTACATTGATTTTAACATAATTTCACGACATGAACTGTGGTATAATAAAAGTTGCCTATATATGGACGCGGAAAGAATGTGAGCACTATGAAATCATAATACTATAATCAGTCCCCATATCTATTTGTGAAAATATTACCGGGCATACTTTGGATGGAAATTACGATGAAATGCCATACTACCATGCGAAACTATGAGCTGAGAACGTTTGAACATAGCACGATTATTAGGAAAATATAAGACAATGCTGAAGCTTTGGGTGCCTTCAGAGGCTATAGTCGTAGGTATAGCCCAGAAATAGCTAAATAGTACCAATACGGTTGTAAACTGGGTACCCCGAGACGCTGCCGCCGGAAATGATAAACCTGATAGGGAAGCGATGGTTTTGAGGGCGTATTTTGTGAGCAATGCAGTCTGGCATATTAGGGTATTGCGATGATTCCACCCCGAAGAGTTCATAATTCTATCTAGTGGTATCTCGACGAAGAGAAAATTCTACTCATTCCTACGGGCCAATCAGATTCCTTTGTTCATTTTTTCATCCGTCCTCATTCGTTTTAAAATCGAGCAAACACGAGAATGCTTGATCTTAATAGCTCAGACGTGATCCTCTCATAACGACTGCTGATATTTCTAGTTGTATTCTTACGCGAATCCTCGAGGGAAGTTTAAGATAAAAACACTTGTGATATTGCCCCAGTGGGGGATATACGAGCAAGTTCTAGCTAAAGATCGCATTCTAATACAACTGCAAATCGTAGGTAACGAACGAACTTTAGGGTTGGTATATGTACATCTGGAGTATGGAGTGTACAATTACGACGCAGAAGCCTGTGGCATCAGCAATATCAACACGATGCTCCAAGGAGGCAATAATCTTAGATGCTGACGCTTCCAACCTTGATGGAAAGGGTTCTAATTTCGGGAATACATCTGAGCTTATCACTCTTATTGGAGGATGTACAGTCTTGATATCACTCAAGACCCAGTTTACTCAATTTATCGTGTAGTTAAAATGCTTGAGATTAAAAATGTTGGACTAATACCGGAGCTGAATTTTGCTCAATCTGCGACTCTCGTTTATTTCGGTCTTTTGAATCTCAAGGACTAAGAGATAAAGGTAAGTATAAGGTACCGGATTTTCTCCGTAACTTGGCGTGACGACTACGAAGTGTAACGTTGTATGAATAGTATTAGGTTAAATTTTTTTGATAGAGATGAGAAATATCTACTCTAGTTAGGTAGTTAGCGTCGTAACGAACTTTCATACCAAACGTAAGTTCGGCTAGATATGTAACGCGAGTCTGACCGCGTGTCAAATATATCTAGTCCGTAGCCGGATGTAAATTTCCAAAGGGGACGATCTGTGTACACTATGGTATGTCCGGTGACGTGACGTCCGTAAGGTAGTTAGAACGCCGCCAACGGGGCTTCAGTTCAAATACCTTACAGACCTGTCTTATTGGCTCAGATTGGCTTTTATTCACGGACTGAGAAATACTAGTTCCTGCGCTGACTTCTCGTGTTGACTGACAGGGCTGAAGGACAGAGTGACCTTCGCAAGACCGACCATATGAAAATAACAATTTCACGTGCGCTGCTGGACCCAGCCGTCAACACTATGTATACTTCAACTTGGAACATGTAGGAACTTCGTCTTGGGTATCAATTGATAGCTTGCGCAGAGGCGTTTCATTGTTAAGGTATAGCTACAATCTACTAATCTCATGCTGATCGTGACTTGATAATCAAAATTTGTATCTTGCCTAACCATGGGGTCTAAACCTGGAGGTACTGAGGACGAGAATTCCAAGAGTTATTGTGAGGGTTTATACAGAGTTTGCTACCCTTTTCGGCCGCTTAATTCTCATAGCTTATGTTGAAGCGTTAATTGCTGCGTACCTTGCACATCGCGCTGGAAGATGATGTGGTTGTTCCCCTTTGCGGATGAGGATCCGTTAACCTACAATGAACTCCGAGGGGATAACTTCATGGTGTATATCACAGAAGTCCGTCCGTAGAGACCTAATAAAGGTATATGATAAGTATAATAAGAGAGCAGTGGTGAAGACAAGTTCCTTCCCTGCCAGCAACATCCTTCAACTACGTACCGATCTACACATCCAGCCTCTTGCTTCCTAGCTTCAAAATGATGCTCATCACGATCCTAGCCCTCGCCGCGGCAGCCCTGGCCACTCCGTACGGGGTCAATCCCTCAGACGACCAGGAATGCACGCCTCCAGCCTATGTCTGCAATTACGAATTCTCGGGCTGGCTCGTCTGCAACGTAGATGGCACTTACCTCGTGAGCAACACCATTATAAGCCCCCTTCCCTCTTCTCTCTTTTTCTTCCCTGTACTATCGCTAACGATTCCTCACATAGGATGGTGGGAACTGTCCTTCGGGCACCACATGCCAATCCATCAACAATCTGCCGTACTGCGTTTAAATTTTTTTTCGAGGCGCGGCAGCGCGAGGCAGGGGCGTTCTAAGTCTATCAGGCCAGGTTCATTAGGTACACCTGCTATAAATTGGCGGATGGCACAATAGACGGTCTATATGAAATCAGGAACATAATATGTATTAGCGGTTAATGCTGTCATTCCTTTGGGCTACTCAAGAACAATAACGAGTTGGAATATATTATTAGGTACTCTCTTTGAATGCTACACCAATACATTCACTAATACGTCCATCCATGATTGAAAGCCTAGTGCTCATCCGACCAAATGTATTCTTGGTGTTATGAAACATCTTGTAAATTAAGCATTACCCAACATTCAAGTGGGCGTATCTTGGTTTGGTTTTCGCTCTTTCTCTTCCGTCCGATCTTTCTTGAGCCACCGCCCCAGGATGATGGCTAGATTCTTGCTGCCCACGACTACGCACCATTCACCGCCGGTGCTCCAAGCAACCTGGCGTCCAACGAAGTCCTTAACTGTAACATTGCTCTGCGAGTGTGCTCTGATGGGTTCCTCGACGCGTGTCATGTCGTATTTCAACTCCCACTGCTCCAACGTCTCCGGTGTATAATTCGTATTAAGATCATAATGCGTTTCGACGTCGACGCTCCCTGTGCGTCCAGATGCGACCGACTCCCTGTCGCTAGCAGCGTCCCTAAGCTTGCTAACGGCGTCTCCCTTATGTTTATGCATGGGAGCTAACCAGCCCGGCCGTTGGATTGGTTGGGTCTTATCACGATTGGGGTCTCGAACTTCGCTGATGAAATCGTGGTAACTCCCTAGACGTGCCAGGTCCCAGAAGAAAATCATGGCCTTCGCATTGCCGAACGCCAAAATCGGGTGTTTGTCCTTGTCATGAAAGAGCTTGAAGCGTAAGTAGAACTGGTGACCACAATGTGGCGTCCAAAACTCTAATAGGCGAGTGTATTGAGGTGGACATGCCGATGCTGTTGCGGGAGCAAAGGCTGAACGGGTTAGACGTTCTGTGTCGCTTGTAGTAGGCGCCTCGGACATTTCAGGGGGAGGATCACGAGACGAGAATCCTTCGATTCGCCATAGCACGATTATATCCTCATGGCAGGCCCTAGAGAGAATGAGATCGCCAAAGAAAGCAACACTATAGCCTCATTAGAGCTTATCCTACGAGTATACAAGAGGACTTACCAGTCTACTATGCCGCTATGCACCTCAGAAGTGAAAAAGTGAGGGTAATGTATTACGATTGGCTTTGGAGGGTTTTTACCGCTCGGCTCAGGAGGCAGATTAGGAAGCGTCCACTGTAGTACGTTAATGGAATGGCAAATATGTTGTGCAGGTTTGGTATCGAATTTCTTACCAGACAAATAACATTGTCGTGCCCGGCGGAGAGAACATAACGGCCACTATTATGAAATGCCTGAAAGGGGTCAATAACCAAGGAGGCTTTTAAAGCGGTCAGAGCTACATACCACAGTCAGCAGCCCTGATGAGTGCCCTTCTCCGGCAAGCAAGCAGACGCATGGTTGCTTTGCGTGCGCAGGATCGAGACTCCATATTCGAACTGTAGTGTCTTCCGATGCTGATGCAATCAGGAGGAAATTTGTTGGGCATGTAGCAAGATCATTTATTTCCTCCAACTCTTGTCAGCCTGGTACCTCTAGCCAACTTGCTTTCAAACTCACTCCTCCATGGCCTACGAGGACCTATAAGGTTGTTAGCCGGGGAAATAATTACAACCGCATTTAGATATTTTATCTGACCTTTACTAGCTTACTCTGAACAACGTCGTAGACCTTGATTTTGGCGTCCCTCCCAGCTACGCATAGATAGGGGACTTCGGTCTCGGGGTCTTTAGTCCAAGTGCAGCTGCAATTTAACGCTTCCTTCTAAAAATTTCTATAAGTTATTATGGCCGCGGCATAAGCTTGCTGCGGGGGAACTCACATCGTCGTCCCTGAAGAGCTGAACAAGCTCATAAGGAGGTGTAATCTTGCTGGAGAGTCGGTATATTACGACATGCTTTTTGCTGACCGCGGCAAATACCGGATCATGTGTGACATCCCCATATGGGTAAAACTTCACATCGAAGAATTCTAGTATGCGTTGTTAGAGAATGGTCTATAGCGTCGAAGGGACGCCTCACCTGTGTCTTGGTCATCTGATGCCAAGTTTTGGGAATCATCCTGCGAGGGTAAGGATTAGTCTATACCGAGTCCGGGTCCGAGACATGTGAGCAAGCTTAGAGAAGCCTTACCTCAAAACCGATGGAGGCCTTCACTCGTGGGAGGTCCCACTCGTCATTGCTGATCGCGGATGGCATCTCGAAAGAGTGTCTTGCATAATTGTCATTCAAGTTGATAGGCTCGGTCTAAGGAGCGGGGCAGGCTTTTTAGGAGAGTAATAAGAAGTTAAGACCGAATGGTCAAAAGTGAAGCTGGGATTGAACCATTCAGGGGTCGTTTCCAAGCTGTGGTTAGGTGCTTGGTTGAGTGTGAGTGGATACGCGAATTTCGTGAGAGCTGAACGTCCACGGGGGAGGGGGCACGGGGTGGTGCTAGTTTGGATACATGGTAATTAGTTTAGGGTAGTGTTTGAATTGTTATTGTTTGGACTGTTTGGACTGTTTGGATATGACGCTGGCTGAATTCGTTATTGTTGATCGTTGATTGTTAATCGTGGAGCCCCAAAGCTCTATCTTAGGTATCTAAAAGGTAGGTACTTTGATATTGTTCGGAGGATCGGATTACCAATAACCAAATTCTAAATAGCTTTTTGAAGCTATTGTGGATTGAGTAGGTACCTTTAATTTACAAAAATGGTTGTTCAGTAATCAATTATTCCCTAACGTCGAAGAGGCTGCACTGATCATCAATGGCCCTTGCGCCGTAATCAAGCCGCAAACCAAGTTTACGCTAGACAAGGTTGTGGCTGGAGCTCCCATATGTAGCTTGCTTACCTGTGCATTATGTAAAAAGGGTAGCTCCAAAATAATTAAGGAACTAAAGAAACAAACCCGCCCGTCGAAATCTCACGATAGTTCAGTTAAATGCTTCAAGTATATTACTGCCAACCTCTTAACGAGTGGAAATCCACTGTCGATCTAACATCCAAGCTAATAATTTTTCTTTTCTTTTCTTATTTTCTTTTCCTTTTTTTACGGAGAATATTTACTTACGATTCAATGAAGAACAAAAAGGTATGATGTATCTTGAAATTCTTAGTACTGTGTAACCCTTGCACAGACCTCCACCATTATTGGAACTTTGGATATTGCTTCTGGATGTCGTTTCGAACGGGTAGACGGGGCTCCATTGTTACGGCCGTTCGACTGCTTGTCATGCTGGGGTGCCCTCCATGGCCCAAGGGCTTATTTCGTTCTCCAACCTGGAGTACCCAATCTAGTCCAATTGTAATTCGCCCCAAGCTTCTTCAGCCGCTAGTCTTGCAATGACGCCCAAGAAACTGGTTGAGAAATCCTAGACTCCGCCCAACTTAGCGGTCTCTAGTATTGGAGGGGACCCTAGCAAGGCCAGTACGGCCATTCACACACACCCCCCTGGACAAAAGAGCGAGGAGCGCAATACCACACCTATTCGCTATGTGCGATGTACGATATACGATGTGCGATACTGCATGCGCGACTCAGCGATTAAAAGTTCAGTCATGCTGACTGATAATGCGATGGACTGCATAAAATCGTATTCACATGCAACAAATAGCAAATGTTGTAATCGAGCAGCCTATGAATCTTGGGATGATGCATGCAGTGCATAAAAATCTCTTCACTCGAATGCAAGTTATTCTATTCTAGCTGTTTCGTTGGGAGAGATGACAGCGCGACGTCGTGCCATGGCACATAGCATGCAAGCTAGAAACTATGTGTGGTCACAGGAGACGCGATAGACCTTGGTAGCTTCTGCTTAGATTTTTGCCTTCATTTACCTACGATTTTGCAACTTTGTGCTGATAGGTACGGCTGATGCTAATGATAATACCGTTACTGGATTTTTCCGTCTTGGCAGCGCCCTTCCCCATACCAAGCTTGAAATAATGGCGAGCGTGAAAAAGCAGTCGTGTTCCAAAGACATATTCTATAACGCTCGAAAAATCGGATGCAGGTACATGATATAATTATTTCATATCTAACGGTACCTAGACAACCTGACAGCGTAGTTTGGGTAGGCAGTATGTAATCACGCCGTCAAGGGGTGGACATGACAAAACCGTTCGCTCCGGAAAATGACTAGGCTATATGGTCCAATCAGTGCTCGCCGATGACCGAAGCTGTTCAGGGCAGTTCAAAATCACAAACTCTAATGACAGCTCTTAATATATTTACCCCTGTCAGGATGTGTATGATCTTCTGGGAGGCTTCATATTCATAAGGGGAATGCGATAACTTGATTGCCTGAGTATATTCTTGATGAGGCTTAGTGTTCAGCCCTTATGGAAAGTATTCTAATCTTTTAAGATGTTAATATCCGTTAGTCAGGGCGATGCTGCTGTTGTTGTCATCCCATACGGATGATGGATTTGTCAATTACACTAGGTTAGTTGAGCGTTCTCCTCGCACTACCAATAGTAAGCCATCCTATCTATTTGCAAAGCCGCAAGAGCCCAAGTTGTAATTATGTAAATACGAAATCTAACAAAATCACCTTCTTCATCGGTATGTTATAAACAACTCCTCAAGAGCTTGGTCTGCAATACCCACTTAGCACGTATGTGGAGAGATACTATACTACAGTAGGACTTCAAGGGTCTTCGGCAACTCTTGATAACAACATCACCACGTGCGTCGCCGAGAAGTTGCCGAGGGGGCCAAACTAGAAGCCGTCCTCAGTCCCAGATTATAGTAAATCCTAGTAGCAGATCCCAAGGGACCTGGTTAACCCATTCGGAATCGCTTCGGAAAACACTAGTAATAAACCCGGGATTGGCTTTTATCTAAGCTTGGCTAAGCCGTACTAGAGAATCTCTCTCATAAAGTTGATAGTAACCAAAAAAGACGACTCTCACAACGTTGGTTCGGCCCTTGCAAGTTGCCAGGTGTACGTACTCGACTTAGTTAGACCCTTGCGGCGAGCCTCCATTTCGCAAGCAATTCCCAAATTGTATGAAGATCCCTGCTCGTTCTGATATCATTCATGTCCTCTTGCGGAATTGTAAGATAGATTTTAATGTAGTGTATGCCCTCGGGCTTAACAGTTAACTAAACGAATTAAATAAAATAACTGAATATTTAGTAACTATTTGGAACATCCATAAGGAGAGCATATACGAATAGGTTTATAATAAAGTAAAGAATAAGCATACACAAGTCACTCATATCTACCTAATACGCATTAAAAAAGTAAAAATAGTTGACTTGACTGCTTAACTGCTTGTCTGTTTGACTGCTCCTATTCATCAGATGTTTATACTAGTGAGCTAAATTTATGACGTGTGCGTGAGATTCGGATGGCAGTTCCGTCATGCGGAACGAGTGCCGAAAGAGTATAGACCCAGAATCGGCCTGAAAAATTAACGTTATGTACCTACCTATATGCATGATGTACCTACATATGATACATAGCGCTTTCCTGTCAGCACGCATAGGAATTATTAGCACAATTAAAGATAGAGCTCTCGGCACCTTAGGTACACCACATTACAGGTATCATATGGGGTTGAAGCAGGGATGTTCGTATGTACATGATCCGCAATAATTACTGAGATGCCTAGTTGCTTTGTTTTTTTTTCGTGGGCGGATTGTCGATCACTAACGGAAACAAAATCCTAAGAGAAAAAAAGTTCAGTTTTACGTGCGTGCTAACGGGGAAAATAAGGTTAAAATAAAAAACACTGGCATTAAGGAAAGTAGTAGTAGCAGCATACCTACATACATACACCACATGTAGGTACGAGTATACTACCTAGGTACCTACCATCATGTCTACCTAACTTGATCTACCTGGTGCCTATGTACCTTCTACTCAAGCAATTTGGACGCCCCCCTACAGCAGCATGCTGTATAGTGCAGAATAGTACAGTAATGTGGTACGATTATAAGCTGCGATGGACTGTCTGGACTGTCTGGACTGTCATCTGGACTGCCAGAAAGTACGCGATAGAATGGTTGCGGACTTTTTGGTCAGAGCCTAGACTTTGAAAAGATAATGGAACTGTTAGGCAGGTTTTCCCCAGGGGTTCGCTCGTGAGTCGTGAGGGTCTCTCACTGAGGGACCCTTGCGAATAAACTGGGCACCGAGGGAAAGTTTGGACGGAACGCACGGGTGCGAAACAAGCGGAAAGTTGGGCATCTCCATGTAACATACACTACATATGGAAATACATGGGGTTGTTCACCTATGAGAATTAGACGTATGATAGGTAGTAAATGAATGCCAGTAGATGCAGTAGATGCAGTTAAATGCAGTAAAATCCAGGTAAAAATCCAGGTAAATACATGTAGCCAGGTAAAATGAAAGGTACACATGCATATGGACCTGCCTACTATTATCTACAATTATCTACATACATAAATACCTACGTACATAATTCATACGTTAGGTACCTAAAGTTTGGTACCTGATTATCTGGGATGTAGGGAAGTACCGGGATTAGGTTAGGTACTTCCAATTACACAATTTACCTTAGGTAGAGATATGTACAATATCTCTCTTATGGTAGGTATCATCCACGCTGCCACGCTGCCACGCTGCCACGGTGGAAGTCAGGTAGGTTAGGTGGTAAACCGTAAGTAGTAACTTTTTTAAGCTTGGACTTGAACGCGGCTAGAGAATGCCGTTACGCTACCTGCATTGCCGAGCCTTAACTCACTTAACTCGCATATAAGGACTAAAGTGTACATTAGCGAAACTATAATTTTGTTCGAGTCGTAGCTACCTTGCCTTAGAACCTTGCCTTAGAACCTGCCTTAGAACCTGCCTTAGACTGGCTCGCCTGCTTTGCCGGTAGCATTGGCAAATGGGATTGCGTCCTGCAAAACTGGCGTAAGAGCCTTAAAGACAACACAGCAACCTCTTTCGAATTCAACCCGATATGCTTTGACGCCAGACTTACAACACAACATCTTTTTTACTACTTTGCCTGCTTCGACTGCTTCGGCTGCTTCGGCTGCTTCGATCCATTTTAATACTAACGGCTGATCAAACAAAAAAAAAAAAACGGCATAACCTCTTCGGTATCCCTTGGGGCCACTACGAACCCGTCCCCTTCATCTGTCAATTTTCCCATTTTCACCCTCCACTTCGCAAGCTTAAGCCCCCGAGAAGAACGGGACCGATTATTATATTAGACCTGGACTTATTATCCCCGCTACCCGTCACCCGAACTCCGTCAAATTCAAACACGCCAAACGACTTGTGTGCACTTCCTGTCAACCCTTACCTAGGTACTCGAATAATATAAAAATCTCTTATTTAGCTCCCCGCCAGCCCTACGCCATATTATATGACAAGCTGGTGGCTCTGGATGTCCCCTCTGGTTACTGCTGCTTGCCCCGTTCCCCATAATCGGTACACTTCCCCAGTGGCTACCATCGCTCTGCTCTCTTGCAGAGAGCGTATGTCGGTCCTTGCTCACCACTGCACCGAGCCGAGAGACTAAAGGTCGTTGTGACACCACAAGCAACGTCCCTCTTAGCTGGCAACTTGCTGCGACGTGCGTAGAAGACATTTGACGGGTTCTCACCACACGGTCTTCCGCACGAGACGACCGCCTCAATCTCGCCATTCTTCTCCCCTGGACATTACACGAAACCTGTTCTAGGGCCAGCTTGTATGACTTGCCCACCTATCCGACGGTGACAGCGGGATCTTGGTCATACAATACTCGGCTATCCAGAGACACCTCGTTGGCTCGTCCACCTGGGCCTTTCCGTAACCGTCCTGAACAGCCGACTACTAATTCAGTCGCGGAGCACGAATTTCGGAACTTGCCATCCCATCAGACTCGCTTCTGGAGCCTTGTTGGGACACGACGTCCTGCCCGTCCCCGGGTTTTTGTTGGAGCCCTCCGAAACAAGCATTTAGCTGGTGCTGGTTGACTCTTAAAAAAATAAAAGAAAAAAAAAGTCTTGGCTTATGGGTCGAAGTTGGATTCTTTTTCGTTGAACAACAGTAGCATCCTCCCAAAAGTGGACATCGAATCAAATGGAGCAGACTTTTATGACTATCCACAGTTAGTACCCCTGATGCTTCAGGCATGACGGAGTCACGATCCTCCCAGGCAACACGCTCCACCTTGCGCCGTTCACATTCAGCTAGCTAAACCGCGACTAATCATTAATGCTCTACAGACCTGTCGCCCGACGCCAACATACTTTTTGTTTCCGAGTCCATCGTCGATATTCTAGGGTACCAGCCGCAAGATGTACAAGGCAAATCATGCTTCGATTACTTCCACCCGGAGGAGGTCCCGTTTGCACGCTCCGTACATAGCAGGGGCGTCCTTCTCGACAAAGCTGCAGTTTTACACTATGCCCGAATTATGTCGAGCAACGGCCAATGGGTAAGCTGCGAATGTTGCTTTACGATAGTTCACGATGTTCTGGTGGCTTGCACGAGTATCTATAGACGTGGTGAAAGAAGTAAGAGTACGTTCCAGATGCCTTATCACGTCGTAGATTAAACCGTGCTAGCTACTGACGGTCATCCAGGACGGGCCATAGAAGCACCCCAGATCCGGCGAATATTCTCATCTTCGCCGAGGGATCCTCGATATCATATGCTCGAGCACCTATCGCCTAAATTTAAGATGCAGCCCATGGAGAGGGAGCCACGTGCTGCTCTCATACTTAACAGATTTACCAGGACTTTATCAGTGATGTTCGCGACTAATGCAGTCTCTTCGATACTCGGCGTGAGACCGGATCAGATTAAGGACAAAAGTTTCTACGAATGTATCGCAGAGAACTGCCTCGTAGATGCTATCAAGTGTTTAGAAAGCGCCAAGGCCAACGACTCCATCGCTTACCTCCGGTTTTGGTATCGAGATCCTCGACGGGAGGAGGATTTTGAAGATGACGATGATGAAGATGACGACGAGGAAGAAGACGAAGAAATAGAAGATGAGCAAGATGGCGAATTATCGAAGGACGACGACAAGAAGCTGAATGGTTACACCCATGCTGAAAACGCTATGGATGTTGATGAGGACGAAAGTTTCGGCATCAAGATAAAGACCGAGACTAGTACGAGCCCGGAGTTCTCCAAAGCCGCCCTTTTCACTAACGGCGAACCCGATGTCTCTTCTGGAATATACCAAACGCCAGGAGATGCCTGCCGCCAGGTTCCGATACCAGCGCGGCGGACTAACGGGCGGCGGAGAAGGAACCGGAACCCAATTCCCACATTTGAGCTGGAGGCTGTCGTATCGTGCACCTCAGACGGCCTAGTTGTCGTGCTGAGAAGAGCTCGGCCGCCAATTCCTTCTCTCCATCCGCCTTTGCTTCCCGTAAATTTCGAGAACGGCCTCTTTGCCGCGCCGTGGAGTGAGCAACCAATTCGGCCTTATTACCCTCCAGAACATTTCTGCACGTTTCGGCCGCCCCTTCTCCCGCAATACATGCCTCTACGGGAACATGTTAAAGCGGCAGGTGGGCCACCGGTCGAACAGCTGATGAAATCGATCCGGGACGTGGCTGTATTTGCGTGGGCGCTTGTAGGCATAAACGGTAGTTATGCAGCATACGGCCGTGGAGTTCCGAGGGAGAGTTCGCAACCGAACGACGAATCACCAACCTCGGATTCCAAAGCACCCATGCCATCGCATGTCAGGTTTGAGCCGCAGGCATGCCAACATTGGGGAGGCTGTTCCCAGTCGGAGGGTCGTCTGATGGAAGCGAATATGCTCTTGGACGGAGGTTACGTGTCTGGCTTTAATGCCGAGGTGCCACAGGGAAGTTACGGTGCTACTCCAACAGAGTTTAGCAACAGAAGTCCTGGTTACTCAAGCCTACCGGCGTGGCCGCGCGCAAGGCCGTACACGCCTGCGCTCGAATCCTGGCATTCATACGCACAGACGCAACATCCACCTCAACTCCCATCAGCCAGGTTCAGTCCGCATGCGGCAGAACCGTGGGTAGAAGCTTCGGCTTCGTATGCTAGACAGCATGCGAGTCATCAAGCAATACCTACGACGCAGGTACACGGATTTAGAGATAACCCACAGAGCTACGAGAACATGTGGTCATAGGATCGGAAATGCAAAGCATTGATTTTTTTGGACTTTTGTGTATTAATGAAGCGCGGTCACCATTGGTAGGGATTTAATTATTCGGCCTCGCTTAGGCGTTCTGGGGGAATCATGGAGCATGAAATAAGGCGGGAGGGCACCTTTAATGGTTATCTTATTATGCGAGACTTGATTTCTACGACGGATGGTATTTTTACAATAGGAGGCACCTCTGAGAGAGGTATTACGAGGGGTGACTTTACGAATTGTCACGGTGGATGTTGAAGGGGCAGGATAAGATCTAAAGTACGGAGATTCAGACCCTGGGGAAGCGGACAACATGCGCCGAAAAAAATCGAGATACCCGCGCTGGATGAATACGTTGTCGCATATAATTGGCAAGGGATAATGCAATACTTGAGATTGACTTGATATTGGTTTAAAGTTGACTTGACATGCTGGATTTGACTCGCATATGTGATATGTGACTTTCCTCATCTAGTTGCGATACCACGACGGTATCGTCTTGCAGGCGGAGTGCTGCTGGAGAGTTCGAATCGGTCGAACGGCTTGATCATCGGATCAAAGTGGTACCTGCCTCGCTTGATTCCCTTCTCTTCTGTCTTCTACCTTTGTTTGCGTAAATAAACAGGACGGAGTGCAGCAGTGGCACATTGAGTGAAACAAAGTTGAATTATGGAACTTTGTAAGTCGATGTTTGGAAAGTGTCTGCGTTACATACATCCGTTTGTGTGATAAGGTACCTGAAGTACTGTGTACTGTGTACTGGTACGATATACATGTAACCTACTATGAATTTCATGTATCTAAAAGAGATGCACGTGGGAGCTTGGACCACTTTTGCACAATACCTGTCTGGGCCTAGACCTGGAATTGACACGGTGGTACCTGAAAGCTTCCAGCAGGAATCAACTAATTCAACTACATGTAATAATCAAAGACTTTTCGAACGTAAACGAGCCGAGGGTGCTAGAAGACGATAAACGACTTAATCGGAAGAAGAGCAAAGAAGAGTGGATATTCAGACAGAGAGAGAGAGAGAGAGAGAGAGAGAGAGAGAGAGAGAGAGAGAGAGAGAGAGAGAGAGAGAGAGAGAGAAAGAGTTGTCTGCCAGCAAGCCGCCGAGCACAAGCACGAGCACGTACCCCCCCCAAAATGGCATCGGCTAGCCATCACCACTATGATAGTCCTGAGATCGAAGACGACGACCTGATCGACCCCGATGACGGTGAGTTTATATATACCTAAGTTTATATATCTATATATGTCCTCCCGAAAAAAAACGCCATGCTGACATGCCCCAGCGGACCTCAACGACTTCGACGACCCTCTCTCGCACGCGCAATCGCAGCGCGAGCCTCTCACAGGCAACATCGGGGGCGGCCCTTCCTCCTCCACGACCTCCTCCTCCCGCCCCCTGAACCAAAACTTCCTGACGTCCCGGATCCCCGGGGAGGACCGGCGCGCGCCGCAGAACACGATCGACGAGTCGGTCTGGGACACGCTGCGCCGCGACCTGCTCGCCGTGTGGTCCAAGATGCGCGAGGTCCTGTGGCCGCGGTACCTGTTCGGGGGCACCATGTTCGAGAGCGCCGACGGCCTGCGCGGCGCGTACGCCAACCTGCGCGGGGCCGGGCTTGCCGGCGCGCGCGAGGAGCTGACCAGCTTGGCTGGGCGAGTCATGGACCCCGAGAGCCTGCTTAACCAGAATAATATGAGTCCCGGACTGCGCGATTGGGACCTCTGGGGCCCGTTGATCTTTTGTTTGTTGCTGTCCGCTCTGCTGAGCTATTGCTCGGCCGAGGGCCAGAAGGACGTCGTGTTCAGTGGGGTTTTTGCCATCGTGTGGATTGGCGAGGCGGTGGTCACGCTGCAGATTAAGTTGTTGGGTGGGAATATGTAAGTGTCTTCTTTGCTCGTCTCGTCTCCTATTCTCCCCTGCCCTCTTCTCTCTATCTCCTGGTTCGGGCTCGCAGCCGAGTCAAGAGAGCGAGATGGAAAGAAGGAAGGAAGGATAGATAGAAAGAATGTGTGCTAACAAGTCACGACAGCTCGTTCGCGCAAAGCGTGTGCATCATCGGATACACGCTGTTCCCGCTGGTCCTCGCGTCCCTCATGTCCGCCCTCGGTCTGCCCACGATCCCGCGAATCCCCGTCTACCTCGTGCTGGTGGCCTGGTCGCTAGCCGCGGGCGTTAGTATCCTCGGCGGAAGCGGCGTCGTCAAGAACCGCGTTGGAATCGCCGTCTACCCCCTATTCGTGTTCTACTTGGGACTGGGATGTCTATGTTTTATCAGCTAGATGCCGTGCGTGTAGTGAGTAGGTAGAGATGAGATGAAACCGATCAGTTAGGGGGGAGGCGATTGGACGTGACGTGGGATTTGCATTGGTTGGCGCGCGGTTATCTTATAACAATTATGTGCTTAGGAGGCAGCTACCTTTTTTTCAGTTTCTCGGATGCCGCGCTTGCTTCCTTGTACTCTAGGTCTCGCTGTATGATCAAAATGAACTCTGGCGTAATTAATGCCATTTATTATGAGCTATGCTATATACTGTAAGGGCTTTCTATATTGTGTTGGATCTAGCGAATGGGCCAAGGCATTGCTTTGAGTAATGTGCTGGTTGTATTTTCGTCTCTGCTCTGATCCCACGTAGATGAATGATCCTACGGGAGCGCCCTTTCTAGATATGCCAATTTTTGACGATAGAGCATAGCCTTTTGCTTTACTCGCCAACTACAATGAAAGGAGATATGCGATGAAAGATTTCCATAGCCCATAGGTAGTGTTCATGTAAATAATGCTTCGTATTGCTCGGGGTATCTACTTATAAGAGGCAATAACAGCCATACCACCACTACTACTCCTACCACTCATCATCGCCCCTCTCATCCATCTCCTCATCCTCATCCTCATCCTCATCCACAAACTTCCGTACCCAACTATCCGCACCCCCTTCCCCTTCCGCCTCTCCCTCTCCACCACCGCCACCGCCGCCATCCAGTAATTTCCGAAACAGCATCCTAGCCCGTTCCTGCTCGTCCCTCCTCCTCGCCAGCGCGGCGAGCTCTTCCGCCGTCTCCGCACGCATCCGCAGCTCGTCCTCGCTGTTTTTACTCTTGCCCTTTCTCCTCTTCTTGCCTTTGGGAACTCGCCTCCCGCCGCTATCATCGACGTCGTCGTCGCCCATAAGCCGCGCCGGCAGACACAGATCCCCCACGTACAGCGCCAAGTGCGCCCGCAGCCGCAGCAGCCCGCGGTGCGCCCCGTACGCCGCGTTCTCCATGACCTGGTCCATGTGCTTGGCGACGGCCTCGGCGGCGGCTAGCGCGCGCGCGCGTATCTCGTCGCGGGCCGCGTGTATTTCTTCCCGTCTCGCGTCCTCCTCTTGCTCCCTACGCTTCTCGAACGCCTCGTCCGAGTACGCCATGTCCACATCGAACCCGTACCCCAAGCCATTGTCCTGTTCTCGCTCTCGCTCTTGCTCTTGTTCTTGCTGCTGCTGCAGGTGTTCTTGTTCGAGCCTGGACGTCGCAGCCCGCATCTCCGCGTCCACATTGTACACCTCGATCCCGAAGAGCGCGGGCCAGAAGTCCAGCGCGCTTGTGAGGTGCGGCCGGTGCGGGTCGTGCGGGTGCTGCTGGACGAGCGTTTCGAAGTAGGTCTTGACCTTCTCTAGGTTAGCCGCCGAGCCCCAGCGTCGAAACTCCCGCTCCTGGTCCTGCTTCCGTTTGTGTTCCTGTTCCCCGTCCCGCATCAGGATTTCCGAGCCGATAGCCCACAGCCCCGCCTGCCGGATATCCACGTCCTTAGCCTGCACGAGGAGCCCGAACGCGCGCTTCGCCCGCGCGATATCCCCTTCAGCCAAGCAGCGGTGCAGGATAGTCGTCAGCGTGCTTAAATGCCTCAAGCGTTCCGAGAGCTGCTGCTTCGAGGCAGTAGTATCTTTTTTGACGGCATTCTCCGCGGCGCTTTGTTCTCTATCGTCCGTATCTTTGCCCGCATCGCGTCTCCTGCGGCTCCTACCCTCCGGCCGGAGCGGCTTGTGCGGAAACAGCGGGTTCGCCTTGGACGGGATCTCGTCCGCGGGCGACAGCCCGGCGACGGCGAGTTGCCGCAGGGTATCGGGGGTGTGGCTGAGGGGGTTGATGGAGTCCGAGGGGAGACGCGAGGAGGAGGACGGCGTGCCCCATTCGGATTCGATCCATACTTCCTCTCCCTCTTCGTTTCCTTGGTTATCGTCTGTTTTCTTGTGCTTGTTTAGGCGGTGGTGCGCGCCTAGGCGATAATCTGGTACCGGGAGGGCGAAAGGCCCCATCGTGCCTCTTACTTCCTTCTTTTTTTTTTTTCACTTTTATGCAAACATGTGTGTCTAGGTATTTAGATGCTCTTTTGAAGTTGTGTATTAAATAGAAGATTATTTTTTGTTCTTCAAACTCAAAGTCAGCTCTAATATTTCTGAGCTTTTGCGCTACCAGTGTTTGCGGGCCGAGCCGCTCTTGCATTAGCGCCTGTTATCCTCAATCATCACCATCAGCGCCGTCCTTGACAGGTACCTAAGGTATTCCTCTTTTTGTAATATCTTTTCCTGGAAGCAAAAAAAAAAAAAAGCAATTAGGAGGCAGGCTATAATTTTGGTAGGTGCATCATCCTGATCAGTGCGCCGTGCGCTGACAAGCAATCCATTAAGTCTCAACGATGCTCAGAGAAGGTATATAATAGCATAACACTTGAATCGTAGAGGTGTTTCGAATCGACTTGTTTCCGAATGCAGGAACAGCAGAGCAATGAAACTCAACCTGCGTATGCTGAAGTCGCCATCGAAATATCCTTGTCCGAACAACTGTGGACTCCAGCTTACGGAATGCCTAGTTATCATAGGAATATCAATTAGCTATGTAAAGTTTTGCTATACAAGAAGCATCCCGTGATCACTACCATATAGCAGGCAAGTAAACACTTGCTGCCTAATAGCAATATGCTTTAGTGGCTGGCATGGTGTATTGACGACCATGAATTATAGAGGATAGGGGCTTCCCAGTCATCCATCTAGATCTAACGAGAGGATATTCAACCAGGAGTAGACACGGGCATGGCAGACCCATTCGCAATTACAACTTTACGATGCCACCAAGGATCAAGTAATAGTAGTGTTAATCACTAATTCATGCAACAGTAGCATTAGACGTCCTAAGCGTAAACCACCTTACGTATGTACATGCTTTTTATATAACTGTACACCTGCTTGCTTCACCATGCTCACTTTAGGCAGGTAGCTGGTACGGAAGCAAATCCAAGGCAAAAAAAAACTCCCCTTAGGTGTAGGGCAAAATTCGGAGAAGCAGACTCATCTATTGCGAGCCCCGTTCGAAGTAAGTCCATTGGCCCTCGGCGGGCTTCTCTTCTAGGTCCTCCCATCTGTCGTCCTCGTTAGCCACTCTTCCATTCTCTGGTTTAAACGAAAAGTAGATATAAAGGTGAACAGGGAAGCACTTACACCTTGTGTTCTTGCATGATATCCACCAGTCTCAGCTCGTTCTCGGCAACTCGCACCACCTCCTCAATCAGGCCTCCCCCAATCTTGCCCTCGATCTCCTCGATCCTAGTAATTCCCGAATTCGTCAGCAATCTAGATCCCCCTACCCCTTCACACACACACACACACACACACACACACACACATATATATATATATATATGTGTGTGTGTGTGTATGTATAACTAATAATAGCACCGGACGGGGCATCAACTCACTGATCAGCAGTCAACTGCGGCTCCGGCTCCCACTGGACCTTTGTATCCGGGCCATCCGTCGGCTCCCTCGTGAACAGGACCTCAAGCTGGCGCCTCTCCTCCTCGCCCCTGAGCCCCTCGGCTCCGGGCCCCTCGTCCCTCTCCCCGTCCCACTCGAGGTACCTCTCGTCCTGCGGCGGCGGCACGGACCTATGCACGAACAGCTTCCCGCCGGACTCGACCTGCAGCGCGAGCGACCCCTCGGCAGGCGACCCCGACCCGGCCGTCGACACCCGGAAGCGCGCGGGGTTCCGCTCGGCGATCTCGCGCGCGCGCGCCGCCCACTCGGCGTACCCCGGCGGCTGGACGGCTTCGACGATCGACAGCCGGTGCTGGGTCAGGGCCTCGACGGACTGGCGGTACAGCGAGGACGGCGGGATCTCGGCGAGCTTCTCGAGCGTGCGCGTGTACAGGTACAGGAGCGTCGAGCGCGGCGAGGGGTGCGTGCGCAGGCCCGTGAGCCCCGTCGCCGCGCCGGGCTCGAGGTACCGGGCAGCGGTGGAGGGCTTGACGGCCGCGAGGAGTCGGAGTGTCCGCCGCATCGTCGTGTTGTGCGTAGTTTATATGATATGGCCAACCGAGCTCTGTTTGTTTGTTTCTTTTCTGCCTTTTCGACGGGATGGGGAGGAGGACGGACGTAAAGGAAAAAAGGCCAAGTTCGGCGCCCAATTGGTAAAACTATGTTTCGAGGTTGAAAAGCAAGTACACACGCAAACCCTCGGTACTTCCTTCTGATGAGAGGTTTACGAAAGGTAAAGCTCGAAAACGTCAGAGCTTCGCGGTCACATGATATCGTCCAATGAGATCTATCGAATTATTAAGTTACGAAGATACCTGATATGCTTTTATCCAGTACACAGTACGTATATATGTCACCCCGCATTTTCTGCCCCACTACCTATCATCACCGCCAGAATCCTACATGTAGTAACTACATGTACCTAGGTACAATGCAAAGTAGAGCGAGAGTATCAGCGCGGAGTCGAACCCCCAAAACAAATGCGTTTGTGCATTATCATGAGGAACGTATTGTGGGAGGGTCTGTAGATATGAAGTGATGAGTATTATATTATGTAGCTAAACTCTTAGAATCCCACTTCAATAGCCTGTTCATCGTTCTTGAATCCATGTCTAACTATCTGAGCTCGAAAGTATTGATTCACCCGTGATAACGTCTGATTGCAAAGCAGATTGACTCCTTCACCATAACATCACAACATTAAAGAGCATTACATGCATAAACTTCAAGCTTGTAATAATTCGCCTCAATTGATCGATCTCCCAAAACGGAAGCAGAACGCGAAGCATCGGGTAATTCCGCTAGGGAATCCCTTTCGATCGCTTCATTGGTTGCTCTATATCACACTGGCTCAAACACGCACTCTCGTCGAATCAAGCAGGGCACAAAAAAAAGTGGTGAAAAAAGAAGAAATAGAATCCTAACAGATCTGCCACCGTCCCCGTAGGCCCTTTTTGAGTATAGCCTGGCCCTCCTCTCTCCCCATTCCGGGTTTTTGCAAAACCTCAACAGCCGACGTTGTTCCGTCGTAATGTGCGAGTTTTCGCGGGTATCAATCATCTACGAAGCACTCTCGCGGCTCTTGCGGTAGTTGGCCTAAGATAACATGTTAGTCCTTCCGTATATAGTACCTATTTAGGGTAGGTAGTCTTCTCAACTGACCTCCTGCTCAACCTGTAGACCCTCAATGACGGGGGCGAGCTCGCTCAAGATCTCGGTAGCCTTCTTGTGGTACTCGAGCTGAGCGGCAACGAGCTCAGCAAGGTTACGAAGAGGCTCGGGAGTATCCAGAACCTGAAAATTCAAATTAGCTTAGAACTCATCAATAATAATCATAACCCAAGAATAACTCACGTTCTTCATCACGCTCACCGCCTCCTCGGTCTGAGTGACGAACTCGTCCTCGGCCTTTTCAATCTCCTCCTGGGCCTCGGCACTCAGCTCCTCGGCGTGGTGATCGTCACGCGGCTGCTGCTGGCCGATCTTCCAGGTGGTGCCCTTAGCGCGGGCCTTGACGGAGTCGAGGGTCAAGCGCGCCTTCTCGACGTTCTTGCGCGCGCGCGTCGCGAACATCAGGTTGGTGTTCAGCGTCGTGTTCCAGCCGGCGAGGTAGTGGCTCTGGATCTGGGCGTCCTGAGCGAGGCGGGCCTCGCCCAGCCGCTCGCTGGCCAGCGCATACTTCTCGAGCGCGGTCGCGAGGGGGTCCTCGCCCGCGCCCGTGTGCTGCTGGTGAAGGAGCTGGGAGCTCGCTAAGCTGGCGCGGGCGATGGCGTGCGAGAAGGTCTTGGGCTGGGGCTTTGCGGTGGGGGGTGCGGTCAATGCAGCCTGGGCTTCGGCGGGGGTGGTGGCGGCGGAGAGAAGTTGGACCTTCTCGCTAACGGTGCGGCCGAGGTCCGAAAAGCTCTCTTTGATGTTGTTAGGGTAGTCGTAAGCTTCGTGAGAGTATTGCGAGCTATAACAAGATCCAAGCACGTCAGCAATTGATATTTGGCGCATAGAAGGATCTACACCTACGTCACTGCAAGCATCTTCTGATGGACCTGCTTTAAAGCATCCACTCGCTTTTCGAGGTCGATATAATCGGGGGGTAGTTGAGTCTATAGACAAGCCATTGTTAACAGCATTCGCCAACACACACATTCTCCCCCACCTGAGCATTTATTAAAAACGTACCTTATCCTCGGCCTGACCAAATTGCTCCTTGGTGTACTGGAAAGTACGAGAGGCGAAGGGGGTAATCTGTGAGCCAATAGAGCTAGGATGATATCAGCATCTACCAATAGCCCGCACAATGCAGATAGGTTCGTGACGATATTACTGCATACCTAACCCAAGATATGCGGTGTTGGATGTGTAACATACCTCAAGCTATTACCAATAGCCTTAAAATTGTCCATTTTGGCGGTAGAAGGACGGGAAGATGGGTACTACAAAAGATTTCGGTTATATTATTTGCTTAATGTCCGGATGGTAGAAAAATCAAATAGACTTGAGGGTGTTTCAAAAAGTTGTAGATTCGACGTTTCGACTTGCAAAGACGCAACATGCAGACAACACATTCAAGTTTGGCGTAATCAACTGCCTAATCAGTTTCCTAATCAGTTTCCTAATCAATTTCCTAATCAGTTTATCCTTTGCTTGCAGGTGCCTTTTGTCAGGGGCACCAGTACCACTTGCACCGCTGTCAGCTGGCGGCAGTCACGCTAACTAGGTGCCTACCCTACCTTACCAGGCTTAACCAGGCTGAGCCTTCTACCTCCACCCCTACATGCGAAACATGTGCTAATATCCAGGGACCGGCTGTGACGCAGCTGTCATGCACTTGAGCCCCCTCTCACTCCCTAACCTTAGACGACTTACATAACTTGTATACCTGTGCCTATACAAATGTTAAGCTTCATTACAACTTCAAGTTAGGTATATATTGTTATGGCTAGGTGCTTAATCTACAGCATCATCTTATCTTAAAGCAAACGAGGCCAGAATGGATAAATGTGTTCCCAACGTAAATAAATAAAAAAATAAAAAATGTTCCCAAAAAAAAAAGTCGTATGTAGGTAACCTTTCACCTCTTGTATCGAGTCGAGTTATAGTTAATGCACTCATTATTTTGCTCTCTTTCCCGACCGAACGCCATCTATCATGGGAAGTTCCAAAAAACTGCCACCATTATGCAACCCGCCCTGCTGAGGCCTGCTTCTAAATGAGATAAACTTATAATTTTGAGATTCTTTCCTATCTTACTCCGCTGGGTCTACGTGACTTACTCCGCCCGGAAACGGGCCTGTCTTCTTCAACCTCTTCCTCCTCCTCGCCAGCCCCAGCTCCATGTGTTGTTATTGGGCTATTTCTCCCGAGAGGGCTACCTCCATTCCTACTGCGCCGTTGATGATGCGCTCCGGGCACACCGAGGCCCTGAGCTGAGACCCGCGACGAATCTTGGCCCGCTAATAGAGACGAGAAAGGTCCGGGCGAAGGCGCGCGAGATGAAGATGATTCTGGGCTGCTATCGTCGTCTCTGTAGCGTTCTGTGTGGCTCACATCTGCAACCTTCACGTCCCAACCCCTTTTCTCAAGCTCTACATCGGAGAATTCGTACACTTGACCCGGCGGAGGGATAGCATACTTCTTCGACTTCTCCACAAATTGGTTATACTGGCTGGCCTGTGCCATCTGGTACTTCTTCCGATCTTCTTCTCCCATGATACTCTCCACCCTCCGTGGTAAGTATATGGAATTGTTCCCGGTAGTCAAGAAACTCTCTACCGAATCACGATCGCGAAGAACATAGTTCGACCCAGAAGCCCCTGGGGTGTTGAAGCTGAATGTTGATTCCTCCGGATACGCGTAAAATCCGTTTGCCTTTTTCTCGGGGGCAGCAAATTTGCCCTCGATCTTCTCCGGAGGTAACACATTACTCTTGGATCTTTGGACCGTTGCAGTCTCCTTCCCTTTGCTCCTTTGCCGTTGCACCTCGGCTGCCGGTATGAATGTCTCCGGAACAACGTTGAGATCATCTCCCGTCTGCTCGGCCTGCTCGACAGCTTGCTGCACCGTCGTATTAGCATCTGCAGTAGCAGCGTCCGCACGAGGTCCGCCCCACGTCCTTTGACCAGCAGTAAATATGCCGTAGACCATGTAGTACCAGTTGAAAAATGGATTAAGGATGAACATTATCGGGTAGAGCCAGATCTTGAACCGCTTTAACTTGAACCCGAAATATATCATCATCAGCCAGTTCAGGCCAAGGGAAATAGCAATGAACCCGACAGGAAGCTGATCGATCCTCATAGTAGTCGTCATTATTGAAAGCATCATGATGAAGAAAAGCAAAGCCGTGGTTCGTATCGTATTCTGCATGAATCGTACGACAAGCAAGATTGGGTATCGCTTCCAAAGACGCCAGTCGGTCAACATGCAAACTTCGTTCGTGATGAACCCAAGAAACCATCTTCGCCGTTGCTTAATCAGCGACTTGACGGTCTGCACTGCTTCTGTTTTGCAAAACGCTGAAGTACACATCTGGATCTGGTACCGCTTCTTGGCCCCAATCATGAAAAGATGCGTAAGCCATCGATCTTCGCCCAAATGACTTTTCGCGAAATCGAACAAGTCTTCACACTGTTCAGCTTTGTCGGCAAAGTAGTATTTGGCCATTCTTCGAAATGCAGAGAACCGCAGCATAGTTAGGGCACCAGGTAAGCAAGTGACCGCTCCGCATCCCGACTCCACAGTCCTTTCAAACAGCTGACCGTGGATATATTCCATATCTTGCAGTAAGGTAATTACGCTATGTTTCCTCGTCGTCGAGGTAATGACACCCGTCATGGCTAACATGTCCCTGCTGTTCCCGGGGCTCAATTCCATGTCGTATACAAAGTTTTGCAGACAGACCCTGTCCAGTATGCAATCCGAGTCGATAAAGAGAATGAATAGGTTATCGTTTCGCTTGAGGTACTCTTTATAGACTTTGTCGATGAGTTTAAAGGTCGATTTTTGACAGTGTCGCTTTCCACCGTGGGGAAATCGTGAGACTGTAATTCGAGCGGATCGGTACGAGACGTCAATACTTTTTGGATATGACTCCAGGGTAAGAGGAACGCCAAGTTTTTCGATGGTGTTGAGATAAAGTTCGTCCTCCTGGTCTCCATCGAACGAGAGAAATACGTGGATACATGAAGGAGGGTAGTCGCAGTCTACGACGGAGTTGATGGCAGTGACCAGAACGTCGGGTTCCTCTTTGTAGCAAGGCATAACGATGACCACTTTTGGTGCAGAGACCTCATCCAGGACTTCTTTAACACGTTTCGTCCTCCCAAGTTGATGCGTAACAAGTTGGTAAACGCAGAAGAGCCAAGGAACTGTGAGTAATCCTGCAAAACTCCAAAAAGCAAACCACTGAAGGATATCAACCATATCGGTTGGCCAATATTGAGTAATCTCACTAGGGAGCGGTAGAGTGACGATCATGATAGGCAGAAAGATAAAACTGTCATTGCTCCGTTAACATTGGCCAGAAAGAGGGGGATGTATGAAAACATACCGGAGCCCAGTGAAGAAGAAAGCGACAGCAATTGCTAGCACTCTAATGGTCCAATGTTCTGCCTTTTGGAAAACCTTGACAAGGCAGTATAGGAAAGCTGACAGCCATAGGAACCACTCGAGGAGGGCCGCTAACATAACGACCCCCACAATCGCGGTGTAGATAATCTGAAAAATGACCGTTAGTATACAATCTGAAGAGTCAACGATCTTCAACAAAATACATAGCGCCTTACCTCATGAACTGGCCATGTGTCCGTGATATCTCGAGCCATCGTAGGAACGGCCATGGCAGTTGTAGATCGGCCGTAGGCCGAGCAATGAGATAGATGGGAAAGTTTTGCAAAGTAACCCGATTTAGTTTTCAAGTTCGGATAAGGGCTTGGGGTGTGGCTCGCTCCTCATGCAGGTATCGTCATGACTTATAAGAAAAGCCCAGTGGTGACAAGTGGTGGTTACACTAAAGTGTTTATTTGCGGCTACCCGCAGCAAGATGCAAGGGGGTCCTCACTTGAGCTGTGCGGGTCCTTAAAAACGAGGTCAGCTGCGTTTCTATAACCTGTATCAGCTAGGGATGTGGTGAACTATATATACCTTGGATCTTGGGAAGAGGTGGTGGCGCCGAGTATGTTGGCTGAGAGATGGACTGGTCAGGGATTGATCTCGACGGACGAGGCGAGCGCCACGATAATCCGTAAATGATACCTAGGGAAAGACTTTTGAATGTGTGACAACCAGCTGAGCCTTCCTGTTTACTCGCTATCTCTGGTGTTCTCTTCAAATCTCAAATTTCGCTGTTTCTAATCCTGGAAACTTTGGTGTAGTAATAGGATCACTACACCGAGAAGGTTTTTGTTATGTATAAAAAAGAAGTATCTTTACTATTGCTCCAGATCGGAGCTAGTATATACAATAGGGGTTACGGATATAAGTTGTAGACGAAGGAAGGACTGATGGTAAGTGAGAATGAACGAATATGATCGCTATCCTCGGCGGCGATACCGAGCAAGGTAGCCCAGGTACCAGGCGTCGAAGTAGGTAGTTTAAAACGACAACGAGCGCTCGCCGGGTATGAAAGATTGGTATAGCTGGAACCACAAGGTCAGTAAGCTCTTATGTATATTAGTTGGGCGATGGTCCGGATCTGGACCTAGATCTTGGCAAAATGATACAAGGGTTGGTGGTAAGCAGGACCTGCAGGCGGACCGCATGTATGGGGACAGTATCCCTGGATCCTGCGTGGTCTGGATATTCTTGGGCTCGCCGGGTAGACTCGTAGGCCAGACTTACAGGGTACAAGACGGAAGATGGCATCAGATTTCACAGGGAACTCAAGCTGACCAGGAAGTTGTTGCGTACGACAGCTAACAAGCGTAGACGCGGCCAATGTGTGTGTGGAAAGGCGATGAAGAGCAGCCGATCACTGGATTCTGGGCTCTAAACCTGGCCAGGTCGGACGCTTCCATAGTAGGCCGCGTCGACCGGAATTGAGGAAGCACAAAAACGGCGATAGAAGACGTCTAGAAAGCCGAAGTAATTACAAGGATATGGCAGGCTTGTCGTTGACCCCATGCGCGGCAGATGAAATCGCCTCCGGGCATTTCGCGTAGTTAGCGGCTATATGAGATTTTGCTAGGTATTTGCCAAAGTTGTAAATATTGAGAGAAAGAAACTCTCACGGGTAGTGTTATAGAATCTTAGATAAGGTTGAGCCAACCGGAGAGAATAGGAACCTAAGACCTGGGTAATAAATCTTAAGGTCTGTTGACACTTACACGTACTTGCCTTTGGTGTTCGAATTGGTATCATACCACTTGCTAGATGATAAACTTGAGCCTATAGAAGAAAGCCAAGCCAATACATGTGAATATTGAACTTATATGTACCTGCCTAGGTACACTTATACCTACACATATATGTACTCAAGAGTGCCCTATAAAGTTATAGCTACGAAATGTAGATAAGAAGAGCAAAGAAAAAAAAAAGGCAAGAAAAGAAAAACAGTCATAAGGCGTAAACTGTCTTACGGAACATCCAATCAGTCTCGTAAACCTGACTGCGTGGCCAACCTGCAAACGAGTGGATTGTAGACGCACTCGATCACTTTAGCCAGTAGCTCCTGGTAGTAGTAGTAGTAGTAGTAGTAGTAGTAGTAGTAGTAGTAGTAGTACCTACTTGATGCTGGTCGGCCCAACATGGTGGCTGCGTACCGGGCCGTTTAGCAAAAGGTAATCAATATTTGCATCTTTCTTGCTTGTTTGCCTCTCTTTCCCTCTCCCCACAAATGCCGTTTATAGAACATAGGGCAAGCTGGGCTGCATGTATGTCGTATATATGCATGTATTGTTTGGCGAACCCAGCATCTGCTACGGAATATATAGGTAGTAGGTAGGTTAGGTGGTGTTAGTCACATTCTGATTATCAGGATCGATGGGTTAGGGTGGATCCATCGATATGGCACCTCGGTAGGTTGAAAGATGAGTGACGTGATGAAGACAGGTTGGAAAAAATAAGATAAGTATGTTAGTACGGAGTTGATCCAATGTACCTCCTCGATAGTCAATACGAGTGTCGTACGGGATATCGCGGAGTGGTATAGTTCGGATAAGCCAACAAGCCACTGGCTATGACATATGTTTATTGCGATGACACCGTTGATTTTTGCTTCGATAGCTGTTGCACGATTGCTTCATCGAGAAAGGCAGGTAGTTTAAAACTTTATTTACTGCACGAAAAGCAAAGCAATGGCAGGTAAAAGTCCCAATGACCACGTCCGTGATAGGTAGGTTATACGGGATAGTAGTCACTAGTGGTAGAAAGAAACGTTGGATTCCGGCACCAAAGGGATAGTGTCAAAACGTCACGCGCGGCTCAAAGCGGACAGAGCGTAGCGCAGCGCAGTGCAGGTGCAGCGTACCTACCTACATAGTAGTGGAATTTTACCTCGCTGGAAGTCTACCATAGTAGGCGAAAAGGGGGGTGGGTCGCGCTAATGGGCGATCTAAGCGAACTACCTAACCTAGGTACTGTACCTAATCCTTGAATGTTGTTTTCCCCCTGCAAGGGTTGGGAAAAAGGTGGGAAGTTCGACCTGCCACGTTACCGTCTGCCGTTACCCAGACCCCGCCAGGTACGAGCGGAAAGAGCAAAAGCGTAACTTTATTAAGCGCTGAAGGAGGGGCTAAATAGGACACTAAAGGACTAAAGGACCTAACCTAATCACCACCACACCTGCAAACCTGCACGCTAACGCACTGTCATAATCTCAACCTCAGCGGACATGGCCAAAAGCACGGCGTTCGGGGCTGCGGGGTGGATCCGAGATCTCCGATGCGATGTGCCAAGGAACCTATCAATTTTATACTGCATACTACATACTACATACTACATACTACATACAACCTACCAAGGCTGTATTTTGTATTCTATTATAGTATACCTCTACCTGTATTGTACCTAAGCTGTATAGAGCTACCTTAGCTACCACTGCAGCAGCAGCAGCAGCAGCAGCAGCCTATCCCAAAAATACAACGCTGGATCACACTTCACAACTTCCACTCTTCCTCTTCGCATCCCATTGCCCAGATCTCTCGGAAGGTTTCATCCAAGATCCATGCGCATGCGCACACGTAAGCTGCAATATCCGTTCCACGAGAGCAATGAAATAATATTACAGAGGGTAGTAGTCGCGAAAGGGGGCCGGGGCCGGGGCCGGGGGAGGGCAGAGCGAAGGAGTCAAGTGAAGAAAATGAAAGAGACAATAAAAAAAAAAAGGTTCTCGCCAATATAAAATTTTCTGGGGAGCATATGGCAGCATCTTAATGGTTAATTTACTAGGTACTCCCCAAAGGTTGCGAGATCACATACATCCCCCACCCCTAGAGGTAAGTCTGGCAGTCAAGCACGGCTTTTCGAATCAACCGGTTTATCCGGCATCCCGCTTCGATGATGATGGTCTACTAGGTACATATAACATAAATAATAATAGTAGTAGTAGTATAATCCGTCGGCCCTGTTGTGAAATTGTCCAGCCCGTAAAGTGACTAACGAAAACTACCTACCAGTCGTATGGTAACGGTGTAAGCGAAGCTATTAAATAGAAGCATATGCAGCAGCGATTTGCAATTCCATGTAGTCAAGTTCGTGCTCGCCATGTCCCGTGTGCGTGGAACAGCTGCCGGCCCTCGATTCTTCGTCATACCGTGTACAGCCATATTCTCGTCCAGGGCCTGATGCCCGGCTTTGCAAAATAGCCAAAAAGGGGGCGGGCGTACCTGGTGGGAATTAAACGACGAGGCTTGCCTTGCCGCTTTGCCTGATGTGAAACCAAAACGGCGTGAAAACAATAGTTTAGAAAAGAAAAGGAAAGGACAGGGGAAAAAGGGGGATGAGGACCTGCTGTGATCAAATTTGCCAAGCAAAGACCTGCAGTCATAGAAGAAAGGAAAAATAAAACAAAAAAATAAGAGCTCAGGAAACTACCTAACTGACCATGCGGTCCCCAACCGAGCGCTGAGAACGCACTATCGGGTAAAGGTGGTGGTGGCAGTGGAAAGGAAAGGGCCGTCAACAGAACTCGATCCATCCTGAAATGATGTCGTTCTCGCATGACGTGCTTTTTCGTTGCTTTGGGGGCGCTGGTACGCTCTGTGGCTTTTTCAAAATGGGCGCTCCTTCAAACCTACATGTATCTATCCCGTACATACGAAAATCTGCACGATTTTTCTGGTCCGTCACTTTTTGTTTTGTTTTTTTTGTCTTTATTTTGTTTTCTTCTCTCTGGGTCTCCGACCTATCGATTTTTCAGCTGCAAGAGAAAGCTTGCGTCGCCAAGCCCTTCAATACGAGCCGCTGCGAAGAAGAGCAGCCAGTCAGCGAAAAGTAGCTAATGCTGTGCAACCCTATAATGTGTGTGCATGCCAAAGCCCCGGCGGCACGGAGTGCGGGATCGAGGAAAGCTGAGGAAGAGAAGCAAAAAAAAAAAAACATTGATACAAAATGTCGCCATAGGTAGCTTTTCTTACTTGACATGATGAGCATATAATAGGAGCTTAGAGATATAACTTGATTTTACTGTGCTGTCTGTCTCAGGGGGATCAGCCCCCAACTTCCGGCATGAGAACGATGATCCCATAGGCCTATGGAATGAGACCTCATTTCCACGATGAGATGCAAGTCACGATAAGCGAGTTGAACATCGTACTCATATTCATAGTTCTAGGTACTCCTGTAGGTATTCTGCGCCGGCCTAGAAGAGTATGAGTTAGTTGTACATGCTAGATAATTTTGAATAAGTTATCTCCTTTATACGTTGTCAGGCTATGATTACACTTGGGGAATTTTTCATGAATTTGCATAAATAGTATTGCAAGAGCTACCTGTGTAAAGCTCACCGTAGTATCTACACCGAGCTGTCATGCTGATCTTACGTGAAGGAACATACATACATACATCACTTCTCGCATGCTACTACATGTTTCAAGTCAGTGCATAAACGAGTGACTTTAGCTATAAATCAGCATACATAGAACAGAAGGCAGCGCAGTGGCTAGCGCCATAGAAGCAATCTGCAAGTAACGGCTCGTCAGTCTATCCGCGGGTTTGTTGTCCATCGTAAGATGACCCGCGGGACGAAGTTGGGCATCAGAACCTAATTGGTTCGCGCCAAAAAAAAAAAAAAACGGTCCACCCGGGAACGGCCGGATGGCCAGCAAAGCATCAACAACTTCTCCGATTCTCTTTGTTGGCCTGCGCCCTCGAGCCCTCGGGCTATCTCCCCCCCCTTTATCGGGCTTTTGCCGCCAGCAACTCGGACGTGTTAACTTCATCAACATCGACGATTTCGGGTTTGTCATGACGGGGTGCCTCGAATATGACTCTAATATGGCCTGAGAATATGAGACTCCCGCCTCAAGTTCTTGCGTCGAGGAATATACTATGCTTCCACCGAAGGTTGTGACTTCTGTATGAGACATGTGCATAACCAGGAGATGTCGAATCCCCATACCGCAACGCTCAAATGAGTAGTGTATGATTCAATTCGAATCGACTAAGGGCGAAAATCAAGTCCTAAATTTGTGATAATAGCCGTATTTGTCAGCTTCGATTCATACCAAAGGTATCTTGCGGATTTGGTAAGTCTTCAGCGCTTCCCATGTTCACGCCGATTTGCTCGGCTGATCTGGGAGTTTACAAGGGAATTATGACGCTTGCTCATAGTGCTTCCATCCACTCGGCTTGAAGCTGATTCTCCAGGGGCAGTGCTGGCAAAAGAGCCGTTATGACTTGTATCATCTTGTTTGACCTTTCGGCCTTTGGAGTTTCCATACCAATCAACATCGCTGAGTTGTAATCTGCGGACGCGTTGTCCACTACGCTCTTTGCCGGACTTATCAGAGCGGTTGGTATGATACGAAGTCGGCTTGTCGTGACCTGGACGAATAGAAGTGTGAATATTTCTGTTCGGATTGAGTGGGGTCAAAAGAGTATCACCATCGGTATCTTCGTTCTCGCGAAGGTCATAGTTTAGCACCAGATTCTTGATACGTTGTTGCTCCTCCCGTTCCGCTTGCTGCTGCGTCTTCATGGCAACCGCAAAAGTCGAATCCGAAGGAAGTGCCACAGTTCGTGTCTATAAGCATTAGTTAGATAATTAGGGACAGTTCTAATACCAGATAAAAGTGGCATACCTGTTGACGATTGCCTTTCTTCGTTAACAGAGAGAATGCCATCGTATTGGGTGCATTCTCTCCGTTTGCACCACCAGTGTCTGTAGTGGAGGAAACATCGCGAGTTTTGGGTCGAACTGGTAGCGGAACATCGAATAGCGGCTTGCGATCGAATTTGCGAGACTCTAAACTTTCAGCCATCATCTTCGCATACTCACGTTCGAAATCTGCTTCATCTTCCGGATCAATCTCTTCGGCTTTCCTTGTCACCACTATAGCTTCTTCTTCCGACTCGTCCTCGGGAGATCGCGGCTGGTTTTCCGCGTCCTGACCAAACCAGGAATATTTAGCGAATATTCCCCATTGGTAACTCTGGGTAGAATTAGAATCACATACCTCGGCATCATCATCCTCGTCGAGATCCGAGTCGTCCCCGTCAGCCTCTGGAAGCACGATATCATTATCTCCATCACCATCACCTTCATTTTCGCCGCCATCGCCCTCATCGTCAGAGGAAGCGTTACTAGAGGCCTCATCTTGTTCGACGCTCTTGTCCAGGCCAGCATTCTTCTGGTCCTGCGCCACAGCGAGTTGGAACGCTTTAGCGGCTTCCTCTAGAGTGGTTGCCAGTTTCCACTGTGGTCTAGTAAGAGAAAAAGTATCCTGGACAATGAACTCAATATCCATAGGGAGAGGTTGCTTTGTATATATGTAATACTGCAAGATGGTTAGCTTAAGCCTGCCAATAAAAATGAACTAGACAAACCTGTAAAAATGAAAGGAAATAATCAAGCTTTTTCCCTGCGGCGCCCCGGTTGAAGAACATGCCACAAGTCTCTAGCATCGTAGCTACCAAGCGAATTCTGAAGAAGTCATCAGGTAAGTCGAAGGGGTTAAGCCGGCCAGGGACAGGTACACCATCTAAAAAAAGAAGTCAGTTCGTTCCACTTTATTTACACTCGCAAGCGCAACTTACTATAGCCAAGTGTCATGATCTTATACATCGTGTCAAATATTACAGGGTGCTCTAACATCCGGTAGTTATAGAGCTCACCCAAATACTTGACCTCTGCAATTCGCCTCTGGTTGAACTTGAAGTCGTTCTGTTCCAGCCCGAATATCACAGATTCGATAACGTTATCGATCACCGTAACCGTAAAATCTGGATGATAGCGGTAAATGGCGCTAAGCAGTATCGCAAGGATGTGTATGCTACCGTACTTAACCTTGGCAGGCCTCGAAAACACCTTCGTAAGAATGGCGACTACCTCGGACTCTTCCCAGTGGAGCCGGCGAATCTGCTTAAGAACCTTGGTATAATTGCGTTTAGTTAAGTCGACGTAGATGAGCTTGCGGATGAATAGTTCAGTAGGAGTTCGCTCCTTTTGCTGAATCGAGGCCCTCTCCGGTGGATCGACGTAATATATTGCGTTCTCGATGAGCATGCGCTCAGGCTGGCCAATGTGCTGAACAGATTTCTTGCGCTGGAGAGTCTCTAGGAAGGTTGCCATGCGAGGTGAGGTATCTGCGTTACGGAGGAGATACCTGCCGCAGTTCTCTAGGAGGTTACAGATGATCTCGATATTCATCCTGGAGAAATCGTCAAGGCTAACTTTCAAGCAATGGAAAACAACATGCTCGGGCACGATACCGAATTTCGTGAGCTCAGCCAAGTAGCGAATGTTGCTCAATCGCACTTGCCCAAGGAAATCCTTCTCCTTTCGCCGCTGAAGACTGCGAAACTCCGCATCAAGATACTCCACCACACCTTTAGGGACGTCAGGCATATATCGACCAAGCGTGGCTATAAGACGAGACCAAAACGGTAGGAGATCCGTGCGACCCTTGGGTACTTCGGTAAGCCCTTTGATGAGGCGGTTTCTGGACGCTTTGGAATTCAAGAAGCAGAAATCGATCGCTGCTTGATCGACCGCGTCTTTGTGAGTAAGCTCTGGCAACCTCGTTAGTAGAACGTCTACCTGCGCACCAATGGTCTTATTGGCGATGGCGGTTGACTGATCGTCGTTCGTTTCCGAAGGCTTAGATGGCTCCGTAACCTCGTTAGAATCAGCTCTCTTGCCAACCTGCTCATCCGTGTCGGTTTTCTTCTTCTTGCCATCCTCCAGCAGTATGCCAGGTACCTTGCCTTTGAGGTCCACCAGGTTTTCGTAGAAGCGGCGCTCGTCCTCGTCTTCCCAGATACCTGCGCCTTCACTCTGCCCGCGCAAATACTCTCCAGTCTTGACTAAGCCAATGGCGCCGTTAGTAGCCGAGAAACCGTCTCCAGCCTCCTTGAGATCTGGCATCTCAGCCCCAATTGCATCTGCTATGACCTGGGCATTGCTAACGAGACGTTCTTGAGCCTTCAGCTGTCGTTCAAAATTGGCCTGGCGATCCTCAAACACTTCTCCGGACTTGACATATGCTTCCGAGTTTCGGCCGCGCTGCGTAACGATGTTCTTCTGATCCCGGACGAGATGCGCCTTAACATCCTCGAAGTAACGTTTGAGGATGTTTCTGAATCGTTCCCGCAGCTCAGAGCTGGCAAAAGGAGGATCATCAGAGTCAGATGCATTGGCTTCTTCCTGGCCTTCGGTTCGTTCGGAGGCATTCTCTGCAGATTTGGTAGCGCCGTCTTCTTCCACGGTCTTACGGCCCTCTGATCCAACAGATTTAACGCCTAGGATATCCCAACCAAAGGATTTAACAAAGATAACTAGAAGGGGTAAATTCACATGCTCTCGATCGTAACCTAGGAGGTCCTTAAGTACTTCGAGAGGAAAAGGCTCAG
Organism: Daldinia bambusicola; assembly: GCA_022478815.1. NCBI lineage: Eukaryota > Fungi > Ascomycota > Sordariomycetes > Xylariales > Hypoxylaceae > Daldinia > Daldinia bambusicola. The sequence goes on from MU284134.1 coordinate 57,610, forward strand.
CACCACCACCCTTCGTAGAACCTGTCGATTTGATCTTTAACTCGGCGCTTTTTCCGTTGGCACTACGTGTGGCGTCATCGGGTTTAACATCGTCGAGGGTTCGTAGGACACCGACAAGCCATAATTCGGTAATGACTCTTAGAAGAGCTCGTTGTCGGACGAGACGTTCCTTCTCTTCCTTCTCGCGGACCTCGGGGGCTAGAGACTTTAATAGACTCTTATCCGGAGTAGCCATTCCCTTGCCAAGCAGCCATCCTAGATATTCAGTAAATTCGGAAGGGCCGAACCGTTGGTGTAGGGCGCTGACGATCTCGACGGCCGCATCGATTTCTCCGGGAGTCTTAAGCTTGCTCAATCCCTCGTAACATGCTGAGATAATTTCGGATAAGTATTTGGTGAGGCTTAAGGTTCGTATGTCTTGTAGAAACGTGTTTAACGTCGCGGGGGTAATGGCAGTTCGCAATCGCTTAATAAAGGCAGTATTTTTCCTGAGAGAAGTATCAAGCGACGAGCTCACGGGGAAGACGTCTATAGTAGTGGTTAGTAGCCCTGTATGTTAGTTGGGTTAGAATGAGATTATAATTATACCTTGTTCGCCATCCCACGCGCGCTGGTTGAGCGAGAGTAACTCGCCTAGAAACCAAATGTCAGCGGGGAAGGATAATAGTTAAAAAATGGGGGGGTGAATGCGAGAACTGACGTTTTCGTATGCGGTCCATATCGGATAGCCGCTCGTAATATGAAGATTGATTGGTGACTCAATTGCTACATTCGCCACGGTGGTAATCCTGCTAAGGGATATATCGCCCCCGGAAGAGGAAGCGATTCTGCGTATTAGGCTTGGTGGGCATCGGTAGACAAGTCAGCAAGTCTGCCCTGCGCAAAAGGGAAGCAAAACAATTGCCGGGATGGATGGTAGATTGCGGATTGCGGATTTCGGATTGCGGATTGCGGATTGTGGATTGCAGATTTGGAGATTGCCAAGGTGGTTGCTTTCTAAGGGCTGAGCTTGTCCTTTAATAGTGAAGCAAAGGGTTGAGAAAGGAAAGATTATTAGGTCAATGCGGTTTGTTGAAAAGTTGGTAGTGTTGCGACGGCGTAAGTCAAAGACCTTTAGGTCTGGTAGTGAATTGAGGCGTATCCCGTGAATGAGTGAATGATGTCGTTCGAAATCGTCCAATGAAACCACGGCGCTCTGGGCTTTCTTTGGAATCCGCCAAAATTTCGGGGAATCGTAGGCGGGTTTTTGGTCTTTCTAGAGAGTTAACTTTTGGCGGGGCAGCATGCAGTATGTAGGTACCTAGGCAGGCCCGGCAGGCTTGGGAGGTTCAGCCTCGCGTACAGCTGGCCCAGTCAGCCAATATTCAGCATCAGCACGGTATCTTTACTACGTACCTCTACTAGTTATGTAAACCTAGGTACCTACCTACATTCATGTAGGTAGCGCCAAGGCCAAAACGTATTGTACCTTCTACCTACCGAGGTAGGTACAAACAATTAGGTAATTGTACACTGCAATCAACTGTGAACAGTAAGACAAACATGGAAGAACACTAGACGCAAGGACGCAAAAGATGCAGGAACGCTGTTGTACAGTTAGGGCTGTCTTCTAATGCCCTGGACAAGCCCCAGGGTAGCCCGTGAAGATGATATCCCTAATGAGCCTAGAATCATGTAGGTAGTACCTAACTTAGGTTAGAATAGGTACCTAAGGTAAGGTACCTATGTGAATGTGTGCCTCGCAGGTCCTTGCAGATAGGTACAGGTAACCGGCGTCTTCAAAACAAATGTCAAAGCCTCTAAGTTCAATTTTGGATACAATACCTCCAGGGTAATGTAGGTAGGGTCTGTGTCGCTTAGGTGTGAATTCATGCACGGGCATGCGAAGCACATCTCAAATTCACGCATCTCAAACATTATATGTATCTGTGTTCGAGTCAAGTGAATTTTACTCTGCTTTGTTGCCCTCGAGCGGAATTTGTGTTGTTTTATTCAGTTTGATACCTCTTCTTTTTTTTCCTCTCTTTTCCTCTTTGAGGCCAATTCTTTACAACTCTTTTACAATATAACGAATACCTAAGCTTATAGCTTGATCGCTTGTTATTGCGAATTACATACCTACCTTAGGTACGTTACCTAACGTAGCAATACGACACGGTGTTCTAGGGTTTCATCAGGAATACTCGACTCTATTGCGTACTCAAAAGAGCTTGACTTTACTTAAGATAAACTAATACAACATCCAAGGGATCGCTACTTATAATTTCTATAACGACAACCGACTACCGTGATAGTCTCCAACGTGGGTAATCCGAACCTATTTACGATGAATTCTCCTGGTGTTAGAAGACATCTGTCTTCTATATTTCCTGTAAGTAGGCGGAAGCCGAATTCCTCCAAGCTACCCGATGTTACTTAACGATAACCTATAAAACTCCGAATCGACTATCCGACGGTTTTTCTTCAGGACACATACCGACAGGTTCCCAGCTGTTTGTTCTCGATGTTGGCATCTCCTCACCTCTTTTATTAATGCGTTGGCCCATCCGCTCATTCGTTCCTATTTATTGCTTTCGATATCACGTCACCAGATATCTCTTTGGCGTCGGCCCAGAATCCTGCGCTAGAAACCCGATGTGGGTATGCCACGAAGGGTCTCATCCTCTTCGTTTGAGGGCTTTTCTATTCCGCATGAACTAGCGGATAGTTTTTTGATGGGGCGCGATCTGGTGTCTGGGTAACCCAGTCTCTCCGTCCAGTCTAGGCGATTTTCATATCTCCGCTGACTGGCAAAGCTATTCACCTTATCATTGGTCATAATTCGCGGTTATGGTCAAATCTTGCTAAAGGAAACCCAATTGCTGCTGATAAGCCCTAGACCGGATCAAATATCTCTGTTGAGCAAGTCCGCGGGGATTTCTTCGACTGACTGATGCATCTCCTCGCTTCAAATACTCACAGATCCGATAACTGACCTGGGTCGGCTCGAGGCGCTCTTATTTGCAGCGCCGCATAATATGTAAGCCACTTCTGGGTCCCGACGATATATTATTACGATATATTTATTGTCACGGTTCCAATTTGGCTAGTCTCTGAGGTGGTTGTCTGCAGATCCATAGATGGTAACTTGCCGGAGTTGCTATTGTTGCGTCTTGCTCGTAAGTCGTAAACGGGCAGTGGAGAGTAGTCGATTTGGTGGATCGATGATCGGTTACGCTCGTTTGTTATTATGGACGCGATACCTCAAAATGGAGACAAATATTCCAACCAAGCGTTACTACTCTTATTTTCCTGCCGCTCGTCGTATTTGGATTTTAGCCCCTTCTCTGTCATATAAACCTACCACTAGTTTTGAGTGTTGCGTCTTATTACCCCTTTCTTGGGAATTTTAAAGCCCATTGTAGGAATATCTTGTCTTACGTGGGAGCTTTGCATGCATGATGACATATATTCTATAACCAACATCCGCGTCCTAACATCTCTCTATCAACCCCAACTCACAAATACTCATATACGATGGAAATTTTGAACCTACCTATCGAGAGCCAGCAACCATCCACAGCGCACATGTTTCGATATCCACCTTCTCCCCCAGCGACGCAAAGTAGTTCGAGAAGAGATTCAAGTACCAGTTGCGACTTTGAGCTCCAGAAGCTGCAACACAATGTCTACGAATCGAAACCTGAAATTTCTCGAATATACCCCCTCCCACCACGAAGTAGACCTGATAATAGCGTATTAGCAAAAGATCTTGAGACACCAGATCATCATGTCGTGAGAGATCCTCGGTTAATACGTCTTACGGGTGTCCACCCTTTTAATGTTGAAGCACCATTGAGCGATCTCTTCAACGAGGGCTTCATAACAACGAAAGACCTCCACTACGTTCGCAACCATGGAGCAGTGCCTCAGGTAGAAGACCCCGAGATTATGGACTGGGAGTTTACCATAGAAGGTATGGTAGAAAATCCTATTAAAATGACCCTAGCACAGCTCATTAGCGAATATGAGCAAGTTACCTATCCGGTAACCCTTGTCTGTGCCGGCAACAGGAGGAAAGAGCAAAATGTCGTAAGGAAAACAAAAGGCTTCTCTTGGGGAGCGGCGGGCTTGTCCACCGCATTATGGACTGGCGTTGTAATTGGCGATCTACTAAAAGCAGCAAGACCTAAGCGCGGGGCGAAATACGTATGCTTCGAGGGAGCTGATAAGCTACCCAATGGCTACTATGGGACATGCGTCAAGATGAATTGGGCCATGGACCCTAACCGTGGAATCATGGTTTCTCATAAGATGAATGGCGAGCCGCTTCCTCCTGATCATGGGAAACCTCTCCGGGTCATTGTACCGGGACAGATTGGAGGCCGGAGCGTGAAGTGGTTAAAAAGAATCATTGTCACAGCAGCGCCTAGCGATAATTGGTACCATATTTACGATAATAGAGTGCTACCTACTATGATTACCCCAGAGATGAGCGCCAACATGCCAGACGCTTGGAGGGACGAACGTTATGCTATTTACGATCTGAATACAAATAGCGCCACCTGCTATCCGGAGCACGACGAAAGGTTGTCATTATCAGGGAACGTTTCAAGTTACCGGGTTCGCGGCTATGCTTACGCTGGAGGGGGCAAAAGAGTAACCAGGGTCGAAGTAACCCTAGACAAGGGAAAATCCTGGATTCTTGCCAACATCTCGTACCCCGAAGATGAATATCGACTTGCGCCTGAAGGGGAAGAGCTATTTGGTGGGCGACTAGATATGTCTTGGAGGGAAGCTTGCTTCTGCTGGTGCTTTTGGTACTTGGATATTCCACTATCGCAGCTGCAGGCAGCGGACGATATTTCGGTACGAGCTATGGACGAGTCTATGATGGTCCAACCGCGAGACATGTACTGGAGTGTCTTAGGCATGATGAATAATCCGTGGTTTCGAGTCGTCATACACAAGGAGGGTCATTCACTACGTTTCGAGCATCCAACTCAACCAGCATTGATTCCCGGGGGTTGGATGGAACGAGTTAAGAAGAACGGAGGAAACCTTTCTAATGGATACTGGGGAGAGAAGATATCTGGCGAGCAAGAGACTCCGGTTGAGGAAGAACAGACTAAGGAGATATGCATGGTTAGGAAGGATATTACTCGGATAATTACGATAGACGAACTGAAAAGACATGACAGCGAGAACGAGCCATGGTTTGTGGTTAACGGTCAGGTTTACGACGGGACAAAATTTTTGGAAGGACATCCTGGTGGAGCGGCTTCGATCCTCGGCGCTGCCGGACAGGATGCCAGTGAAGAGTTTCTTGCCATTCGTAAGTTCGCAAGTTATAATACGAATTGACGATTGAAGCTTACGTACAAACAGACAGCGAGAATGCCAAGGCGATGCTTGTGGATTACCATATCGGCTTACTTGACGAGTCTTCGCGAACTGCACTCGCCGATGGACAGTCGACTGCCGAAGTAACTTCAGCACCGCGAGCGACATTTTTACAATCTAAGGTATGGACAAAAGCTATCCTATCTTCCAAAAAGAAGATATCAGACGATACCAAAATCTTCACCTTCGACCTCGAACATGCCGACCAAATTTCCGGCCTTCCCATAGGCCAGCACTTAATGATGCGATTGCGCGACCCGGTTACACGGGAGGCCATCATAAGATCATACACCCCCATCTCAGCGACTACGGAGAAAGGGAAGCTACACATACTCATCAAGATCTATTACGACACACCTGGCAGAAAAGGCGGGAAAATGACACAGGCGCTCGACTCAATACCCATCGGCCACTTCGTCGACTTCAAAGGCCCGGTTGGGAAATTCGAATACCTTGGGCGGGGATTATGTTCGATCCAGGCGCAACGGCGGGAGGTCAAGCGGTTTATCATGATCTGCGGCGGGTCTGGGATCACGCCGATATTCCAAGTCCTCCGCGCCGTGCTGACGGATCGAGAGGACCCCACTACGTGTCTGGTGATTGATAGCAATCGTGTCGAACAAGATATCCTCTGTAAGGCTGAGATCGACAGCATGGCTGCCGGCAATAACGCCAAGTGTCGCTTGTTGTATACGCTGAGTCGGCCGGAGCCGTCGTGGACTGGGCTTAGGGGCAGGATTAATAAGGAGTTACTCGAGAAGGAGATTGGCTCTTGTCAGAGCACTAATGGTGAGGATCTAGTGCTTGTTTGCGGACCTGAATCTCTTGAAAAGAGCGTTCACTCTATCTTGAAGGACTTATGCTGGAAGGAAGAGGATATATTATTCTTTTAGTCTTCCTCGGGGGTGTAATGATGTAGTCATGTTTTCTCTATCTACTCGAGGTGTATATAAGGTATTAGATGTATAAAGCGAATTCCGAGTTCAAGCTATTATGACGGGGAATATAACCGACACGGAAGATGTGAAGAAAATCTACGTCTTTATATATGATGTAGTAGTTGTAAGCCAGTAGTGCGTATAGCCTTGCAGCCCACATATGCTTATGTACCTTATTTACCTGTTTAATGCAAAGCGCCTTAATGGGATGACACGCGTAGGAATGGTTGTAGCCATATCTTACGCCCGCAGAAGGTTATACGCGCATAATGATCTCGAAATGGGAACTGGTGAGGGTAGATGGGACCCTGGAGACGATGATGGTGTGGTAACACCGATCATTTTCCTCACCTTGTGCTTCTTATGCTTACTGATGCATACTGAGACCCGGGTCGGCAGTCTCATAATGGTAATCGTCGACAAGCAACTGCATGCATAGCTGCACCACATTTGCAACGCTGCTGGGTGGTTCTAATATTAGCGAGTCCCGCTTCGAGTTGGTCGATAGCTATTGCTTGGGCCCGATGCCAATACTCGTTATTGAAAAAAAAAAAAAAAAAAAAAAAAAAAAAAAGGTAGCCGCCATCTTGCATTGCATCGAATGGATCTAAGATATTTGGGATCCAATAGGATATTTGTTTATACGTAGTTCGTACTGCACAACCTCAAAAATGTGTTCCCTTCTGGGGATATGGGAATATGGGGATATGGGGATAAATCATACCTGAAGATGTACCTGACCAATGTATTTATATTGTATTGTATTGTACCTAACCTCCCTTAAAGGCTTACCTAAAGGCCTAAAGATACCTAGCGGTAGGTACCTAAATGTGCCTGTGGACAGCACCTAGCCACGTTTAACCCCGGTTTATCCGACCCCATAATTTAAACAATCGGTACCTTGTATCCGCCTAGGTACCTAAGATATGTACCTTTTCAGTAGTACAGACAACTCAATGTTACAATAGCACTTATCCACATTGAAGTCGTCACTACAAAGTACGCGCAGCCTCAGCTTTCCTCGACCTAACCCAACTACAACTTCAACCACGAGATTCAGGTTCTTTTCTCAATTTGCCTAGCTGTCTTATCCACCTCAGCAATCCGACATTGTGGACCAGTTTTATATTTATTTTTGCAACCAGTTTCAACAAAGGTTTCCAACTCAGTTGTTTTGACGCGGGCTTTTTCTTTTTTTTCCCTCTCCAACGCAGCGGCTTTACTGACGCTTTTTTCAATAACTTGCACCTACCTCTCAAAAATAAATACATTTAATGGCTACCAACAAACGCAGTCCTACACCAGATCGTCCTTCCCTTGAGGATCCAGACACAGCCGCAGCACGCAAGGAATTGAGACAGACAGCAATATCTGAGAAACCTGACTTATCTGCCATGTCTGCTGCGAAAGTCGACCCCGCGCCCAACGCCGCCACGAGCGGTGATAAGCCATCGGGCGAAGATTCCACATCCGATCGCGAGTCTCTCGATGCTCGCAACGATAGTTTAAAGAACCTAGTATCATCACCCAAGAAGAAGCGGGCGCGCGACGAGGTGGACGATCCGAACGACGCTGCTTCGGACGGAAACGGCGATGTATCTCCTATCGGTGCTGATGCTACCATCTCTGAACCCGAGAAGAAACGTCCTCGCGACGTCTCAAGTGAACACAAGGCAAAAGCTAACGCGCTTGCTGTAAGAAAACCTAGATCGATTCGGCATCTGAGTTTTTTACTGACTGTCCATAATAGGCCCCTGATGCTAAAGACAATGGCGAAGCTAAGACAGATAGCAAGAACGACACACTAAATACCGAAAAACAAGCGGCAGAAAAAGAAGATGCCGATACCACCGATGAGGGGAAAACTACAAACATAACGTCTAGCTCCGCTTTCAGTAGCTCCGGAATTGCAGGGTTTGCTTCTCAGGCGTCACCTTTCTTACAAACCGGCTCGAAACCACTATCCTCCTTCGCAAGCCCGTCAGGCTCGCAGTCACCATTCGGCGCCGCTGCCTCGACGTCTACCACTTCTATTTTTGGCAGTTCTAGCTTATCTAATGGTGCCTCTCCCTTCGGTCAGGTAGGAGGAGCGTCGAAACCTTTCGGCAGCACCATCTTTGGTGGAACATTTAGCGGCAAGCTTGGCGAATCAAAGCTCACCAGCTTCGGCAAGCCCGGTGAAGCATTTAAGAGTAGTAAACCGGCTAAACCGTTCGGAGCACCTGTGAGCGAGGAGGAAGATAATAACGAAGAAGGGGACGGTAACTCTGGGGACGAAAACCGTGCTGATAACGAGGACAAAGATGCTTCGGAAGAGAAGACCGCTGCGGATGATAAGAAGAAGCCAAAGCTTCAACGAGGTGGGTTACCGCGCGTCGTCGTTTGACAAGTATAGTACTAACAGACTTTGTAGTGGTTATCGACGATGGTGAAGCTGGCGAGGCTACCATTCTACAAGTCCGCGCTAAGATTTTCCATCTCGATAAGGCTAGCTCCTCCTGGAAAGAACGGGGCGCTGGAAACCTGAAGATCAACGTACCTATAGCATGCGTCGATATCGACGAGGAGTCTGGCGCAGCTATTCCCGGATCCTTTGACGCGTCTGCTCTTGACAGCGCCGATTCCAAAGTAGCCCGTCTAATCATGCGACAAGATTCTACTCACCGCGTTATTCTTAACACCGTCATAATTCCGGCCATGCATTTCCAGGAGAAGTCTACGGTCAAGGCGACATACGTACTCTTCACCGCCATAGAAGATGAGGGCGCCGTTAGCATCCAAGTAAAGGTGTTTATCCCGCCAACTTGTAAGATATACTTAGGTGCTAACTTTACTATAGATGAATATGGCAAACGCAAAAAGCTTCCTAAACGAAGTCGGAAAGATACAGCGTGAACTTCAGTCAGTTTAGGCAGCTGACGAAACCACTGGTCCTCCGACTTCAGTTGCTGGCGCACCTGGTTCTGGAAGCGCCGAAGCAGAGGCTCCCAATGTCGATGCTAAGAAACACATATGTGATAGAGAGAAGAAGAATAAAGATGTTGATAATGAGGCTCCAATATCGGAGCAGGAGCTACCGCCATATACCGAATCCGAAGACGATTCTAATCATTTACCTCAACCATCCTCGACGGAATCGGAAGCAGGAGAATTCGGCAAAGAGGTCTCCGACAGCTCCAATCAAATAAGTAGGTCTTCATCTGGAGCTTCGATCAAGCGTAAGACCGCAGAGTTGGAAGGCCCTTTGACGCGATCCAAGAAGAGGAGACGCGATGCATCCTCTTTCTTCGGGGAGCGATCCCAGACGTGAGGTGTGTTCGTACGAAGCCTTTAGATGTGACAAGGGAGTTTTGCATCGCGCATTTTCAGGGGGAGGCATGGCAATTGGTACTCTGGAAGAGTTGCAAGGCTTATGAGACATAGATAAACGACGGTGGCATGGATATCTGTCGGCGGCAATTCTGTGATAATAGAGCTCATACCCCTTTACTATGTAAATGTTCGGATCCCATTCCGTAACACAAAAGCGCTCTGCGGAATTGCCGAGTGCAGTGTTACATTGGATTAATCCTTAGTTACCCAGGTACTTTTCATGAATAACAAACCTTTTTTTAAAGCAACTCCTAGTATATTAATACTACGGCTCTTTGGTAGACAAGAATATTCTATACGGGTCTTCGACATTTATTCTATTAATTGTGGTCACTACCTGCGTCGTAAGACCCGTACAACTCTTTGTGGTACCTAAACTACCTATATGTGATTACCTAATGTAAGATCTTGTCTGACATCATATATACCTAGGTACGTAACCAACCTAAACTAACTTATATATCACGTGATTTCGCCAGCATTTCGCGCCACGAGAAACGCGACTAAACGAACTCATCGTCAACGCAGTAGCACGTATCCTCAAGACCAGGGATCTCTAAGCTAAGCACCTTCGTCCTCATGCATCTTGATTACGGATGAAATGTCTGCTCTTAAGGCAGCCACGGTATCAAATAGAATTATCAAGCGAAAGAGGAAGAGGCAAACTTCCGAAGAAGACAAAGAAGATGATCACTTGGGGGGCTCGGAAGAGACTCTCGATGAATCTAGTGCTGCTAAATCGAGGAAGAATCTAGCATCTCAGCGCCAGAAGAAGGCTAATGAAATTGTCGAGTGCCAAACCGAATGGCCTCAAATGTTTAAGGATTTGGACCAAACCCATAGAGCTCTTAACCTCGTGTTCACTTTCTGCTCCACGCGCAGACACCTTGCTACGACGTTTGATACCATCCGATCGGCAGTAGAGTCCAATACGAAACGGGAATTAACAGTCGAGGATGTCGCAGCTATTGTGGCACTGCGGCCGGAAGGCATTAACTTTGCCTACGTGGATGAGGTGATGCTGCAAACCGATATTAAGGGGGCCGAAAGAGACACCACGTTTAAGACTGGCAAATCAAGGAGAATCACAGTCCAAGGACCGGCTCCGGATGCCTCTGTTGGCGGATTTACCGGTATGGAAGAGCTTGGGAGTCGTCATCCCGACGATTTGCCACCGGACGGTCAAGAAGTTCTCTACTTTGAATTTGTCGACGAAGATCTTAAAAGACAAGTCCAAAGCAAGAAGACAGGAGAGCCTGTAAATCCCAACAGAAGGCTTCGCGATGATGATCTTAAAATGCCAGTATACAGCCAGAAGCAACTCACAACTCTGATCGAGAAGCGTAACCAGAAATTTACTAACGCCGTAAGCTCCTTTATAAACCGCTGCGTAGAGGAAAACCTAGATCCGGAGGTGATGGTTCGCCAGGAAGCAGAGGCCTACATTCCAGTTCCGTCCATATCATCCACTGCTACTCCCATGCCTGAGCCCAGCACCATACCTGAGTCGATACCCAAGGAAAGGAAGAGCATCCCCGAAATCATTCAAGAACTTAAAGATAGTTCGTGGTATACCGGCCAAATAGTGCCAGATGGGCACCGTGTCTTCGACGCTCAGGAGCCTGTGTTCGGGGAGCTCGATTTTCTATTGAGTCAAGATATGGTGAATGCGTTGTACAACGCGAAGGGAATTACGCAGTTCTATGCCCACCAGGCCGAAGCGATCAACAACCTCCACGCCGGTCGTCATGTTGTGGTATCAACTTCGACGAGCTCGGGAAAATCTCTCATTTACCAGCTTCCCGTCTTACACGCGCTTGAACAGGATCCCAACACCCGAGCTATATATATCTTTCCGACGAAGGCGTTAGCTCAGGATCAAAAGAAGAGCCTAAAGGAGATGCTCGCGTACTTTACGGAGCTGGGAAAGGTTTTGGTCGAGACTTTTGACGGGGATACCCCGATGCACGATAGAAATCAAATTCGCGACGAGGCTCGAATCATATTCACGAACCCAGATATGCTTCATCTTACCATACTGCCCCAGGAAGATAAATGGCGTACTTTTTTAAAGCATCTTCGTTATGTCGTTGGTAGGTAGACCCTAACTTGGAAAAGAAAAATAAGTATCGCGTGACTAACTTTAAGGTAGTTGACGAACTGCACTACTACAACGGCTTAATGGGCTCCCATGTTGCATTTATCATGAGAAGGCTTCGACGCATATGTGCTGCCGTCGGGAACAGAAAAGTCAAGTTCATATCATGCTCCGCTACTGTAGCAAATCCTCGAGAGCACTTTGAAACCATCTTTGGAATCGATGATGTACATCTAGTCGATTTTGACGGATCGCCGTCTGGGCGCAAGGAGTTTCTATGCTGGAATACGCCTTATAAAGATCCCGGCGACCCGTCAAGCGGACGTGGAAATGCTGTAGCCGAATGTGCTCGCTTGTTTTGCCAGCTTATCTTACGAGGAGTGCGCGTGATAGCGTTCTGTCGCGTAAGGAAGCAGTGCGAAGAGCTGGTGAATGCGGTCAGATACGAATTAGAATCATTAGGTCGTCCCGAATGCACATCTCGCGTGATGGGTTACCGAGGTGGGTATACTGCACAAGATCGTCGACAGATCGAGAGCGAAATGTTTGAGGGTAAGCTCATGGGCATCGTTGCCACTACTGCTTTGGAACTAGGTGTCGATATCGGTACCTTGGACTGTGTCATCACGCTGGGATTTCCGTATACCATTGCGAATCTAAGGCAACAGAGCGGGAGAGCCGGCAGGAGAAATAAAGACTCCTTGTCCGTGCTGGTAGGGGATTGCTTCCCAACCGACCAGCATTACATGCAGAATCCCGATGAGCTCTTCACCAAGCCTAACAGCGAACTTCAAGTTGACTTGAACAACATGCTCGTATTAGAGGGTCATATACAATGCGCAGCATACGAGATGCCGATTAAACCCGCCGAAGATGCTATTTACTTTGCAAAAGACCTGGCGAAGATCGCGGAAGAGCGTCTCATCAAAGATGAACTTGGATACTACCATTGCCATGACAGGTTTAGGCCGATGCCTTCGAGATATGTGGCGATTAGGGACACTGAAGAGGATCACTTCGCGATAGTTGATATATCTCATGGGAAGAACGTGGTACTAGAGGAGTTAGAAGCATCGAGAGCCTTCTTCACTATATATGACGGCGCAATCTTTCTACACCAGGGTAACTCGTACCTGGTGCGCGATTTTCAACCCGACAGGAAAATCGCTAAGGTGGAAAAGGTTAAGGTGGAATGGACTACACAGCAAAGAGACTTTACCGACGTGGATCCAGTGGAAACGGAAGCCACACGCAAAATTCCTGGCTCGCCCTCCCTCGCCTTTCACGGCTCGATACGCATTGTTCAGAACGTCTTCGGCTACTTCAAAGTTGATAGGAAGCGCCGCATTCTTGACGCCGTACAGGTTGACAACCCTCCTATCATTCGGCATAGCAAAGGCATGTGGCTCGACGTTCCCAAGCGCGCCTTAGAAATCCTCGTCGACCGAAGACTTCACGTAGCAGGCGCCATCCACGCCGCCGAGCACGCCATTATGAGCCTAATGCCCAACTTCGTCATTAGCCTGCCAGATGATGTTCGGACGGAGTGCAAGTCGGGGCTAAAGGAGTTCGCGCGCAAGGAAACTTCGCGGAAGAGGCCCGCCCGGCTGACGTTCTACGACGCGAAGGGCGGCGCCAACGGGGCCGGTATCAGCACCAAAGCGTTCGAGTTCGTCGACCTGCTCCTCGTGCAGGCCCTCGAGCGGGTCCAGCACTGCCACTGCCAGACGGGGTGTCCGGAGTGCGTGTGCTCGGAGTTCTGCAAGGAGGCCAACGAGGTGATGAGCAAGGCCGGGAGCGCGGTCATCCTCAAGGCGCTCCTGAATATGGAGATCGACGTCGAGGCCCTGCCTATGGGCCCAGAGGACATGGCTCCCGTTGGTATCGAGACGGTGGTTCTCGCTCAGCCGGTGCCGTCGAAGTTCGATTTTAAGGAGATTAAAATAGAGGAGGAGGATGGTGGTCAGGGTTGTATCGTTGTAGATTAGGGAGAGGTAGGTACTAAACGCTTAAGAGACCTTCTAATAGCATTGTTTGCGATACTTGTTATATTTGCTTCTATACTTGGTCTATTGGCCTATTGAGCTTATTAACTAACAAGGTACATTCTAAAGAAACTAGACGGAGCCAATAATATAGCAATTAGTACTATATTACATTCGTATAGTCATTTCTACCAGTACCCGTTACGTACCTCATCTTGTGCGTAAATAGGTGTCACGTCCACAAGGCATCCGCGGATAGAATCCTTAGGCAACAAGAACTAAGCGCACATACTTGTTACATGTTCTACTGCAAACATTGCATCACATTGCGCACCAGCTGATCATATTGGGGAGAACGTCGCTTGACATGCCCACCCGCATTCCTCCATTCCTTGAAGCCTTGAAAACTTCACAACCACTAATCTTTCACCTCAAAGATCTACATCCCGACCAAGAACTGCATCAATCCTACCTAGCCCTACGAATATGCGGTTCAAAATGACGCCCTATTTTTTCCTCGTCTTCCTCTTTCAAGTCCTCGCGCTTGCTGCGCCTTACATGATGGGGCGCGAGAACCACGACAAGGCAACCACCCTCGCAGACAGCCCTGTTCCCGAAATCCTGAACCAGACTTCCACCGGCACTCTTCTCTTCTTCTGGAAGCGAGATGAAATTGATGACTGGAACCGCGACAATCCCGATAACCGGATCGCTGCCGTAAGTGCCGCCTACTTAAAACACGCCGATTTCCTTTTTTTTTTTTTTTTTTTTTTTTTTTTTTTTTTTTGGCTACCAGTCCCAACTCCCCCCCTCAAAAACGAAAAAAAAAAAAAAAAAAAATAAAAAAAATAAAAGAAAAGAAATTCTACTGATTACGAACTTTCCTCTAAAATGTTCTTAGAAAATCTTCGTGTTTATTACGTACCTAGGTATTGGAGAGATAAAATGCTAACAGGTAGATTATGGTATGGTAGTTCTACGTGTGTCCGCACCCGCACTCCCTCTTCACCGTCTTCAACGCGATGGCCGTGTACCAGGCCTTCCGCCGCGGCGCGTGGTACCTCACGCACCCGAACGAGGCCCGTCCGCGCTGGAGCGGTCTCGAGCATCCGCATTCTGTGGTACGCAAATTCTTGTCTTACCTACCCCCTGATTTGGTCTGCATATACCTATATTATTTGCCCTCGATGGAAATTACTTCAAATCCACCTAGATCTCGGGAAGTTCCCTCAGGTACCCAATTAGTTACTTCTCTTCCATGTAAACACTAACTGCGGTGGTTATAGTGGCTACCCGACTACCGCGCCACCCGCGTGGACCTCGGCCGCGCGGACGGCGAGCTGTTCATGTTCCCGATCAACCCGACGCCTTTAGGGGAGTGGCCGGGCCTCGAAGGGGCGCCGGTGTCCGGGCCCCCGGGGGACCACCGCGTTGTGTTCGACGAGCACGGGATGTTCGCCGGCGTGGCCGCGCTGTTCACGGGCGACGGCGCGACGAGGCTCGTCTGGTGCTACCCCATGCTGGAGTACGGCGAGAGAGATGTCGGCGCCACGGCTGAGGGAAATCCGGGAGTGGACGAGGCTTGGCGCGATGGTTTCGATGGGCATTATTTGTTTCTGCCGGATCCGACGGGGGGTTCGAGGCCGCCCCCTAGGCAGGTGTGAATTAGATGTGAGGATGTGGGTGGGTATAGGTAGGGAGAGTTGGTATCAGGGGAGAGGAAGAATAATTAGTAGGCACTTGCTGAGGAATAGGACGTTTTAAGGCTTTCCTTATGCTTTCAGTGAGCGCCCAATGCTACTATAATAGCAACTTTGTACCACTAGCTGCGTACCAGGAGATAGTAATGTTGACAAATAGTAGGAAGCCTATACTTCCCAAGCAACACGAAATATTATGTGCAAGCCCCGCTAACAAAACGTTTTCATTTAGGTATGTATCTGGGTATTTTCATTAAAGAGTTATAAGTGCCTATATGTCCTTGCTTGCTATTATCATCAAGTCATTACCATTCGTATATCCCAACCAAGTCGCGTGACTCTATCCAAGTCTACAAATATTTTCCAGTCTATCCTTTTCTGCCTTTTCCCGAAGTTTGTCTAATTACCCTTTAATATTAGGTATATCTAGTTTGGCCTCGCGTCCACCTCGGTCGCAGGCATGACCACAGTCCTTTGCGACTGACCCATCGGGCCAGTCAGGGTGCAAGTCAAGGGGTTGAACTTGCCCATCTGGAGACAGAACATGTACGCGTTGGGGTCGCTTGAGTTCCCGGGGTTGGATGTGAGAATGTGCGATGCTTCTAGGCCCGAACTACAGTAGTTTTGTTTCCGTTAGCATTAAGTACATACCTACTGCTTATGCTTACTACAGAAGGAAAATATCACTCACCCGTCGGAAGCTAGCTCCTCGAATAGCTCAACCCGAAAGTTCGTGTAACTAGTCCATCCGTCGGCTGGCAGACGGAATTGTAACTCCGGGTTGGCGCACGCGGTCCATTCGGTGGGCCCCGGGTTGGTGCCGGCGGGCCAATCGACTCTGCAGGTCGTGTCGAGGGTGGCGCTGCTAGTGGATGAGGGGTCCGGGTAGGTTACGGCAACATTGACGAAAGAGTTAACGGAGTCGACTCCGTAAACACCGGGGTACGGGAAAGTAGCGCTAAGGCTGGTGATTTTGAATTCGGGCGTATCCCGGGGCTCCAGGGGAAGAGCAAGGGCGGGAGAGAGAAGGGAGAGGACGGAGGTTAATATCGTTTGCTTGTACATTTTGGAAGAGGGGTACGGGAAAGGATCCGTGAAGTATAAGGTGATTGAGTATTAATCAGTAAAGTACCTAAAGGAATATCTATATAAGGTCTCGCTTGAAGGTTCTGAGCTGATTTGGATTGGAACAAGTGTGCTGCAAACATTCTCTATTGCTACGGTGATGCCTTCTACTTATACCTGAGTCTCGAGAATAAAAACCCATAGTCCTACGATACTAGTCACGATAACCCAACCAGGCGGTGAGCTAATTATCTCATTGCGGGGGTTTCCAAATCCCTTCTTCTGCGATTGGCATCAATACGTGAGCCCGTGTTCTGTTTGCTGACTCCGCTGCGCCTTGGGGGATTGGAAAACGTCCGAATGCAAGGAAAAAAAACTAAAAACTTACTCAAATACGAGAAATCTCGTGACGATGCTGACATAGATCTCTCGCATTATTATCTAGTACATGATATGGTTACCATTACACGAAAGCGCCACATGGCTGCGGAGGTGTGGTGGCGAGGCGCTGAAGCCGTTTTCGCTGGCGATCGCGGCGTATCGGCTCGGCCCTAATTGGTCTCATTTCTCGAACGAGTTCGAGCAAACCCGGGCAAGGTACTTCGTAGTTCAGCTGAAGTTTTAGGCGGGATCTAAATTTAGATACACCTAACCTCTAATAGTAATAGTTAGCTCTGACGGACCCCTATTCTCGCTATCCCTTACGTCATTTCACGATAACGAAGATAACATCTCCCTTGGGACAATTCCTCCGCCAAGGCCAATTCTAGTGAGACCGTGAAAGTTGTGTAGATGCCTCAAGGCTTACTCATACGAACTATCAACTCTACTATCACTCACACGAGATCTGTTTTCTACCATTGCGACCCATAGCATAGTATACCATAACTTATAAGAGAATACCAATTGGCTAGTGTACGATGTATAGGTGTTAACGCTTACGTCTGAAGGACTGAAGACGCACCTCACATCAGATACCTATCCGTCTACTACCTAAGGTCACGGTAGTCATAAGTATTTCCTTAAAGTACAGTCTGTATCTATGACAATTGGATTGCCAAGAGTGGTCTTACTACGGCGTGGACACGATATGGAAGATGGAAGCCCGCTAGCTAAGGAAGGGCTGAGTCGAAGAGTCCGATGAAATGTTACATTTCCTGGCTTCTCCGTCAAGATAAGTTAATCCTCGTCATACTTTTTACCTATTTGCTTTGAATCAAGATACACTTACCTGGTATCCGACTACATGCAAGTTCGAATGTTAATGCAAGACTTGATGTGGAGGACAGTATCTCCCAACTAATATAGAACGATGCTTATAGCTACCTGATAAACAATAAACAATAAAACGATACTAGAAAATCATAGCGATATCTGCGTAACCCTACAACTAAATAAAACAAACCTTAGGTAGGTACCTACTAGTCCCTTCATCACGACCTCGCATCACTTCGTCAACAACGGCGCCGCCACGTACAAATTCATAAACCCATTCTTCAGCTTCTCCGGAATGCCCGCAATCTTCTTCATATCGTCCGCGATCTTCCACTTCAGGCTGCTCGCCAAGCTCCCCACGAACCCGGCTTGCCCGCCGTCGCCCGTGCCGAGCGCCGGGCTGGTCCACGCGTCGTGCACCGCGGTGTACTGGGCCGCCGCCTGGTCGCCCGCCGCCGGCGCGTCGGGCGCCCAGGCGTCGCTCGCGGTCGCGATGCTGGGGAACGGCTTCGACGAGAACAGGCGCTGCAGGTCCGCGTCGGCCACCTGGTACGCGGGGAGCGGGTCCGGCGCCATCGTCGGCTTCGGCGCCGTGATCAACACCCCCGACATCAGGGTCACGGCCCCTTGGTCGTTGTTCAGCAGGTCCCGGATGTTGTTGCCGCTGGTGCGGGGATCGGTCGAGGGGTCGTCTGCGTGAAGTGTTAGCTTTGTATAGGTAGGTAACCGGGTAGCAATCGTTAGTGGGTGCGTAGGTGAGGTAGGTAGGTGATAACGACTTACACTTCGCCCACAGGCCACGAGGCAGCTGGTTCAGGTACTTGTCGTACTGCCATCCTTCATCCGGCTCGCTCGAGCCGTCTTGCTGGACCACTACGGTGACGGTAGAGGTTAGTGTTTGTGTTAGTTTCATCGGCTTCGCGAAGATGTTGTCGTGCGTGAGAATGTTGCTCCCACTGGGATCGTCCTTGACGCCATTGATCGGCATCTTGCACTCGACAACGAAGGAGAAGGAGCCGGCGCGCACGATCCACGGCACCGCCTGGTCGCGCTCTGGATTGTCCTCGGGATTCAAGAGCCCCGACTGGGCTAGGAAATTGTGTGCTTCGTTCTTCGGCGGCGTGTAGGCGAGGGCCTCTGGCTCTTCTTCAGCGGCGGCTTCGACGGCGAGATTGGCGCCCTGGGCGACCGATCGCGCTGGGCTCGTGCCCGCCTGCAGCACAAGTTCGTAGAACTCTTGGAGGGTGACCCTGTCGTTGCTGCCTTGGTCGTTGCCAAAGTTGATGTCGAACCCGACGATCCAGAAGTCCACGTGCACGCGGCCGGCGATCGGCGGGCCCCAGAGGTACAGCTGCGCGCCGATCTCGACCGAGATGCGGATGTGGATGAACCAGATGTCGATGCTGAACCCGACGCCGACGGAGACGCCTGCCTGCATGTTGAAGTAGAACGGCTTGTAGTTGATGAGGAAGTCGGCAAAGGCGTCGAACCAGGCCGACAACGGCCCGGCCGAAAAGGCGGCGTGTAGACGACCTCCGGCCATACAGGCCTTAGGCGTAATGGCGAAGTAAGCTTGACCCGACACGGTGAGGCCGCCGCCGAGATTCCAGCTGATACCCAAGCGAGGTGGGTTCGGGAAGCCAACAGGCAAGTTGAATGCTTGGTGGTAGCCGCCGAGGGTGAAGACGTACTGACCGACGGATGACTGATCCGCGTGCGGCGCGTCGAACCAGTAATACAAGCCAAATCCTCCAGTGAGGTGGCAGTTAGGGTCGAGGATATAGGAACGCGGAGAAAGCTGGGCGTCTATCTTGAGGGTTCCGTAGTCAAAGTCAGCCACGGCTGAGATGCCTAGCTCGACGTGGGCTATCTTCCAGCTTGAAGCAGGGGTGGGGACGTCAGCCGTGGCTACGGCGAAGATACCGAGTTTCACGGCGTTTCCGAATTGGACGACTACGACGGCATCGATATTAATCATCTGGAATGCGCCCACGCCCATGCCGATAGCAAGCCAATACGTCTTGTCTAGCGGTTTGAACCAGCCACCTGCGCCCGGGTCCACAAGCTTCTGTAGTGCGTCCATCGCATTTCCGCTGCCGCTCAGCTGGGAACTAGCGATAAAGGGGAAGTTGTAGACCTCGTCGATGGTCGGCAGGCGAACGCTGCTGTTGTAGCCGAAGCCGCCGCAGATGGAGTTGATTTCGGCGAATTCGAGCGTCACGAGCGGGCCGTTGAGCTTGGCGAAGATGAATACGCTCTGGAAGCTGCTGGAGCTGCCTGACGGCGTCACTATGCCGTAGAAGCCAGCCGCCTCGAACTGGTATATCTTCCAGCCGACGGTCAGGCCGCCGGCATAGTAGTCGAGGCCTCCTTCGTTGCCGTGTCGGATGACGCCGCTGATGGATAGTGGCGGCTGGTCGAATGACGCTGCTAGACCCATGATGACGGGTGTAATCGTAGGGAACGAATCTAGCGACGTGAAGCCGAAGCCGAGAGAGAACCCGATTAACGAGAAGCCCAACGGACCGAGCTGGAAGGTGGCGTCAAACATGACGGCCAGCATCTTGTCTTTATACTTGAGACCGACGTTACTGATCGACAACGGGCCGGTATTCTTCTTATATGGCGCCTGGGCACTTGGAGAGCCGTCGTCGGCCTCGGCCTCGCCCGCCGCGAGTGCCTTGCTACTGGATGTCGACTGCTTCATGAATTCGTAGTCGAGCAGACACGTGCGTACGCCCGTGGTATTGCGTATGATGATACCGAAGTGGCACCCGGATGCGAGCAGGAGATCCTTTGGTGTTTGTGCCTCCGGCTTGATCTTATCGTTGACGAGAATCGTATCCTGACCTGCGGTCTGCAGGCCGTTGTTGAGCTCATCGCGGTCTAAGCGCGTCAATCCCGTCCCCTTGCCCGGCGTTGCGCCCTGCTGTGGTGGATCCTGTACCCAGAGGAAGTACAGCTCATCGAGAGGCTGCTCCAGCGTTCCGATAAGCGGCAATTCGACCTGCACCTTGGCGAAACCGCCGATGGCGACCTTGAATAGCCGCTTAGACGGCGTCTTAGCGCCCCAGCTCGTGTTGTGCATCTGAGCGAAGTCGATGTGGATGTTGGCGAAGTTGAACTCAGCAAAGAAGAACAGCGAGACCTGATCGGCCCCCGCCGCGTTATTGGCAGCTGGGGTTTTGATCTTCACCACGTCGATCCTGAAAACGTCCTCATTGTCGGCGACGAGTTGGGTGTTGTAGACAAAATCGGGAAGTTGGAAATCGGGGCCTACGATGCCCGCCAGCACGTCTCCGACCTTAGCTGTTTTATCTTCCGGGTTTACCGCGGCCGAGAAGGTGAAACTGCCGTCTTTGTATACAAAGTTCAGCGTTAGGCTCAAATCAGCAATCAACAAATTGCCTACGATGGTAAACTCGCTGCTCGACGACTTTCCGTTGGCTGTCTTTGTATACTTGTACTCGACGGCCAGGGTGTCTATTGAGATGGAGCTTACGAGGGGCCCGATGTGAGCTCTGGATTCTTCGTCGAAAAACTCGGCCAATGTTGAGGCGTCAAGCCCGGTCAGCGAGGCCTTCAGGTCCCAAGCCTTGGTAGCCGAGTCGTAGTCCAACGACCCCTGAAGGATGGCCGGTAGAGCGGTATCTGATGCTCCCTCGCTTGGTTCGATAGCAGCATTTATGTAGGCGCTTAGCGCGAAGGAGCTACTTTGACCCCAAGTGAAGGATCCTTCAAGTGTCACCTCGCCCAGATACGGCTGCGGCGTGGAATCAGGAGGCGGAGGATTGGCCGTGACGGAGCAGCGGATATTGAAAGAATCCTGCGTTAGCGCGATGTATGCGAATGTTATGTCTGAAGGCAGTGTATCCGGGATGCTGTCCACCGTCTGTCCGGGAATCAAAGTTGCAATGTCGATGGACTCTGCCGGGGACTTCGTCAATGGCTGTAAATCGGACCATACCTCCATCTGCGGTAACAAATCTTTGTCCGGCGAGAGGTCAAAGTCTTGCAGTTATACATCAGCTATCTGTTCATCTATTTCGTAATACGCTGATATAGATACTTACCATTCCACAGTCTGCCCGCCAGCTGACCGAGTCCGCCTGCGAGATTGTTCCAATTATACGAAATGAGAAATACTGGCTTTAATCCGGAGTCGCTCGTACCAAAGTTGGCCGCAACTTCGATATCAAAAGAGAATGACGATAGCTTCCGTTTATTCGGATCTGTAGTATCAAGACTGACGACCATCCTGCGCAAGTTGATGCCGGAAAATATATTGTCTTTAGTCAGGATGTCGAGGAGTGAGTCTAGTGAATCGTCGATCAATGATCCGAGCCACTTCACGATACCCTTCAAAGGATCCTGAGACTGGAATTGGAACGTGAGACGCATATTATCTTCGCTAAGTTCGATAGCTGCGGCAGTAATGTCTGCGTCAGTAGAAATCACAGGGTCGTCTGCACCGCTGCCCTTAAGGGAGCATCCGATGCTAAAGGCAAGAGATCCTCTGAAGATAGGTTCCAGGCCCTCCTCGGTTTCCGCCAAAAGCATATCTTTGTTGTAGATAAGATCGGCGCTGGTAAGGGTAAATCCTTTGAGAATTCCACTGAGAATACCTTGCAATGGGTCGATATCGGGTACCTGGAACTGCAGGCGCATCACGGCTTGCTTGTACGAAGAGGGGGTATACCAGAGGGCGTTGCGCTTTGGATCCCCTTGCCCAGGAGGCGTAAGCGTTGCAGTCAAGTCTAAGAGCTCGCTCGGCACGTAATCGACCATGCCTTCAATTCCGGCATACGTAAATAAGTCACTGACTTTGGCGCTGGGGATATCGGCCATTTGGCTAAAGTCGAGACCGAGCGTCAACATGTCCCCTGTCGCGTTGACTCCAGGTGGAGGAATCCTGGAGGAATTTGATCCGTCTGCCGGCGGACCAAATGTGAATAGAAGCACGTCGCTGGCCGAACTGAATACCAGCGGCCATGGTTGCGTGAACTGCAATGCGAAGCTCTCGATGTCTTTCAAAGTCGAATCAAGCGTTAGCGAGCCTGTAGCTGTGGAGTCGAGTTGCTGAAACCATTTCTTCGTCTCGTCGCTGTCGTCAAAGCTGGCCGTTGGGCTCGGCTTGCTAGACAGGATGATAACCTTGCCGTCGTTGAGAGAAGCCACAAACGTATCTACAGGGCTCCCCTCGTCGAGAACGCTAACGTCGTCGCTTGGAACTTGCTCTGATGAGCTAGCATAGATGTAATAGAGCCCGTCGGCCTGGACGGCTTGAGATGAAGCCATGATGAGTTCGAGGTTGTTTGGTTAGCTACCTACGTTAGCTGGTTGTGCGTAGTCCACGCACACCAGTTTCTTTTTCAGTGCTGCTACGTAGTTGCCTGTGTTCCCTTCTCAAAAGTTGGCGAGTCGAGATTCGGGCCTCAGATCAAGTTGGCGGAAGTCTTGCCCCCCGTACAAGGTTCGTGAGAGCAATATCAGAGGTGATGTATCAACATACATGCCAAGACCAACCTCCAGTTGGAGACCAATCGGCCTAAAAAACAGGAGATCCAAAATTCCAAGTTTTGTCTCATTTCTACCTCATTGCTTCCTCGCGATTGAAGCCCATGACGAACTTCTACGCCGGTTTCCATCGCGTAGCTCGCTGTCAAGATGCATTTGAGGTGTGTTGGATGGGTGTGGACATAGAATTTCATGCAGTTCATGTTCATGATGCTTGTATATGCATATTCTGCGCCATACATACATACTGGAACACCTACGTGCTGCAGATTTGATGCATGTACGTTGATGGTGGGGTTCTAGACTATCGACGTCTTACGTCTAACCAGCAGCCAATCAGAGACGTTATTCTTCCCTTTTTTGTCCGTAAAAGGCAATGTGCATGATGTCCCGACAGAGCTGAGATGAACGGGCAGAATGGGTATGCACGCCAAGAAATTAATTCCCACGATCATCCCGGACGTGTTCATATCCCTGTCACAGTAAGCGCAGTAAGAGTGAAAAAGGGGGCTGAAACGTCGAGGGTTCTCCAACGTCAACGGATGCGTACATATCGTACATATCGGGGAGTTTGTATAATGCAATATGCAAATCACATTTTACAGCCTCTTGTTTGTCGAGTCATCCCACCATCCCTTCTTGATTCTCTTATCAACTACGACCATGAGACGACTCGATGACGACTTGCATCTTAGCTGCTTCAAAATTCTCGCTGACTTGGCGGAAGACTCTTTAGCGCATCTGATCAGATGGTGACTTTCAGCGCGTTTGCCGCAATTTGGAGAGAGGCAAATATGACTGACTACCTAACAAGCATGTCACCCGTGAAGCGGATGAGGGAATCGACACGTTGGATCTTCGTGGGCTAGACCGTGTATGCATGTCGGCGCCGAGGAGTTATACGATATAGCGCATCGAGACATGCATCATTTTCCTCCGAGGTGGGCCTCAACATCTGCCGGCATCGAGGTTGGAGATATTCAGCTGGCAACTAGACAACATTCCGGTGATGCTACCTGTGCCATGTCTCCTAGCTCACGTAATGACGCTCATGTGAATCACATGCATCGGTTTCGCAATATGCGCCTAGTCTCAATCTCCGGGGGAGGCTTAGGATACTTTGGGCAACCTAACGGCTATATCGTTCTGGTTATCAAAGCCAGTCCTTAGTGAAGCCAAACAGCTTCTGAGGTGGACATATTCTTTCTCTCCTGCCCTTTCTCATCATTCCAGATTGCGAGAGCCAGTTCGGTCTGTCAAGTTCAAATCCATTGCAAACTTAGCGATCATGGCCAACGCTCAAGACTTTGATGCACTTCTTGTGCCTATGAAGCTGGATGCCTTCATCCTCAATAAAACTGTTTGCGGCACTGGGGAGGAGGGCGACACGAGTGCGCATATCTCCCCTATCACACAGCCAAATTACACTTTCCTACGTCTAGAAAACTTCTTGATTCAAAGCGATATCCAGACTCATGCCGACTTACACAATACGGCCCCGGCTGATGTTAATTCGCGTATGATGGATCTGGGTGCGCGTCCTGTACCTCTACCGCTGCGCCATCGCTATGGCGTTTATGTACACTGGACGCTACCGCGCTTCTATAGGTCTGGCGTATCGTCTGGCAAGACGGTGCCTGAGGCCGTGCGCAGGCGGGAACGTCTTCGGCGTGGATTAAAAGCGGTACCCCTGGAGGAGGAGCAACCCTCTAGCAATACACCCGACTTTGTCCAGCCACCCACGCGTTGGATTGTAGTCCGCAAGATTGACATTGACAGTATTCAGCCGGAAACGGCCAAGTCGTCGTTTACTGATCGTGAATACGAGGCGTGGGTAGTGGAAAGTGATCACCTTTGGTCGCTTGACGATATTCCGCTCGATGTTGACTTGCAGACGGACCTGGCGCCTTTCGTCACCGGGAAATCGGGATCAGACGTCAATATCGAAGAACAGGCTGAAGTCTTCATCGGACGTAGGACACCATTAGCTCAGTGGACTCCCGATGACCCCAACTCGGATGTGCAGCCTCCAAATATTAGCCTTCTGCGCAGCGGCAATCAGCTATTCGCTGACTTCCAGATGCACAATTCGAATGTCTTCAGTATCATTGACAATTTCGAGTATACCGACGGAAATGGGGAATCTCAGTACTTAAGCCACGCTAAAGCTAGCTATTACGTTCTGGGTTGGCATTGGAAAGATGATGCCGACCCTCTCTGGAATTCTACTGCATCCACCGCGCACGGGGCGAGTCTAGAGTCCCTCATGATGAAATTGAAGGGTGCCGAAGAAAACCCTGGCGACTGGAGTGACTGGCTGGACGCTACCAGCCAGTTGCGAACGTTATGCCACGGTGCCATGTACGATGTAACTTGGGATGAAGACAAGAAACCTACAACAGTTCCAGCGGATGAGCACAATGCGCGCATAAGCGACCAGACGCAGGCTGCAGTCGCTGTTGGAACTACCCCCATGGATGCGGTTATATCCTACTGTCATGCCCGCAAGGGCCAGGGTGACATCGACCAGTTAGAAGAAGACATTCTCGCGCTCGAGTCGTTGCTGCTTTCGCGCGATGATGGTGTCGAAGCACAGCGCGAAGCCAAAAACACAGTTTATAACTGGTCCTTTAATAGATCCCCCGGAGGATCACACTATCACTTCTCAGGCGAGGGCGAGGGCGAGGGCGGAACTGATAAGCAGCCTGTCGAACCTGAACGGCCTGCAGTTCTGAAACTAGCCGAATTGAACCAGACCCAGAGCCTATTAGATAGCTGTACAACGACCTTGAAGCAGTACCGCTGGGATATGTTTTCACTGTGGTGGGGTTTTATGAGCGATGTTGGAAACGGCGAGGGCAGCAGCAATGAGTCCGAGACTGAGTTATATAAGGGAAAAGTGAACGCTCTAGCGGAGCTTATCACGGGCCTGCAAGGACGTATGAAAGAGCTACAAGACAAGATTGATGGCCTGCTAAATCCCACGGATGGTTCAGAGAACCTGCTGGCAACAGCTAAAGCAGCGAGCATGCCCGTCTTCTACCGTGCAAATGACCCGACAGTCCTCATCGGTGGCATCCCATCTGGCTGGCCTACTGACTACTTGGATAAAGTAGCTGTTCGTGCACCAACTCAGATCATTCCTGCCAGCGATGCTTCCAGTCTACCAGCTGCCTTAACAGGCCTCGCCGACCTTTTGAAAGAGAAGCTTCCTGATACTCTCAAGGAACCTGCTGGTTCTTTAGCAACCGAATTTTATGTTATCCAACAGGACGGGAGCAGCTTAAGCGAGACACCTGCGGGTACCTTCTACCCCCAGTTTCATGATCCCGACACCGTCACTGGGGACGGGACTCTACGGGACCAGTGGGGGGACCGGCAACCGTGGTTTCCACTTTACGTGGAGTGGGAGTCTGAGTACACACATGTGCCCTTCAACTATTGGAAGCTTGATGAGCACACTGCTCGTCTATCCACCAATGAAATGGTACGCTACGGTATCACTGTTCCTTCTGCGGATGGCCAAGAACCGCCCCCTCTATGGGAGGCGCTAGTTAATGAGCAGAAAGGCAACAGCTTAGATACGCGTGTGCTATCCGGTCGTGTACTCATCCTACCACAGCCGAGCTTCTCTCTTGGTGCCAAGATAGCTCAGCTCTTTGATAACACTCCCCCAGATATCCTTGATCAGTATCTGTCCAAGGAGGAGCGTGATAACCTACGAGCGAACGTGTCAAAACTCTCATATCTATCGCTGCCGCTATCCGGTTTCACCAACGGCTTAGTGACGCTAGCAGAGGGCAGTCACATCAAGCCTGAAAATAAGATCGTCGAAAATGGTGTTGAGACAAGCATGGCTATCACCGCAGCAATTAATGAGGCCGCGGGTCTCACTGGCTCTCACATTGAGCTGATAGGTGGCGAGTCGGCCTTGACGCCATATGTTGCTTTAGCCAACTTCCTCGACGCCGAATGGTGTCCTTTTAAGCCCGCAACTCACGGGCAGTTCAGGTAAGTTATTGGGTCCCCTATCTAATGGCCTCTTACTGACTCTCAGCAGGTTCCGCAAGCTCAATATTATGGACAAATTTGGTCAGGCCTTAGTTCCTATCGACCAAAATCCCCGAGTGGATGGTCCTCCTCCCCTATATCCTTGTATCAGCGACTTCTATGAACCGCAAACAATCAAGCTAGAAGACGGCAAGGATTATGCCAATACGGTAATCCAGGATAATGCCGCTCAATGCGAGTTCCTTCAGCTTCCGCCGCAAATTAACCAAAACGCACGGCTAAATGCCAACTTTGTCAAACGCATTGCCGACGACCCAACTGACGAACAGGAAGTGTTCGGGGCCAAAAAGGCACTATCTAGCGAAGCCACGGGAGAGGCTACCTGGCGCCCAGCATCAGAGTGGGAGAATCCCATCTGGGGTTGGGTCATTACGAACTTTGCCGACTACGGTATTCAACTATTCCTACCAGACGGCACCTTTTACCGTGAGGTTCGCTTCGGTGGACCTCTCGGTACGCTAGATGCCCCTAAGTGGCTTCCATTCAGCCCCGGTCAAAATTCGTCGGATCCTACTCCTGAAACGCGCCAGCTTGATGCCCTCGTCGAAAAGCTCACCGATCGCGACTACCTCTACGGCTTCTGGACAATGATAACGAAGGCTCAGGATACGCTTCCGCCCGCACCTAATGACTATGCTGGGTTCCTCAACTCTATCGTGGGCAAGCCGCTCGCCCTCGTCAACACGGGCTTGTCTCTGGAACTCGATGGTCCTCCATTCAAAAATCAAAGTACCAGGACAAAGATTGGAGATCCGGAGCGTGACCTAACAAAGCCGACGGATCCTGATAGCGAAAAGGATTATTATCAGTTCCAGGTGCGGTTGGGAGACCGCGACGCCGCCTATGACGGGTTGGTAGGATACTTTGACACGACGGCCCCAGGTACCGACGAGCTCAACCTCGACTACATCAGGACGTTCTTTGCTCCTGACGATAAGCAGCTCGTGCCACTAAAGCCCCTCAATACCAACGAGTATCCGCTCTTCACACCTTTCTGGGAACCCCCCTACCCAACTGAGTCTTCTTCCTCCAGTAACCCAGTCGAACCAGCGAACTTCGACAACCTTCGTAACGCGAAGATGTCAGTCTTTGGCGCTATCATCGACCCATTCACGCCCGTACACGCGTATTCGTCCTTCCTGCCGACGTCGGAACTACTCCTGCCGTCGTGGACATGGCAAAAGGCGATGAACACCATGACCGCATTCTTCCACGCGGGACCCTTGACAGTGCCGCTCAACGACGTGCCCGTCTACGACTCGTCGCAGTTACTGACGCCGCAGAACGCCCGGGATATGCCCAAACGCGATCTGCCGCTGCCGTCCCTCGGCGCTGGCGACTGGAGCTGGTTCCAGCCGTACGTGCCCGAGGCAGAAGGCGATGGGGATACTGTGTTTAACCCCTTCGGCATCGAGAAGAGAGGCGATCTGAGGAAGCCCGCGTTCGAGGATGGCCCGTATACGGCTGTCGAGGGGTTCTTGCAGTTGAGGAACCCTATCATGATGCCTAAGGAGCAGGATACGCAGTAAGGGACCTATGTCTAAGTATTTAGCTTGATTGCCTGGGGAACTTGGGCGTTATTGAGGTTCTCCTGTAAACAGATATTTAGTACAACACGATCATTATTATCGCTGACTTGAGATATGAATAAAACATTGAATGCTTGTTTATTCGGCAGCTAGCTAGGAAGCTATATCTTGCGATAGGTGTAAAGAGGTCAAAAGGCCAAGTATTCCCTTGACTAATAATCCAAATCACTAATATCAACTTTTCTACATACAATTTTCAAGTTCACTGTAGTTTTCTATTGAGCTTCAGTAAGGAATCGTGAACCAACAGCGCCACAATATCTCACTTTACGATGAGTACGCAAAAAAATACGGTTCATCTCTAACATGGCTAAAGGAATGACGACCACTGGTATTTTTCAAGAACATTATATCGCGCAACTAACTATCCTAATACTGAGCGGAACTACATGATTGAAAACAAAACAAGTCCTTCGGAAAATACATAGCAAGATTGAACGAACGCGTCCAGCCCTAGAGTCGTCTAGCTACATCATGAAGACATCATGTCATATAGATACGAAACATGACCTTTTGAAAAGAAAACCGATTCCTATGTCTCTTCAACCTCAGAGAGTAGCACGCGGTCAACCTTCCCCTTCCCCGGCGGCATCTTCATCTGCGCCAGGATGCCGTTCAGGTCCGTGGGATTCGTGTACTCGTAAATTTCACCCGTGACCATATTCCACAGGTACACCTTGCCGGTCGACGCGGTGAACAAGTACGCATCGCCGCCACACTCGGGGTCGACGACCATGAGCCCCGAGGGGCTGGTCAGGCCGACCCTCTGCGCGGCTCGCGTGCCTTGGCCGTCCGCACCCCAGTAGTAGGAGGTGTTCATGTCTTCGGCCGTGACGCTCCACCCCTCCGGCGGATCGGTTACACCAGCCATCGGGGTTGCGTCTGCTGGTGTTTCGTCCGTGGTGGCTTCTTTGGACTTTGGCGGGGCCTTGCTTTTGTCCTTTTTGCCTCCGAACTTCACTGGGTCGGCGCCGGCGGCCTCGATGAGGGTCCGGCAGTTGTCGCAAGGTCCGCAAAGGAAATTTCTGCCTTTCAGATACTCGTCGTATGATGCCAAGGCCTGTTTCATCATAAAGTCCCGCTGGAGAGCGAGACCGTAGAGATTGGCGTTGTCGGAGCTGGATAGTAGTCAGCAATGGAAAATGACGGGAAGCCAAGAGGGAGGGGGGAAGAGGGGAGGGGGGCGAGGGATGGGGGTTGAGGGGGGTATCTATATACCTGCGAATGCTGAACGTAAAGGGGTATGTCTCTCCGCAGTTACCGTAAGGCTGATTTGACCTAGTATTTTTATCGCTCTGCACTGGTGAGGTATCAAACTCGGTATTCTTGAAAAGTTTCATCTGCAGGTTAGCATAGAACATGTCGAATCGACTACGCTGCACTGCTCTTCTCCATTTCCCTACTCTTAGGCTAGGGTCTTCGTTTTTCCTCGGGTACTCCATGAACTCGTCGCCAGCTACGGAGCTCCCAAGGAAGAAATAAATCTTATCTCCCACTGGTTTCCATGTCGCCTGGAACATATAAGGCCAATCACCCATTCCATCTCCACGGGGACTCCAGTTCCAATCCTTAATTGCACGGCCTGCGATGCGCGAGCACCACCGCGCATAAACCGTCGTTAGCGGCAAGAAGTAGTTGTTCTTGTCAGCCGTTTTGGGAGCTGGGCCCAGAATGGCAATGAAGAGGCCAAGCAGATCATAGGGATTCCACCACTTGACATCTATAGATTTTTCCAAGGCTCCTTGATACCCGATCGGCCAATGCAGCAAGATAAACTTGACCGGATCATTTTCCTTGTTCGCCACTTTAGGCCAAGCTGGATTGAGCTTGCGCGGAAAGTGACTCTTTGGCGGTGCTGCGGCGTTGACATACTCGAAGCCGCTAGGGAGGCTATATTTCCAGACATGTTTTTAGTCACCTTATGCTAATGAAGATCGCTGGGCCATACCTACATGAGAACATTGAAGAAACTCTGGACACGCTTTAGCTGATCCCGAACTGCTTGAGTGTCAGTCTGAGGTTTCCCTTTCTTCCCCGCGACACAATCGTCCATCCATGCCTTGATCTATCGATAGGTTAGCTTCGACTATTTCTGGCTCTACAGCGAACACTTACTTGGCCTAAGTCGTAGTTGAATGCATCACGAAAGAAGTTCGGCTCGCCAAAGGCCGCGAGGAGCTTTCCCGCCATGATGGTTGTAGAGCTTCAATACTTTTCGTCAAGTTGTTCGTTAGGGAAGCGTTAGGGAGGTTAGGTAGGTTAGGTAGGTACCTCCTATGGCCAAAGGCGAAGTTATTTACCCCCGATAATCTGAGTTACCCGATGATGGCAGTTTATTCACTCCTTCGAGATATTTCGTTATGGGGCCCAAAATCATCCGCGCCGTCTAACGCATGAAGACTGATGTGGAATATCTTTTGCTACACCGCATGACCTCCTCTTTACCCCACAAGCATCGCATCTCCGCGGCATCACATTGGCGTTATGGATGGAAGTGATATCTACTGATGCGATTCTTTGTTCATCGTCTTAACGGCCTGACGTAGGTCGCATGCGATTGTCCGATGAAGCTGAACCCCGCAACATGAAGTAGTATCTTCTATATTAGCTTGTTTATGTCTTGACACGTCGCTTACATGTAATACGCTCAGGCCGCGCCGTTGATATCAGAAAGGCAAAGCCGTTCGTCCCAACCCAGCTGAAACGTGCATTCACATTGTCTGGCCGGCCTGCTGTGCGATGTGACGTCTCGACGCTGGACCTAATCCCGAGATTATGGAGAAATCTTTGTTGACATATGCAGGTGAGAACATGATTCCAGCTTTAATGCGCATCTTAGTTCATGCATTGTGAGAGAGCCAATATACTTCGTGAAACCCTAGCGTAGTAGTCGTCGACACTGTACGTGAGAATGTCAGCATGGAGTTTTAATGGATTCATGAATAATCAACTTGGCGGATATATGCATATAAAGGGGTGCCCCTTTTTCCCGTTGGAACTAGTAGCCTTATAACTCCCTTAACCCAATTCCTATAGTACCTCTTATCCCTAATAGGATAGAGTGTATCAAGGAGTTTTCTTGCTGTATAATATTCCTCTATTATGAAAAAGTGCTGGGTCTCACACTAACAGTCTATCTATAATGATTGATGAGTTTAGCAGTTACATCTTTACAATATCGGCTTTAACCCTTTTGGAAGAGTAATGTAACGAACTATGCGAATCTAGGCACGAAATGGGAAGACAACTCTGCGTAAACTAGCTAAAATACTTTCTATAGGACTAACTCAAGTTACAGTATTCATATCAGGACTTAGCCTATAAACTCGTAATCCTAGATAAAGCAGTAGTTCAAAGATCGACAACCCTAAAGTCCTTCCTGCTCACATCACGGGCTACCTCTTCAATTAACTGTGTCGAGGATGTGTGTGAAAGGGCTTTGGCCTTCCGGCACCTCCTCCCCCGTGTCCTTGGCAATATAGAATATGTGGTTGGATCCGTTTGCCTCCACAACGGTGACCTGGCTATTCTCGGCCACTAAAGGCGGCGTACCAGAGACCGCCTCCGGAAGGGCCCAGCTGGTTCCATTATATACGCACCGCTTTAAGGTCTGGTATACGTCGTAGTAGTAAACGTAGGTCTTCTTAGTCGAACTAGAGTAAGTGACTCCGATGGATGTATTGCGGGCGAAATCGCTTATAGGCAACGTCACGGCTGTTGAGCAATGTTAACCATGTGCATCCCTTGCATCTCTTGTATGTGTAGTTCTCAGTGGCATGTGTTAATAAGGCGAAGTACTTACGGGTTAACGCCCCTATGGCGTAGTCCAGAATAGCTCCAGCCTCGTAGATGACATGTCGCTGGCTCTGTTCCGGGTCATACCAAGGTGCTAGAGAGCTGTTGTTCATCACCTGAGTAATGGCATTCAGAGCCACTGACTGCTTTGTGGCGAGATCAAACTCCATCACATTTTTGACGTTGTTAGATACATCACTATAAAAATGGTCAGCCCCCGCTTAGAACTTGTACAGAGAATCAGGCTAATAGATAAGAAAATAGTGAGAAGCCGCGCGGCTTACACAAGATAATAGAGCCAGCCCTGATTTCCATCCGGGGTCGTTCCCAAGCCAACGTGGTTATTCTCAAACGTTCCAGGCAGGAGGTCTTGACATATGGGGGAAATAATAGAGATGTGGACATCATTCTGTGGGTCTCCCTGCTTCGGCATTGTCAAGGCGACCACAAATTTAAGGCCACGGTAATAGGCGGCCGCGATGGAAGAGGGATTCAGTATATACTTATTGTAATGATCATCGGTCGTTTCCCAGGTCTCATCAGTCTCACTCTGGCTGTCCATGCTAGACTGTATGGAGAGAGCGAACATCGCCCCACTCGTGTTGTAGAAAAGACTGATGCTCTTGTCACCTACCGCGTCTGTGTCGACAACTGCCGCCAAGGCTGCCATGGTTATCTTGATAATTATTGGTAATGCTAGCGAAGCTTTGGTGTTTCGAACTATACTGTCAGTTCCAGCTCAAAAGTGAAGGAATTAAAAGAGTGAGATGTTCAGTGGTATGTATTGTAATGAATATAAAAGACTTATTGGATTTATTAAACGCCTGGCCTTTATGGATGACGTGGCAGTAGATGGTGAGATCTGCCTATCTAGCGCCTCGAGTAATTCGCAACTCCCACTACTCTACCATATTATCTACCTCCTCAGTCCTTGCCAAGTTATGAGTTTTACTGTTGCCAATCATGACGACTAATACGATGTTCGGACAATGCAATATGATCCAACATTCCAGTAACCTAGGTACTTGATAGTTGAAAATAAAAGACCCATTAATTACATGGTCTTCAAAATCTGCAAGCCAATATGCGTATGCACGCAGATCACACATCCTTTGCTGGATTTTGGGAAACATGAATGTAACTGCGGAACTTTGCGTCGCAATGCAACTCTATATTCTCACTCCCCGGCGTATCTCTATCAGCTTCCGGAGCAAAGATCCCACATTACAACGATCAATGGCTAGAGAAAATTACCGCTTAAGCACATGCCGCGCTCGGTAACGAATGATCATTATCTCTTAGAGGGGATGCTCTTGTTATGGGATTTTCATGTGGAAGCTCACAAGTAGGCCGCGACGTTCAGTATACCTAACCATACCGTAGGTACTTCGATATGTATTAATCTACGAGTAATATCAAGTGACTTATTAGTACCAGGAGAATGTTACTACGTCTCCCCCCGTCTAAATCAAGCTATTTGAGCAAACTTGACTATGTCTTAGAGGACTCCTGGAGAACTCGACTCAAAGATTTTTTGATATTCATCTCAGAACTTAAGCCACCATCCCCAATATACCCT
Organism: Daldinia bambusicola; assembly: GCA_022478815.1. Classification (NCBI taxonomy): domain Eukaryota; kingdom Fungi; phylum Ascomycota; class Sordariomycetes; order Xylariales; family Hypoxylaceae; genus Daldinia; species Daldinia bambusicola. The sequence goes on from MU284134.1 coordinate 91,916, forward strand.
TCTCACCAAAGATAATCACAATGGGCATCTTTCCTGGGGGTAAAAGCACCCGCATCAACTCTCCTCGTCATCTAACCCTCCGATACTCTCGACGAGTCGTTGCTGCTTATCAGCGTAAAGCCCAACAGCTCGCTGGCATAGCTGTTGACGAGGGTGACGATGACATTGAGCCCCTAGCGCCTGGTGAACAGAAGCTTAACTCATACTGGGCTCCGGGACTCGAAGCTGGCCCAAAGCATAATATCACCGTAACGCAAAGCGTAAAGGCACCAGGTAGCAACGATGAACTAAATCTTGAAGCAGAGAAGTCCTTCTTCGTGGACGCACCTCAGTTCTCGTTGCCGGAGGGCAGCGTGCACTCGACGTATCCTCCCCCAGGATATCCTGACACGAACAGGATCCTTCCTCATATAGTCCTAACCGACCCGCATCTACCATGGGAGAGACTCGGAAGTCGAAGCCAGGGCACGAACAAAGAGCTCCAGATGAAGATGAAGGCACTGGCCGCCGGAGCCAGCGGTGAGACTGTTCGAAACCGTGTGCCCTGGCTCGTAATGTTTTCCTTTTCTCAGGATGAGTTGCGGCTACCGCCTCAGGATTTAGACGGCTCAACTAGCATCTTCCGCAACACAAGTGACGGCGTTACAAAGCCTGTTAAACAGTCAGGGACTATGACTGTCAACATGAGCATTGATGACCTATGGAAGGTAACAGACGTGACGACGCCTGTGACCTCAGACCTTGGACCGGATAGCATGAAAAGCAGTCGAGGCGACTTTATCTTCGTTAAACCGGATCTTTTTACAAATCTTTTTCAGGCAAGAGATTCTAGCGGTAACGGTACCCCAGGTTCTAACCCCAACACGTTGCAATACCAGTACCAGGCACATGTGCGCAAAATCAACGGCCAGGGTATGGCTCTCGCCGGTGTTGAAGACACGGCAATCTTCAGCATTGTCGTCGGCAACCGGTCAGGGCCGCTTGACAATGAGACACCAGCAACCATGACTGCGCACCTTGTGTCTATCGAAGGCGTCGAACAGATGTCTTGGCCAGGGTCGAGCCACCGCTATGTTGCGCTCTGTTCGCTGTATAGCTGGAATTATACAGTACTGCCTGCAAACACGCTCAATGTGCCAGACGCATTTGAAGATATCGGCAGGACCCTGGACGTCTTGCGTGCTCCGGAAGAGATCATTGCACCGCTACGATCATCGAGCGACAAGATGCAACAACTCGTTTCCAAGCGCCTTGACGACGGGTATACACTCGTGAGGTACCGTACTCAAACGGGAGAGTCCACTGTTGCCCTCTATCGCGGACCATTTACTCCTTCATACGTTCCTCCGCTAGAGAATTTGACGACAAGCTCTAATTCGGGTGTTGACCTACAAGTCCTTGACAAGCAGCTCGGAATCATGGATATCACCTACTCCGTTGCTTGGCAAGTCGGCCGCACCATGGCTTTGGGTGATGAAGCCTACACAGCTGCGCTTAATCGTTTACGCACTTCGATTCACAGTGCGGCAGAGTCCGCTTCCAAACTGCAGACCTTGAAGGCCATTGATGACAAGGCTTTTAGGACTCGCAGCGATCTGCTTAGCGAGATTGATTCGGCTATTCATAGTTTAGCCTCGATCCATCTTAGCGGTAGAGATGACATAAATCCGGGGACGCCTATCCGTGAGCCGCGGTACTCGCCCGGCGGCGCTAAGCGGCGATGGAAACGTCCCCGTCTCACCCGTTCCAACATACCAGACATCTCATTTAGCTCGCCCTTGATCAGAAAATACTTCCCGGGCGAAGCTGTTAAGGCGGCACGATTCCTGGCTCAAAGCACAACGGGAGGCACGTATGATGAAACTAATGACCCAATGTCGACGGACTGGATGACTGTCCTCTCGTGGCTCCTTGACCGCATGTTTCTTGCTGGTGTACCTGCCCACTGTCTCATCCCTGACCCGACGTACCTCGAGGCCGAACGTTTACGTTTCTTCCGAATCGATAACAATTGGGTTGATGCCTTGATTGATGGTGCTCTTTCTCTGGGCAACCACTACGGGGATGACGAAGACCGTACGGCCATCAAACAAGCCCTCAACGACTATATCCAGCACACTCCAGAAGGGCAGGGACAGCCGGTGCAGATCCCATCCTATGGCTTTTACCTACGTTCGGATCTCGTCACCATGTTCCCAGACCTACGTGTTGAGGTTCTGGATGCCAATGGAGCCACAGCCTCCACCGGGGCTCCCCTTCTACGCCACGAAATTGTTACTGACGGCGTTATGATGGCATTTATGGACCGCGTACCTGGCTCGGACCAATTTGCTAGTCTCGTCTTCACGCAGCCCGCACATCAGCAGCGTTTTGCCGTTGCCCGCGGTGTCGACACGGAGCAAGTCAAGGTTGACATCCGACGACAGTATACAGTTGACCAGAGCATCCGCGAAACAGACGACAGCCGGCACGACGCCCTTGGACCGTCGCTTATCTACACACGAGACGACGATGATAAAATCTTTTTCTGGGACGCCAAACCCGGCTCCGGGCTGAATGATCTACGTATCATTTGGCCGCCGCGCTTTTCCGCCGTGCAGCTCAAGAAGCTTCAGGACGGGATGGGTACTTACAGTGATGGCGGGACGCAAAAGCGTTACTTCAATGATGATACCGCTACATCGGCCCTCTTCGCTATGCAGTTAAATGATCCTATCTATAACCTCACTATAGATCTCCAGAGCCACGCGAGTTCGGGAGCAGTAGCCCAGATAGGACCGCCTGGAGATTCAAGCACCCCTGAGATTCGGACGCTGAGGCTGATGGGTACGGCGCGAGTCAATAAACTCGTTCCAGAGAACAAATCAGCAACAACTCCAACCAAAGTGCAAGAAGATGATGACGACTACGGAGCTACTTTCAAACGTCTTCAGAGCTATGTTGCCAGCCCCACGGCTCTTTCCCACTTCCTAGCCCCTAACGTCCGTGCGATCCCGGTTGCTTCCCTGGCTTCTCTTCCCGAGCCTGAACTCCTCACCCAGAGGAGGAACAATCCGAAAGCCGCACCGGCAAATGACCCCAGTAGCTCGGCTGTCGCGAGTGGTGTCGCCGGACCGCCCCGATTCCAGATAACCGTGTCGAGCAACATCATCCAGCACTGGGACGAGATCCAGCTAGACAAGGACAACCTCCCGCAGGATCTGATATTCTCGGTGCTCCTGACGCAGGACCCGGTGAGCCAGTACCAGCTGGTGGAGTTCGACATCCAGATCGACATCGGGGCCTCGTCACCCTATCTCATGAACACGTACGCTGGGCCGGGCGCGCACATGCTGACGAACCTGCGGTTCAACGTGCTGCCGACGGCGATCCGCGACGACGAGCACGACATCAACCAGCTGCGCCTGCGGGTACTGCCGCGCTCGGCCAAGGGCTGGGTGTACGCCACCCAGGTCACCGAGCTGACCTTCCTGCTCGGTCTCGCCCAGATCAACGCGCCGGCCACGTACAACAGCGAGATCAAGGTCCAGACGTGGGCCAGGTACAAGAGGAGCCCTAACGAGGGTCTGGACCCGAATAACATCCTTACGATCACGAACCCGGACACGACGGTCAAGGTGGTGAATCTACAGTATGCGGATTCTAGTTAGGTAGCTTCACGGTTTCGGTTTGTGGACTTGTTGATGGGAAGATGTATTTCACATTTGGGCCAATTTCGTTTATCTCATCTAGTCGTACGAATTTAAAATCGGTTAGCGCGTAAGGGTTTCATAACCGTGTCGTGACAAGCGGCGTGAGCGTATGGTCTGGACCGTGTCAGCTCAATGAGCCGGCCGTTAGATCCACCTTAACGGAAAAGGGGCTTCGGCAGACGCCGGAAATATGTGGGCCATTGTGCCGCTATGGTGCATTGGTAGATAATTCTATGTATTTCTGTGTCTGCGTGTCTACTAACCTGAGAGATTTTTGGTGGTAATCATTGAATCGTCTTATTCCGTAGAGGTTTTTGCGGGATGGCAGTGGATAGTGATCAGTCAAGACCTCGAAAACCGCTATTCACAGCCCCTGAATCACGTGACTACCTTCTTCAACGCCAACGCTACCACAAATCCTTATACGATTTCATTAAATTGCATGTGTGCCTCCCAATGACCCTAGGAACCACTAAATCATGTAACAGCCGCCTTTATATCATTACGTATTTTTAGTTATGATGAAAACTTCGACCTCTGCCTGTATATGTGCTAGGTATTTAAATCTACGCGGATTAGTGGCCTGGCAGAATATATTCAACTCCAGAAGCTATTCTATAAGTAATTTATTACTGCGTTAGGTTAGGTACGCTTGTAACACTCTAGTTCATTCAAATGAGCCTAGATCAGTAAGAATCTAAACTTTCGGCGGCGTGAATCATTATGTTACGCTAGCGGGTCCCGAAGTATTATCCCACCTAAGGCAGCTAGAATGCAGTGATGTGTACTGCAACTGTTCTTCAAAGAGCTGGACAGGTTGTTCCTTCCCGCAAATTTCAGCCGTTGCTTAGCACTAAAATTATTCCCAGGCATCATTCATCTTTTACTTCTTTCGCTTTTCCCCTATCATCTCTAAGCTAGTTTGCATCATTGTTCTAGCATCGTTCATCAAGTTTTGGTTGAACTTGTTTTGGACAATATCACTTCTAGTTCAGCATCATCAGGCGGAGTACTCGCATGCTCTATCACCTCAATCATCAAAACTATCCAGAGTCGAATCAGGTATTGCGCTATATTCTTCATCAATAAGCTGCAATATTACGAGAACTCTTGCTAATGAAGATATTTTAGCAGCCTCTCTACTTAGCATATCTCAATGATTTACAACGAAACCAATCCATTAACGCCCCAGTCTCCCGGCACAATAAACCAAGCCAAAGCTCTTCGAAAGGCACTCCGCCTGATTAAAGGTCTCACTTTCGAATCAGTGAGCCAGTTGTCTAGGGATCCCGATGGCATCCTAGTGCCTTTTGTGAGAGCGGGCCTCGATAAAGTCACCCCGGAAGATATCCATAATGCAATCACAAATCCGGTGAAAATGCTCTTCCTTGTCTGTGTCCGGAGCGAGGACGTATACGTTCGCTTTCGAGGAGACGAAGCATTCTATTACCTCGTCTTCTCCGATTAGGATTCGGCGACTTTGACGTCTCCTTTGGAACCTGTGCTACTTGGAAAGCTTATCTCTCTATTCGTCGGTGCACGTCGCCGTTATTTAGCAGGCGAACATTCTACGGAGGAATCCTCAACCCTGACAAAAGCCATTGATCACTTCACCGCAGCAATCGACAAGGTAGATTCCACCGTTGAGAACAGACGTATTCCCAGCTTAAAAGCACCCAAGGGCTTTGTGGGTACTCGTTCATGGCCCCCTGACTTTTTCAGCAAATTCGATATCGCAATAATGGCGGAAACTACAATTCGAGAGGATCTCTTCGGCATTGACTACCAACACAAAGGAAAAGAACAAGATGCACCACTATATCCGCACGACCAGAGTCTCCCTTGGGAAGTACGCAGATATCTCTGTTGGTTGTCTCTGACTGAGACGAGACCCAGCTCGAAAACCACGCTCTTTCTCGCCCCTATTGCATTCACCTCTCATCAGAAGCGTCAAGAGTGGTACGCGCCTACGGGACATAAATCCCGTTTTTACGCCACAGTAGACGAGTTTATCAATTACGCTGAAATTGAGTTCGCGCAGACAGGAAAGGGAGCGAAGCGGCTTGTCATTGGACTCCTTACCCCTTGGTTCTTCGAAGTAGCAGAAGTCACATCAGATGCGAAAAAGAAGAATCAAGATATTCCTAACAGATGGGAGCAAGGTTGCTTCAGGGCTGGAATGGCGCTTTGCCTCAGAAAACTAGAACGACAAGGCCAGCATTGGTCATATCAGTTGACTTTGTTTAAACCAGGTCCGCCCCACTACTCGGCAGCAGCAGAGCCGGACAGCCGAAAAGAAAGGCAAACCACATGGATTAGGGAACTATTGGATCAGATTAAAGTACGCTTCAACGTGACTAAGGGGTGGATTGGAGGAAGATCTATGAGCCATATCGAAGCCCCGGCTTCTCGTAAGGTCTCGGCTGATTCCGTTGAGGTATCGTATGAGTTTATCACGGAGGTCATGGAGGACCCGAACTCTTTCCCCATTACACATGCAGAGAACGTACAGAGGAAGTTCAAGGCTATGAGAGTTTAGTCTAATTATAAGGAAACAAGAGTATGAGTAATACCAGGCGGTAGGAAAGGAAGGGTGATACCAAGCAGCTCTTCTCCAGATAGAGCCTAGGCAACATTGCAGATAAAAGTTTAACACCTAGCTCAGTAATACCAAAGGGTTGACTCTAAAATAATCAAGTAAATCGTTAATTACAACGCAATTACCTAACTGTTCCCTTAGAGATGAACACCAAGATTATACAGATAAGTGGGAGGTAGATAACTACAAGTAGGTACAAGCCATAGGTAATTTCCTTTCGATATCAGATAGAAATCATAGGCACCTCCCTCCTACGGTAGGCATCAGGATAAATTTTTAAGTAGGGCTTGCGAGTTGCGACGTCAGGTATCTCCGTATAAAGACACCCTCTATACATCCATCTATCCATCCACAATTTCCGATTTTCCAAAAAAACATGATTTAATATTTTAATGCCATACCCAGGCAACCATCAAAATACATATCTCCTCCAACTCAAACACCTACCAGCTCTCAGCCCGTCTTTAACTTCTACGAAGTCGCATGGGCGTATTTATGCAGTTGACAAAATGTCATTTTCAATCCTCCCTAACGAGGTACTCCAGGAAATACTCACCCAGGCTGTCCTAGTACGCAATACCCCATCCGGTATTCATCGCGCCCTTCGGCTACGACTTGTCAGTCGATTATGGAGTGTCACGACATTACACGCGATATATCAGTCAGGAATACTTAAAGATCCTGAACTACCGGCATGCCCTTACATTTGCCGTCCATTCTGGGCTCAGTACCTGGTAGACAGCTCAACGCGCTTGGACAAGCCATTAACCCGGCCATTGCTCGTTATTCGTAAAGTTGCAAAACACGTCCTAACATTCCGCGGCGAAGACACAAGCGAAGAAAATATAAAGGACTTCATTGGCGAGATTTCTAGAGTATGCCTAAATGGAAAAACGGGTTACGAAATATACAAAACTTGGATCACGCCTCCTCCGAGAGGAACCGATACGCCAACCGATACGCCGAGGACGATGAGGGTTCATGCAGGCACTTCTAGCCACAGCGGCATTTACCAACGAGGTTCAATTGGTGAACGAGCTCCTTCCGCGCTTCAAAGAGTCAACACACTTGATTGCACCAAATGCAGAAAGTGCACAGACGTAAGTCATCCGCCTATCGACCGATAATCTCATCAAACGTGAGGTAGTAAATAGAGTTAACATTTTAGCCTTCCCAGACCTGTGCTAGGCTACCCGTTTGAAGCGGCCGTGTTCAATGGGCATTACGAGGTAGCTTCTGGATTATTGGACGTCATCTCCGACGAAAGCAGCTATGACGACCAGCATGTATGGGTGCTCCAAGTAATCGTCCACCAGGGACAAAAGAGGAACAATTTGGAAATATTCAAGCTTGCCCTAGACCTCGAACCGGATGACCCGCACACCGCGAGCACGGTCCTGGAACCTCGGTTCATGGACGACTTTGCACTAGCAAGAAGCGTCGAGGCTTTCGAGCGCTTGTTTGAACTTTACGTGCAATACGTAGCTGATGAATGCTATCTCACTGAGGATGAATGCGACTACGACGACTCGCTTTTCCTCGACGATTATGATGATGGTTCACTGCGGTCTATGCGCAACAACTCCTTAACTAAGTTCAACGTCCTCCTCAGCTTACTATATCAGTATGTTTCGGCCGGCGAGGTGCCGCCGATAGAGCATGTGATCCAAATGTGCACTAATGTCGACATACCGATTGAGGATCTGAATAACACCAAGAAATATAAACTTATGAGTCCTCTCGGTAGAGCAGCACAGCATGGCCATCTCGACACAGCCGTATACTTGTTCGAGAAGGGATTTATAGTGGATAGCAACTCCATTCAAAAAGCTTCTCTATATGGAAATCTTCGGATGATGAGGCTGCTACTAGAGCATAGTGATCACAATATGATTAATTGGGAAAATGCCTTACTACAGGCGGTGTGAGGCGAGAACGAGTCCGTTTTCCGGTTATTGGTGGAATTTGGGGCACCACTAGGCGAGAGGATTAAGAGCAAGTGCCTGCAGGCAGCCGAAAAGGAAGGGTTAGAATCAATGGCCAGATTGATAAAAAACGAGGAATAGAAACGGGATTGGATGTAGCATCAGAGACCATGCCCATCCTATTATGCACGGTACAATGAGGTAGGGAGAAGTTCGATATATTAGCAGGTCGAAAGGCACCAATACCTGCACTTGATAAATGATGTATTTCCGTGTGCTTTAAAGCGCCAGGCATAAAAGCAAATAGGTTGATACGTCAATAAATGCGGTACTTTAGAACACGAGGTTACACCCGGATAACCACAACGCCTTATATTTTATAACTTGCCAATCAGCTTCATGTATCAGTTTGGATGCACATGCAGGCTTCCTGCCTTAGGTAGGCTGGCAGGTAAGCAACAATCAAGCGGATGTCATAGGCATCAAACGACCTGCCAGAAAGGCGTCGAAAAAAAAACCCCCTTTGTACTCTGTAAACATCAATACTTTATTCTTACCTAAATAACTTCATCGACCTCAGTAAGGATTTATTGGAATACGTATAGGAACATCTATAGTTGGAAAGTAAGATTTAGAAACGTACCCTACCTAGGTCCAGGCAGCCTATACATATACACATATACGTTGCCTGCTTAAATGAGCACAAGGCATCTTTTTTGACGGCTTTCTGCCTACCTACCTAGGTAGGTAGTACTTACATACCTCCTACGCAAGTTCTCTTAACTTCTCTAACCTTCTTCCTTCACATCTGAAACCAAAATATCAGGTACATAAAAGGTGTCATTTGCATCATCATCACTAAACACATTTTGTAGAATCATGATTTAACGTTGGTACAGTGAATCATGGCGAGCGAGAATCATACATATTACGGATCCTCGTGCATCGTTTGCAATTCATCAAACGCTCTTTTTTGCAACCGATGCAAGAGCACCCGCTATTGTTCAAAAGGATGTCAGCGTGCTGATTGGACTACCCACAAGCTTCTCTGTTCGGCGTACGTCAATTTCGATGTTACCAAGCGACCAAGCAAAGAACACTTTCGAGCCATCTCCTTCCCAATAGGTAAGGAGAAGCCAGAACTATTCTGGATCCATTGTCCGTGGCATGGAGATGATGACGATTATGACTTGAGCTATCAATTTCCCGACATAGATAAGCATGGACTACTGGGCGAGAACGCATACCCTAGGGATATGACTATCCAGACAAATAAGATCCTAGGAAGAGACATTCCCAATACAATCCGCCTTTCCCATCGAGACACTTTCCTTATTGATGGGTCTCTTCTCAACAAGAGTATCGCTACCATCACAGCTACCAAGCCATGGAGGTGCCATAATTGGCGAGGTCCCATCCTGGCTTACGGCACGGAGGGGCTTGGCATTGACCAGGTGGCTTGCAGAGACCTGGATCTGAATGACTTCCGACATGTCGCGGACTACTTAGTCACGTATAACGCTGCGCCAACACCGATCGTCGGTAAACCCATGAACAGCGGGGGGATCAAGGGTGTTATGATCAACTGCCTGGGCGACCAGAAGATGCACAACAAACCCCAGTTCGAGGCAGTCGAAGTGCCACCTTCCGACTTCATATTTTCCGAGTACGAGCACGACGTCTCCGACATCGCGGAACGCATTGAGCTCCCCATATTTACGCGAACATGCAGACCCGATCCTATATGGGCCGACGATGAGAAGAACGAGATGTTCAAAAAAGAGAGCCCCTTCCAGAACCAGGCCGCCACATTCCTGCATTTATCCCTCGACCCAGAAGCCAAATTCAACCAATCGACAGGGGTAATTGGTTACGGATATGCTCCTATGCAATGGCAGAGTGCAGTGGGAAGTACTCTGGTTGTGCGCCAAGACAAGAAACCTTTGCACCCATTGCACGTCGAGGCACTGTGTAGATACTGCCTTGACCTGGCAGGACCGCTTTTGGCTCATTCTTTGGGGACATATGCACCGGAACAGGCTATGAAAAAGGAGGCCGCTCTGTCTATGATTTTCCGGCCTACATTCGTTATCTCATGGTATAGCCTCTTGGAGAAAAAGAGAGAAAAGGGGGAGGATGCTGATGCGCCGTATCCTTACCCCGACGTCGGTATTTAGGGGTCGGGTGGGGGTGGTCTGAGGACACGACTTAAGGCAACACTGAAAGGGATTGTTCGTAGATAGCAATCGAGAAACTAAACAAAAGGAAATGTTTTCCATGCGATATTCGGGGTTAATGGCTATCTTTGCCGAACCGGTACTTACCTAGGTTAGAGGTACCTGGCTTTATATTGGAGTTCTTCTAAGGTTTTTATTCCAGATAAACAGTGGTACGAGTCAAGTGTGTCAACAGTACTGAAGTGGTCGTTAGAAAAGCTTGGAGTGCTCTCCCTAAATATGACTTCAACGCCAGGCTTGAGCTGATACTTAAAGAATTGTTCACATGAAATCGCTACCTGTTCTAGGTATATAAGGTACCCTTATCTTGATTATATACCTCATCTTGAGTTTTTTTCTTGTTTTGATGGGTAATCATTTGAGTCGCTTGAGTCGATCTCCAAACGAGTTGATTCCACCGACTCATGGGGTAGAATCGATACTTCAGAAAGATAGGTATAGGTTACCCAGGAAAACTTTCGCGCGTCACACAGCTTGCCCTTTTATGAGCTAAAAAACGTCGTACAGCCCACTAAGTGCCATACAAGCAACAGTTTTAGTAGTATGCTAGATTAATTCTACTAGGGACATGTATATCAAACAGGAGGTTACAGTGGAGGTCTCTCACTTTACTATCCATACTATCTTGAAGATACTAGACATCTTCCAAAGTGCGAACTCAACGAAACCAACCAAAGCGGGTAAGCAAGCCAAACAGAAAAAAGTCAAATCCGCACTTTATAATAAAAGTAAATACACTATGGCTGAACGTTTTCGGCTCCCAGGGTAAAACCACAGGCGACAGTGCAAGGCGACAGTGCAAGAAGAATGTGAATATGAGCAAATCATTGTTACTTGAGTTCACTGGAGATATAAAGACGACGTCCCCCGACAAGAAGCCACAGATAATCTATATTGCTCATTTCCAATTTATTTACTCTTTTCTATAAGATCTCGAATGTCGTCAAGACTGGATTACGCTAAGATTGAGCCTCATGGTCCCGGATCCACCCCGTCCTCGGGGGAAAAAGAAAAAAAAACATGCTCCTCACGCACCCCCGCCAGTATGACAAATCTATATTACGTAACGCGTGAGACCCAATAAGGGCAGATGTTCGGGTCGCCAAAACGTAGAAGCCTTATCTTCCACTTACACATTCCACATTGCACATTTCACGTTCCACATTCCACATTCCACAATGGATACACAGCTTCCAAGCTTAACATCCATCGAACTCACACCAGGCAGGCCAATTTACAATACCGTAGTTCGACCGGTTTACGGCACATATGGTCACCAAAATGCTCAAACTCAAGTACACCATGCCTTGACTACATAAGTCTAGCGGGGCTTTTATTTAACCCATGGCGCGTCCTTCTGTCTAGCCGCTCCCCTCGTAGGGCGAGTATAGCGCACGTTGTAGAGCGATGCTACCAGGCCATGGCTTTCAACCATAACGTTACCCATCAGCTAATACGCCGTAATTAAAGCATAGTAAGTTCATTCAGCTTCCCTAAGCATCGTCACAGAACATTAGACTAACATGAGCTTCACATAGGTATGGCCTTTAAAAATCTTGGGTATAATACGACCCCACCTCTTCCCACGGCTTCCCTTAAGGAAACTCCCTTGAATGATGCAATCCACGATATACCCCCTCGATAAGACGGTTTCCTACCACGCCGCATCGTCCTGGGCAGGACGATAAAAGGCCCATGTAGTCGCGGAGCTCACACATAGGGGGGGTTCCCGATATTGACGGTCTTAGGCGTAATGGAATGACGAAAAAGGCCTACGAGTAGCCACGGAATCTGTTTTTTTCCGGGTATGATGCCAGGTCCTGGGCAAGACATTTAAAAGGCCACCATCGGGCGGCAACGTCGTGCGTATATGGTTACCACGAGATGCACGAGCATAATGAGTTTCCATACGATAATTGCTACATCGGTGTTTTAGAGGGTATGCGGGCGTTATTCGTCGCGTAAGGTGAGCACTACTCCTATAACTTTCGCCATACGAGCAAGCGGTAACTGACATGCTTGGATTACCTTAGGTACATAAGGTATATGTACGACCTAAAGTTCTATGTTCGCCTAAGCTCCAATTTGGCGTGTACGATGATGATGATGAGTATTTGGTAAAATCAACGTCTCTTTACGGCAATAGACACGGTACAACAAATTCATTCCTTACACGACCTAGCATTTCAGGCATTTTTCGAGGATCCGAGTACGATTCGAGCATTATCTTCATGTAAGTTTTTCAAAAAGAAAAGGCCTGATTAGATCTTCTGGTTTACTAACGTCTTCGCAGGACAGCAGGGTAGTCCCCCGCAACCATCGTCCTGGGCACGACGATAAACGGCCTTCTGTACTCCGGGTATCGCTATACCCGGACTTTTTTCTTCTCTCTGCAGTTCTCCAGAGAGATTCTGAGGAGTTCGATTACTCCGATTTCTATCAGGTGAAATCGTAGCTGATCCTGAGCCTGTAATGCAAAACACCGAGGCTATTGCTTGCTGTTTCATATACATTTTCCAGGGCTACCGATAAACCGAAAATTACGACACGGATAAGAAATGTTGTTCGTAATGTTATCGACACAGCGGGTATCGCTACTATAATAGACTCTACCTGCTACATTGAAACCCGGCACCACTATCAGGAGATAGTGCTGTCCTACACTCAGGCGCTCCGAAGGGTTCGCTTGCGCTGAGTGGCGGTTTTCACTACGGCCTCGTATGCTTGTACCGGTCGATTTCACCCTTCAGTTAGCCACCTAAAGGTGACTTGGGATTTGGATATTCTCTGTCGGGAATATACCATTGGGAAAAAAAGGGGAGCATGAGTACCCATTTTTTGTTCGAAAGTTTTTAGCAATCGAGTTGATTTATACAGACACGGTGCCTCGGCATTCGACGCCGGCATCGCGTGACGGCCCCTTGCGGCTCATATGGTGTTGAGACGAGAAATATAATTCTGCGTCGCCTTGAGCCCAATTCAACGGCTGTCTGTACCTCCAAAAGCTTGGGTTCTTTCTGAAGGAGATAAGCGCGATAGTAAGAGCAACATGCCGGAACGCGAGAGACACTCTTTGTCAAAGATTACCTCAATCACGCACGTCTCTTTAGCGAACCTCGGCAGAAGCTACTTTGCTCCGGAGCCAGCATCTCGGACTAGGCCGAGGAGAACCCTTCCCGCGTCGATAACGCTGCCTCTTTCGCACTGACCCTTTGGTCACCCCTAAGGAATCAGTGCGGAGCCACACCCGGAGGCGTGGGAGAAAGCTTTGGTAGGAAGAAAAAGGTCCATGCCGCCGCAGCAGGTTGCTGCAGGCGGGTGTTTTAGACTTGGGGCTGGGCTGGTCGCGTCTCTCTGCGGACAGATTTTTTTTCGCGGGTTCGCCCGCACTGTCCCAAAGGCCCCCGGCTCGATTGGAAACGCGTCAGATCCGGGCGATATTTGAGCAACCGTCTTTGTAAGCCTCGCGGTTGGGAACTTTGGCAGGTTCCTTTATAAAAAAAAAAAAAAAAAAAAAAAAATCTATTTCTAATCTTTTTTTTTTTATATTTCATTTTCATTTTCATTTTAACAATACATATTTCTTTTGCTTAGGTACCTAGGTCAAAACAACAGGGGAGAAAAAGAAAAAAAAATCCATGGAAAAGAAAACCTGACAAACGGGGAGCAGCTGGTGCGGGATTCTGTCTAAGTGGGATGCCCCTGGATTCTCTTGCCGTAGTTTACTGCTGGATAGCTTGAATTCAAGCCAGACATTGCTTCCACTAGGTGGTTTCCTTGCGAGTTTTCTGTGGTGTGCTTGTGTTTGAATTGGTGATCTTGTAGATCGACGAACTTAATCGTGGTTCGAGGTGAGTATCGTGATCGTGTCCTCCTAGCACGTACAATATTGGTTTAATCCGACATAACGCCTCCTGCGAGCCCCACGGTAGACAATAGTTCAGTTAAGTTTGTGTTCCTTGCCAAATGCTTCTTGAATCTCAATTACAGTAGATACCTTACAGCAAATTTATCGTCGGTTATGCCGACAGGCACGACGAAGAGAATACAGAAAACACACCATGTATTCTCGTTTTCGAAATGTTGAAATGGGTGGCCAAAGGGCTACTTTTAGGTATAAGATATATAATAGCTTACCATTGAATGTACTTAATATATAAAATCTGACCCCCTCACCCATACAATTCACATACTAAGTCGATATACAAGTACAGATTATTGACCACACCTTTCAGCACGAAGCTTAAGAAGGAGCCCATGGCCAGTTGAAGTACTTGTAAACTGTTGAGGTGATATTGCTAAGTGCGTATTCCTAACAACGACACAATCGCCAAGCAGGTGCTAGCGGTCTGATTTCCCATCCGTCTCAACATCAGGGTTGATTCTGCGTATCTTACAATTTGGCTGATGAGCCTCTACCAAGAATAGGTGGTACCTGAAACTCCTCTCCGGTGCTTCCGTATCTCGCCAAGACGGCACGTGTAGTAGGTAGTAGTGTAGTCATTTAATTCATAGGTATGCATTCATTCATAACAGGCCTCCACAGTAGGTACCTAGGGGCGAGTTTATTTCGTAGGGCTGTGCGGGCCGCGCGTGAAGCTGTGATGCAAATCATAAGTCAGCCCTATCCCTATTCTGCCCCTATATTTCTTATGTGATGGGGGATACTCACTTGTGCCACATCTGACCAAAGAAACCCGCTTGAGGCTTCTGCTCATGCAGACTCGCACGTCTGGCGAGGGAAAGGGGGTCGCTGGCGCGCTTCTGGTTCATGAGGCTGTCGAAGGTTGGTCCGGAGCCCTGGGGATAGCGGGTATTAGCAATGGGGTAATGATATAGATAGACACGAAATACGGGTTTAGGTTTGATATGGTATATAGAGAATAGGGAGGGGGTGACATACTCGTCGTCGAGAAGGGCCGACTGGGGTAGGGTTAGTTGCCTTATCACCGTCCATGATGATTTTAAGAGTCAAGAGAATAGGTAGTTATCGTAGCTAATATCGATCAAGTTGGTATTAGATATGGTATGGTTTCACAAAGTAATACTTCACGTAATAAGGATGTGGGATGTTTGAGTGAGTTGGAGTATCTTAGGAAAGCAAAATGAGGGCAAGGAGATGGAGGGGTTGACTCCTTTTATGTAGGCTCGGAGTACCGAGCAGACCGCGCGACCTTCAGCATATAATCAATCAAATCGAACAACAGGAGAAAGGCCAACGAGGATGAGTAACCGCTACCCTGCATGCCGGTACCACTTCGCAAGATATGCAATGGATACTAGATAGCCAGAGCGCTACTGCGTTCCCTTCCATTATCTGGGACAGCTTGGTTGATCAGCGAGGGGAGTCCACCCCAAGCTCGGGGGTAGAATCCCGGTGACGACTTCGCCAATGATTGGGGTTTACCATCCTGCCATTATACTATGTAAGGCAATAGATCCAATACTTTGCTGCTTCGATCGTACGACGTCAGTCTTTCTTTGTAATGGGCTAGCATCTGATATAGGTATCAGTACATACGAATGACGAGTACTTCAAACAAAGCAGCGGGCAGCAGCAGTGTTGGGAGGATGAGGGGAGGATGTAGCTTGTACAAATTTGCATTTTCAGACGAAATCGAACGTCATAGAAGGAGGCATACCTAGCTCCATCCTTACCTGATGGGGGAGCGATGTACAAAGCCAAACGACGTTCTTTACCCCGCAAAGTAAATCCAGAACAAGGAGATCTCGGAGACTCACACATAACCGCATCGCAACCAGCAAGATCGAATCAGAGAGTTTCGATTGTCGTTCCCCGCTGCCTTAATCGGTGGCTTGAGGATGACACCACCACCCACCCACCTACCTTATTGTCTGAGAGGCATGTATACATAAGTTTACATATGTAAGCCCCGTTAGCGATGCGGATTTGACTCGTCGTATCCGACAATGTGACCAAATCTTAAGTCGACAAAGATATCGTACGAAAAATGATACGAAAACACAAACAAGGCCGTGGTCTAGACCTTGAAACATTCCAGTCCATTTAGGATGGTCATAGCAAGACGTATGTTAACACATGTACGTCAGAAGAGAAAGAGCATACAGCTTCTGTATGTACAGCAGCTGAGGAGGTCCGAAGGGGTAGTGGGGGATTCATCATGCAGCAGGGTCCAGACCAAGACGATCCGGCAATTGGTTGGACGACCCACTTTCCCCAGAAAATGCAAACCAAGCACCTATGGAAGGCGTTGACTCATCGGTGATAGTGCGTGATCGTGAATGATAGTCAACATGCAGAATACAGGCATAGAATCGATGGGAAGAGAACAGTATCATGTAGTTGATAACACCTTTTTAGTGTCATTATATTATTATATATTTGAAGAAGCTATTCAATTCTCCCGCCCTTGGCCAACATCGTGGCCAACATCGGAGCCGATACAGGAGTACCTGGCTGCTATCAAATTTAATAGCTTTATATCATCTCGCAGAGACTTATAACCTCGTATTGGAACAATGACAGAACCTATTTAGAATGGTTAGCCACGTTAATATACGTCATATGCAACCAAATGTTTGCTTGTAGCCCCTTCAGTTCTCCAAGGTGATAGAACGGAAAAGTTTCGTCATGAAGAACTCCGACATTTTGCAGAAGATTATCATCCGCGAGGCTAACATTTAAATACAGAGGAAAAGTCACTAACCTTCAAGAGACAATACGCTTCAAGTATGTATAATGTACATAGTTCACGTTACCTAACGCGACGATCGGGTTAGCTACGTCGACCACAGCGCGCAAAGAGCAAAATATAAATATAGAAGCTATCAGGCTACTCATGTTAGCTTTGGTTTAAGACGTTACTATCAAGAAGGGCAGCATACCTCATTAAATCAGAATTTTTTGTAATGTTCATTTCCAAGCCCAGAGGACAGGATCAAACAGTGTGAATAATGATCATCATTTTAAAGAGGACAACAACTAGGAGACGGAGATGGTAATACCTGCCGAGAGAGACATTAGCTACGTCCCAAAGCCTACGACGATGAAATCATTTGCGTCGACAAGACACAATCAGCTGACGAATTCTCAACAAGAATCCCTCGCCATCCTCCTCCCACAAGGTTTGTACGTCCTCGTTTTGAACGAGAGAAGGGGACGAGGGTTCATTTATGTCCGCCCGTTCGTTCAAGATATCCTCATGTGAAAGGGATAGGTTTATAGTAGAACAGCAATGCATACCTATTCGAGCAGACGAGTTAGCATTGTACGCGAACGTATCATCTAGTAACGAGCGGAATAGGTAATGAGGTCAGACAAGGCTGAAACTAAACAAATCTACATGATGTATTCGGAATGAGGAATTCCCTAGGTTTGTCGATTTCTTCATCACCCCTCGGTGGAAATGTGTGCAGGTGTTTTGACTTCATAATTAAAAGAACGTACCTTTAATTTTTTTTTTTTTCATTTTTTTTTTCATGTTAATGTTAAACATTGTAATGGGAGTCACCAAGATGGCCGACAAGCACCTGTCTAATTGGAGTTAGCATTGAGTTGATCGCCACAATTGGACTACAAATGCATCCTCATGATATTTGCTCAGGGTAATTCTAGAGACTATAATCCCCATTGTGGTGTAAGATTTGGATTGTTCAAATTTTCCTTCGTCACGGCAAAGAGGAGCGGGAAGACGTAGTGAATCGCAACTAACCTGATAATAATATAGCATCACTGAACGACTGCTATGAAGAATAGAATAATGGCCACCATGATTTACATCCCATTAACAACACAGAAGCTCGAGAGCTCGAGCAAATGTGCGAAGTTGGAAAGTTGTTTGGAAAGAAAAGATTCGTTGAGGGCTCGAGGAAGCAAATAAAAATAAAAATTGCTCTGGTGGGGAACTCTGGACCCGCCTCGGCGACTTCCACATTGGGACTTAGGTACCTGCACTAGTTTGTGGCAACGCCGAGCTGCGCCACACCTGCTTATCTAAGGGTCCTTATCAGGCCTAAATAACTTCGTCACCGCCCGCCAAACCCTCCTAACCTTCTCTTTTCCCCTCCAGATCAACCTCATTTCTCTACTCGCCAGTTCGCCGCATAGCGACGAACTCCCAAGTGGACAACACGATGCTCGCCCCGCTAGGTGGAGGCGGTATATGGGCGCCCGCCGCGATGCGGGTCGTCCGTACTGCCGCTCTCAAGGCGGGCAAGATGATCCGGGCCAAGATTGCGGCAGCGGCTCGCCCGGCTAACACCGCGCTCGAACCCGTCCTCGTACGCTCAACCCCCAACCCTCGCCAGCCTATTCATCCCTCCGCATTCCTGCGACAGCAGAAGTCCCGACGATGGCACTCGACGTCGACGAAGACCTCGATTACGTACAAGAACATCAACGCTGCGATCCGCCGCTTCATGAGCACTGGCCGGCTTGACGCCGCGCCCCGGGTCGACCGTTCCAAGTTCCTCAACACCCAGACCGGCCGTGCCGTTGCTCAGATCACCGGTCGCGCACCCTTCGCGAGTACCCTACGTCCGAACCTTACCGGCGGAGCCCTCCCTCGTACTGCCGGCGGCTACGGCCTCGGATCCGGACGTGTGGGTGGTGCTCGCTACTTCTCCCATGCACCCGCCGCCCAAGCCCAGGTGGTTCAGAATGTTTCAGCCGCGGTCAGGGCATTTTGGATCTCTGGCCAGAAGGCGCAGTTTGACGGGCTTACCGCCCGCGGCGAGAGGAAGTACCGCGCGGTCTCCACCCTACAAGATGAGGCCGCCCGCAAGATGGCTACTGCAAGGGGCAACGCTCCAGGCTCTTTCGTCGACTTCCACTTGAGCCCTACCGTCACCGCCCTAAGCCCCCTCGCTGCTGCGTTCCCCTACCCCTCCGCCGGCTTCAAGGCCCCCGCCCTCGACGCCACGACCCTCAACACCGACGGCTTCCTCGACGTCTTGTCCGTCGACTTCGCCCGCGCCTTGAAGGACCTCACGTCGACCTTGGCGGATATCAAGAAGCTCTCATCGCTAGGCGACCTTCCCATACAACTCGAAAAGGGACATACATTGCGGGTCCGCTTCCCCGGCGTCGATGCCGAGACAGTGGAGTCCTTGTGTGATGACCTCGGGTTAACCAGGGGTGTCGTCAGAGAGGACCTAGATTTCGCGGCCGAAACAGGCGTCTCGATGGCCCTGAAGTTTCCTTTCGCACCGGGTGTCGAAAGTGATGGTACAAGAACCCTTACTTCGCCCGGTCGCTCGTTAAGGTCTCAGGGAAGCTTCTTTCCCGCAGAAGAGGACTTCAGTGACATGGAGGATAACCCGTGGTTGTCTTTGCCGGACGACCTAGAAGGTTATGAGAGTATGTCACCACCGGCCAGTTCGGGTGAGCACTGTTCGGAAGACTTCGAAGGTCTCGAAGGGATCTATCGCTTTTTAGAGGAGTGTGATCGTGCTCATGGAAGGTTCTGAGCGCGTTGCTTATACTTACATACATACGTACATGACGAATAACGAAGGGCGCATGCTTTGCTTTGGAAGGTTAAATTGGATTGAATTAGGATGCTTTTTTTTTTCGACATACCTAGGAACTACACTCATTGTATTTCTATCGCGACACGATATCCTAGGTAGTCTAGTCTTTGGGGCTACTGGTCCCCATGTGAGAATTTCATTTGTCTCTACTATACCAAATAACAGGAATAAATATAAATATGGACATGGACACGAATTATGCGAATGAGTGAGAAAATGGGTATCTGAAATTGACCATCTGAGAAACGTTAGAGACTGAAGCCAGTAGATAGAGGAATATGGACTATCTTTGAAACTCACATATCTGCTATCCCAGTTTAAGATAGCCAGTAGGGCTGCCGTCGTAATAATTACCACACATACATTCTATGCGTCAAACCTTGTCTTCCTCTTCCCCGTACTCGCCTTCGCCGCACCACCTCCCTGCGAACCACTCTGCTGAGCAGCACCCTGCGTCTCCCCCGCAGCTACGAAATCCACCGGCGCGCCCTTCGCCCTCGCCCTCGCCTTCTCGACCTCGGCCTGGCTCTGCTTAAGCTGCTCGCGGTACGCCCAGCGCGGGAACGCAGCGGGGTCCCAGAGGTCGGCGGGCAAGGTGGTGCAGTACTGGTCGGCGGGGGCACCGAGGTCAACGAACGACAGCAGCTTGTCGGTGAGGGCCGGGTTGCGCAGGGACGGGTTCTGGGCCACCCGCGAGTTGAAGTGCACCCCCTGCCGCTTGAGCTCCAGGAACCGCTCGAACTTGGCGCTGGTGCCGGGAGGCGGTGAGCCCGGAGGCGACGGCGGGATATCCGTATTCGGGACCGCGGGCAGCGTGAGGTCCCGCATGAGCGCACGTGTTGCTGTGTACGGCGACCCTGGGGGTAGGCCTGGCCCGCTGTCCTCGTCGTCTTCTAGCGGCGCTTCTTCCAGCGGAGGGAAGCTGGGGCCGGCTGCTGCTACTGGACCTATCTGCGGCCCGATGATAGCAGCTGGTTGCTCATCTTGCTTCTGCGAGGCTGCACTAGGTTCCGCTGGGACGTCTATTTACTAGTTAGAGAGGCTAGCTATGAATGTATATGGAGAAATGAGATAGAGAAAGGAGAGAGTCGCATACCTGGCTTTTTATCCGGGCTTATAGGAGTATCTTGAGTTTGTTTCAGTGGCTGGCCTCGGCAGAATCAGTGCTGTCCAATGCCTACCGGTGCAATTGTGTATATCATCTCATATTGTCATTCATACCTTTGAATCTGGCTGTTGCACGACCTCTTCTTCCTCGTCGCTGCTCTCGTAGCCCACAAGCGCCATTATGGAACTTGGATACCGGATAGCACGATGCAGTTTACAGATTGAAGTTCTAAGTTAAGAATACTAATTTGATATAAAGTTAAATCACGAGATAATCATGTTAGGATGACCAGTGTCACAAATGTACCTAAGTGAGTTCCAATTCTCAATCACAAGTTGACGTCGGTACGTATCCTAAATTCGAAGTGGGTCTTGATGCAGTACCTAGGTACCTAGGTCCATATCAGTAACCATTAGATACAGCTGCAAACAGCTGTTAACCTAGGTAAGCACCCGGATGTAAAATGGAGTAAGAGGTACGTACCCCCAACAGCCTGGCCCAGCTGCCCAGAAGGCAGAACTGACGCGCAGCTCCAAGCTCCAGAGGTTCAACGTCCAAACCAGGTATACTGGAGCTTCGCTACGCCCACCAACATCGGCCTTACATCTCCAAATTCCACAGATTCCACAGATCCCATAAGCGACGACTTCCATATTATCGCTACATTACCGACGTAGTCTTGAGCCAATTTCCATCTCAAACCCCGAAACTTACGCTACCCAACTCAATTCATCATGGATCATCGACCACAAGCTTGGGGCCGTGTAAGTACCTAAGATAGATAGCATCATCCATACAAGAGTCCGGAATCATACCTGGCTAACAAACCGACTTCACAACAGCCCAGGGACGACGTCTACGGCGCCTACGATGCCTCATACATGCAGACCAACGGTCCCAACCAGCACACCCAGTCTCCCGTCGTAACGGGAACGTCGGTGGTGGCGATCAAGTTCAAGGACGGTGTGGTCATGGCAGCAGATAACTTGGGTACGCACATATTCATATCCAACCCCTCCTCACATATGTCTATTATCACCTACCCTCTATACTCTACTCTCCCCCGTCTAATCTCTTCTACCTATACCTAACACTAACATCCCCCCAAAGCCTCCTACGGCTCCCTAGCCCGCTTCACCGACGTAAAGCGCATCCGCACCTTCGCCGGTACCTCCCTCGTCGGCTTCGGCGGCGACGTCTCCGACATGCAGTACCTGGACCGGCACCTGACGGAGCTCGCCATCGACGAGGCCTACCAGCAGACGGCGGCGCACACCCTCAACGCCCGGAGCCTGCACAAGTACCTGTCGAAGCTGCTGTACCACCGGCGCTCCAAGTTCGACCCGCTGTGGAACCACCTGCTCGTGGCCGGGCTCGACGAGGAAGGCAAGCCCTTCCTCGCCGCCGCCGACCTGCTCGGAACCACCTTCTCTTCGCCCTCGCTCGCCACGGGCTTCGGCAGCATGCTCGCGCAGCCCATCATGCGGCGGTACGTGCCGGACGAGGAGTCCGTCGCGGGCCTCACCCGCGAGAAGGCCATCGAGGTCGTCCGCGAGTGCATGAAGGTCCTGTTCTACCGCGACGCCCGCTCCCTCGACTCGTACTCCCTCGCCGTCGTCACCAAGGACGGCATCGACCTCTCCGAGAACGAGAAGCTCGAGAAGCAGAGCTGGGCCTTCGCCGACCGCATCAAGGGCTACGGCACCCAGAACGTGTAAAAAAAGCCGCTTCCCCGTACACCGTCTACGGCTCCCCCAAACCCTTCCTACTCGCTACCACTATTAACCAACCAACTAACCAAATACTACTACTACTACTACTACTACTACTACTACTCTAACTACTCGCCGCGCACGCACTGCCCAAATGTCTACGTCTACATCTACTAGTTGCCAAGTGATGCGGTCAGCTAGGAATACTATTACGCAGAAGGTCACCAAAAAACAAAGCCATCCTTTTCGTTCAACATTAGGGGAAGCGGGTGCAGGCGAGAGATGGCTTGTGTTACCTTAGGTTTAGGTACCTACGTAGTCCATACAAATAAGAACAATGGTGATGAAGATATACTTCGCTTGCTTTGCTCCAGACTTGCAACGCCTTCCGACGGACTGTAGAGAAGAAGGAAAGAGAAAATAGGGTAGCAAATAAATAAGAAAAAAGAATTTCTGCAACACTAGAGCCAAAGACATATGAACGTCGTCGGTATCGCGTTAACGAGTATTTATATGCTATTCTGCTACAAAACCCAAGATTGACGATGCGCCCAGATTCTATGATTAACGTCTCTATCGTTCCAAAAGCCTAAAATGCTCCCCGTAGCGTGATATAAAAGTGTTAAAACATCTAATAGTAAAAGCACATTTCCAAGCTAAGATAGATGGCGCTGTATAGTTAATAATTTTTGTTTATTCCTCGGTATCTTCGTCTAGGTTATCCTAGCCGGTATTACATGGCTAATCGTCTATCTACCTCCTCTGCAGCACATTGTCCCACGTCAAAGACTGCGCGTGGGGGCCAACATGCAGCATCGGGGAATACGGAAGATAGTGGCTATCTTCTCTTCCGAAGGGGCTCCCTGCCAAATCACAATCCCGCTCCCATGTATATAAGAAGGGCGCTCTCAATAGCCCCAAGTCCGACTGCCCACCGTGATATCGTTTTACAGCAAAACTCCCGCGTTGCCTCAAAACCCTCCAATGATCAGTTTAATCCTACAGACACACAAGATTATTCAACAGTGACCGACTTGGCCAGGTTTCGTGGGAAGTCAACGTTAAGGCCTTCCATAACAGCTAGCCAGTAGGCAATAAGCTGGAGCGGGATAACGTTGAGGATACCCTGGAGGCAGTCAACAGTCTTGGGAACCTCGATCTTCTGCGCCTGGCTCGCTTGGAATTCCTGATCCTCAGGGTTGCAGATAACGATAGGCTGTCCACCACGGGCGATAACTATACATTTGTTAGAACCGGTTAAGGTTAGACTGTAAGAATAGAAGATTTCACATACCTTGTTGGTAAGCATTGAGCGACTTCTTGAATAGGTCGTCACGGGTCAAGATCATGATGATGGGGAGGTTCTCGTCAACCAGAGCGAGCACACCGTGCTTGAGCTCACCAGACATGACGGCTTCGCAGTGAAGATAAGAAATTTCCTTGATCTTCAGAGCACCCTCGAGAGCGGTCGAGTACTGGCTACCACGTCCTAGCAGAAGTAGAGATTTCTGGTTCTTGAAGGTCTTGGAGCAGAGCTCCTTGATCGACTGGTCTAACTTCAAAATCTCCTTGATCTGTGTAGAGATGTTAGAGAGACCCTCAATGATCTCCTCACGTCTCTTTTGCTTAGATGCTCGGTCCTCGCTAAGAGATAGAGCAAACATAACCATAGCGACGAATTGCGATGTGTAGGCCTTGGTGGAGGCTACACCGATCTCGGGACCGGCGTTGACGTGAACACCGCAGTGGGTCAAGAGGGAGATGGAAGAACCGACCACGTTGACAATACCAACGGTGAGAGCGCCACGCTCTAGACAGTATCGGAGGGCCATCAAGGAGTCAGCCGTCTCGCCGGACTGAGAAACGAACACGCATGTGTCGTCACGGAAGACGGGCGCCTCTCTATCGAGGAAGTCGGAAGCCAATTCTACAGCAATTGGAATCTCGGCAAGCTCCTCAAAGATACCTCGGACGGCCATGCAAGAATGATAACTTGTCCCGCAAGCGATGAATATTATACGTCGGCATCGGCGGATAGTAGCTATGTATGATCTTAGACCACCAAGGGTGACGCTCTTATTTTCTACGTCGAGACGACCTCTCATGGTGTTGACGACGGACTCGGGCTGTTCGAAAATCTCCTTCTGCATGAAATGGTCGAACTTGCCCTTCATGATCTCCTGGAGCTCAAGCTCCAAGGTCTGGATGTTACGAACATTCGAGCTACCATCAGCCTTCTTGAGGCGGTGAATGTTCAGCGAGCCCTCGTGAATGTGGGCAATGTCGTCATCCTCTAGGTACATGACCTTCTTTGTGTGCTCAACGATAGCCGAGGGGTCAGATGAGAGGAAGAACTCAGCGGGCATTGGCAAGCCATCATCGGTCATGAAAGCTCGAGACTGCGAGCGGTGGAGTAGGGACTTGTCGGGGGCGCCAAGCAGGGAGCTCGGAGCCAATAAGTTGTTAGTCTGCTTCTTCAAAGCAACGTTCTGCGAAGCAGCCTCGGCGGGCAAGGCGCCGTTCTCCTCGGAATACTCTACATCGACAAAGTCGACCTTCATGCGCTTCTGGGTCTTCACACCGATAACTAGGGGTGAACCCTTACGAGCAGCAATAACTTCATGGGGGTAGTGAACAGACTTGATCAGCAAGCCGTAGGCACCCTCGAGCTCGGTGATGACGGCTTTAGCAAGGTCGACAAAGTCAATGTGGGGATGTTGGTCGTACAGGTACTTTGCGAGCTTTGCAATGCACTCTGTATCGGTCTCGGTCTCGAACTTAAAGCCCTTTGCGGAAAGGAGGGTCTTCAATTCCTTGTAATTGGTAATGATGCCATTGTGGACGACTGAAAATTCCCATGTGGGGTCAGATCTAGAAAAAGTGACGGTGGTATTAGCAAGGGGACTCGTAAGCTCTACTGTGTAAATGTATTTACCGGTGGGGATGGCAGTTCAGCCGAGAGGGAGGGCCGTGAGTAGCCCATCGAGTATGGGCGATACCGGCGTGAGAGTCGAAAACCTTGGTGAGGTCTGGTTTGGACTCTTCGATGAGTTGCTTAAGCTTAGCAACCTTGCCGACCTCCTTGAAAGCGAGCACCTCGTTCTTCTTGTCGCCGTCGACGGCTAGACCGGCCGAGTCATATCCACGGTACTCCAGACGGGAGAGACCTATTTAAAAGAAAATTTACACGTCAGTTTTCAGGTTTACACTTATTATCTTGTTTATTGTCTGTAAATCTGGGCTGCAAGATGGAGGGTAAGTGTAGAGAAGATGGAGGAGAGCGGGAGGAGGTATGTGGTTGGATCTTACCGTTTACCAATGTGTCGAGGATATACTTCCGGTCCTTCTCGACCAGGTAATTAATATAGCCAAAAATTCCACTATAATGAAAACTCGAATTAGCTCTCGCAATTGATTTCAACAGCTTGATCCCCCAAAAATTGCTTTTGTCCCAGCAACTTCATCTCAAAGCCCCAAACCCCGTCAAGACGTAGTTGGAGCTTCGAATCATGAAGTGGGTTGACCGCCAGATTTGCAAATTTGCAGATTTGCAGATAAGACAAAGCTCCTCCCCTCGTTTCGTTTCCTAGGGGCGAAGAACACGGCGGGATAAAGGATTTCGATCGAATTCACATACCACATGTTGTCTTTAGCTCAGGATTGCAAAGCTAGAATATGGGTGTATTATCTGGCCTGAACTGCGGGATTCACTCTTCTCCCTAGCTCTAGAGAGTTTTTCCCAGGGTATCAACGATAAACGAGAGTCAATAGCGGTGAGCTTGTGGGAAGCTTTTGGGGGGTGACAGGATTAGGGAAGAAGAAGAAGAAAGGATAGAGTTTCCAGAACTTGTTTGGGGGGGGGAAGGTTGGGTAGGGGCCAAGCTGGGACTTTAAAGGTAAAAGGATTGTTATGGCTTTTTCTACGAAAGAGCACTGGTGCTGGTGCTGGCATAGGCTTTTAGACTTGGTTGTTACCAGATGTACCCAAGTGAGGCAGTGGGCGTGTACGAGGACGTAGCTACCATAATACTGCTACTAGTGGGCGGCGATGGACCTTAGAAGGTAAGAGGGGCTGCCAGGGGGTTAGGTGGAGGGGGGGAAAAGTGATGTATCTTGTTACGATCGAATCCCTGCCTTACTCGTGTAAAGTATAAGCTAGGTATCTTCTTGCTTGCTCTAAATTACTAGCGCAACCTGTGAGATACCTCTCTTTAACCCTACGTCCCCACCACAACTTCAGCATCCACAACATCATGCAGCTGCAACGTGTGTACATGAGGTAAGTACCTAGCACTTATCAATCATACCGCATCGTGGGTGCGTTTGGCGGGTGTTTACTGCCCGCCCGGTCTGCTAAGCACCTGGGCAATGGCAGTATGTGATTGTTAGGAGGTACATAGGTATGAGGTACCTAACGTATGTACATGTATGCCTAATGCACATAGTGTAGATACATGCACTGTACCTAACCTGCTAACCTGGCTTTCCAGATGCTGCAATTGTAAAAGTCAAGAAAAAAAAAAAAAGAAAAAAAAAAAACCAATCTTTTTTTTTTCTATCTTCCCATACCTATTGGACTACCTATTGTGTCTTTGTCTTGCATCTTGGAGCCAATCTCGTCATTCAATCCAAACTACTTCAGTTACTTTAAGTTACTTAATCGTCAATGGGCCTATAATCCTGTGTCCCTCGTTCCCAGTCTCTGTTATTCTATTTGTTGCAAAGGGCAGAATCCAGCTGTCAGCCCTTGTTTTAGAATCTACCACATCTCGATGTGTTCTTTGTCTTCATTGCTCCTAACCTCCTATTCTTTTTAACGCAGCCAATCGATGCTATAGATCTATGCAGTGTGCCGAGCCTTTGGTCATCTAGGCAATGGATAGCATTGTTAATACGACGATAATAAAATTATTTTGTTGTCCTACAAGAATATACAGCCAGCCCATCTCAACTTCGCCTCCACTTCCGGTTCGGCGCTCCGAGAACGAAAAAGAATCATGTTGCACATATTTTCAACGTCGCCAATGATTGTCCCATGAAGCCATTTTGTTCCTTGATTTTTTTTTTTTCTCCCATTTTCTCGTAAAATAATATCGCCAACCAGCTGCCCTATGAAAATCTTACTAAATACATAGTACCATAGTACCGAAGCAGATGCTATCAATACCTGCGCCACCACCCGACTGAGCGTCGACGCTATTCATTGGTGTCTTCGTGTTCAGCGGAGATCGATTTTCAATGTGCAGGGCTCGCCGTTTGCCGGATCATCATCCTGGCCGCGGCCCCTTATTTTGGGGCTGTACCTGAGCTCTTTGGACTTGGGGCCATACAGGTGAGGCTTGGCCCAAGCCGGCCAGAATGCTACCCTCCACTTGGAGCTCCCTGCTAGCTTGTTGGAAGTCCCGAATATCAGAAACAATCCAGTGACCGAACACGACCTCTGACGACATCTCGAAAAGGGGTCAACGGCGCGCAATGGGAATGACATGTCGCACATATCTCTACTTTGACCTGCAATGCTGTTGTTACGGCAATGAACAATATGATTATCAGTAGTTTTTAGCATTCGGAACGAGTTCTGTACCGTTCAAATGGAAAAGGAAAAAAAAAAAAAAAAAAGACTTGATTGAAGCCCAGTCAATTCCGCATAGGAATGTCGCCATCATCCTTGGTAATACATACCTGATCTGTCTAACCCTATCTGAGCGCCTGAGCTTTTATTTTTATTTAGTGGAACAGAACCGCCCAACGTCAGTCAGTCAGTCAGTCACCCAGATCTTTGGTTATTGATCCTTCCAAAGATAACGCATTTTTCCGAACGGGCCAGCGCCAGCATTCCTCTGTCACCAAACCCCATACATACGAGAATATGGATATGTTTTAATTATTAGACACCGTATCTTCTCGCCTCTTCTCAACTCAGTTCCTTTCTCCAGTTGCCGGGGTGAATTTCTAGCAGTATATTTACGATAATAGTATTACAACTGCGCCAAGTTTCCCTTTTATTTTTCCCAGTCATATGACCGAGTCACTTTTTATTCGTGATGAAGCTAAAAACGCCAATATAGCTGCTCAAGTCAGCTCCGCCTATTACCAACACACACCGTCACCCGCGCCGTCGCCAAGTTAGTGACTCGCGCCTGGCAAGGTTAGCTGCCTAAGAATAGCATCAACGCACATATGCGATCTATCCAATAGGCATCCCTGTAAGATTCGCATCCTAGGCACCTGGCCGCCAGTTACCAGCCATGCAGCATTGCCGGTAACCCATCCATCCATTCTGATGTCAGATCGACAGGGAAAAAGTGCTTGGTGTTTTTATCGCGGAGGCCTACAGTTCGTGGAAATCCGAACGACATCTCTTTGAGCACAGCACGTGGTAGTATCGCATCTGCTCAATCTAGTTCATCTTGCTACGCGTAACGCCATCTAATACTGTATTGATTTTTTACGAGGTTGTAAAGCATATTTGCAATCAGCATGTTTGATTGTAAATGCAACTTTGCAATCTTTTACTTACGTGCCCTACACGATTCATGTAGCTCTCCCCCAACTAGATGAATCAGGTAGAATCAGGTACATGACATATAGAAACTATATTGACGTTCTCCATTTTATCCCTTAGAGCTTTCGAGTTAATTGCTCCAGCAGTATGGATTAGATTAAGCAAGTCTCACGCTCTTTTACCACTTTGGAGATTGGCCGGCATGAGCCTACTTGCATAGCTCACAGACATGACTAGCAAGGTCCTTATATGATCATACTACTATGTAGCTACCTCAATAGCTCTTTACGCTAGGGAGAACCCGTCGTTGTGTCTCAGTACATTCCGTCGCCCCGCATGAGGTCAGAAATGTGGTTTCCAATTGGCATACGTATGTATTATTGACGTCTAATTAACCCAAAGTGTTGATTGACTCTCGATGCTAGGGAATTAAGTTCCATGCACCTAGGACACTCGATTGGAACTAGAAGAGCCTCCCCTATTAAGTAACTTCCTTGGCCTCTAACAGCTCTTAGTTAGTTAGTAGGAGGCTCATGTTTAAACCTTGAATAAAATGCATGCATACTAGGACCTATCTTAGTATCACATAAGGGGGGTCTCCGAGGCTAGGCTAGGCTAATCCACGGAAACGGTTGGCTATACCTAGGTACACATCTATACATATTCCCATCCATGTATTTTTCTCAGCCCTATAATCCTTTCCACCCCGGCGACGTATATTCGCAGCCTAGGTCGATCATCCTGTTAGGCTAGGCATTATCGTCTCGTTGGAATTAGAAGTGAGTAGATGTGCTGGCGGCTGCATTCGATTTATAGGGGTCCTGCACCTAATATATCTAGACAAATTGTAGGACTTATCACTCTTATCCACCACCCCTTCAAGATATGAGAAGGCTTGCCAAGCTTCTAAAGTAGCCTTCCGTGTTGACACGAATTTGGGGACGACGTGGGTGGTACTACTATATTACTTCAGGTTAGACCCCCAGCCGAGAACAGATAGATAGGAAGACGGCTTTAATAGTTCTTGGACGTGGATAACTAATTACCCTATTAGTAGAATCTTTTTCCCAACGAGACCTTTGCCCTCGTACGAATGAAGCATATG
The DNA here is from genome assembly GCA_022478815.1 of Daldinia bambusicola. Taxonomy (NCBI): domain Eukaryota; kingdom Fungi; phylum Ascomycota; class Sordariomycetes; order Xylariales; family Hypoxylaceae; genus Daldinia; species Daldinia bambusicola. The sequence continues at coordinate 122,312 of MU284134.1, forward strand.
GAAGCTCCGGACTCCACTTACTGATTGCTTCTTACGGACTACCATGTAACTCTCCTCACCGCTTTTGTGCAGTCGTCTTGGGGAACACTGTGTACGTCGAGCACTCGGCTTATTTTGGTTCTAGTTCAAACTTTTCATATACACTTGTAGTCTATGGTTCAGGTTTGCTCTTACAGGATGTTGCGAAATACCTTTAACGTGTACTTCGTAGTTTTGATATCTGACTGAAAAGCCGTGAAACCATTGGGCCAGTTAAGCTCTAGCAGAACAAATTATATTGTATACTATCTCCATTAATGACATAAGTGGTTGAACTTTCTGTGATTATTACCTAATGTTCACAGTATTATTAACTTCTCTACCGTGATCATCTTGATATATTTATCGATAGTAGAGTAATTGGGAAGATAACGCTCCTCTACCCTAACAGGCTGCTCACCTTCACCGCATGATACCATGTTCGGTTTGCAGTACTAATTGTTGGTCTCTATCAGCGGTGGAAGATATGTACCATACTTCTAATGGAACACCATAGCCAAAAAGAAGTTACTCAAGGTAGACGGTGAGGAAAGCAAATGCTCAGTATATCTACTCCATAAGACACCTTCAATATATAATACATAACATTAGCCTCCAAAAACTATGGAGGAAACTCCCCTTAGTCTTTCCTGGAGAAGTAGCAGGTCTACGTCTATTACCCAAGTCATTTAATAAAACCCCCGAGGCGGAATTATATCGGTTTTCTGTATTCTCTATCCGGAACAATAAGCACACATCGTGTTCCTGAGGAGTACGGAATATAGGAGGCAACGTTGAAAAAGGGACCAAACGTCAGAAACCAACCGCCTCACCCACGTCAAGTATTTGAAGCATCTGGACCCCTACGAATAAATATACCTAACCTAACCCATAAACAGTCGGGCCTATTATCCCGTGCCACGAGCACCGCGTATATAGTGTATACCCCATATACCTAAGGCAAGTACTTGGAATTGTTTGCGTTTTCAGGATTACACTACGCAACCTTACCTATGCATGTCAACAACAAACTGCGACAATAAATTCTACCATTCACACTGGATGTCAAATAAAATCTATATGCGAAACGGTCGTGAAGTCGTTATGCCCTCATGTTATGTTTCCCAGATACGTGCGGGCGATACTATGACTTCGATTAACCTAATAGTTGACTCCTACTATTAAGACTCATCGGTACTTCGGGAGGTGAAATACAATCTAAGCAAACGGGCGAATAAACAGAATACCTTGGTTACCTTTCCGCATATAGCAATAGCAATAGCAATAGCAATAGCCCCTGACCAACCGACTGAAAGCCCTAAGAAGAAGCATAGGCTAATAGTATAGGTCAAACGGGAGGAATACGCAACAAGATATTCGTCAAATCGTGTCCTTGATCATATTATTAGCAAGGCCAGCGCGAGACCTCGCCTGCCTTCTGTATATTTGATAATCGTACACCGAGGGCCAAAGTTCCAGGTACCTAAGGTACATAGTATGTAAGCTGGCCGAGCTTTAGAAGTAGACCTGAGCAGCTATCAATCAATCAATTAATCAATCACTACCGATGCCTCGCAATGACTTCCGCGCTCGGTCTGACCCCTCTAATCTATTGATAGTAAATACGGGCTAGAGTCGAACACATATTTCAGGTAGCTTGATGCTCTTTCGAAAAACATACTAGCCATGCCTGCTGCCTTATAGTTTCTGGTACTCGAGCTTGCCTTCCAGCTTCTTCGCCTCCGCGAGCTTTCGGACCGCCTTGTTGAAGTCATCTTGGTTGACGGCATCTCGGTAGGCCTTGATAGCAAAAAGACCGCTAAGAAGGTAAAGGATTAGCACACATTCCTCTTCGTGATACTATCTATCAGATAAGGGGGTTTGAAACTTACGCTTCCGTGACCACGTTTCGTAGATCGGCTCCGTTCAGGCCGTCGCTCATCTTGACTACGCTCTCGAAGTCGATATCGCCCTCGGTAACAACGCTCTGGGCGTGGATCTTGAGGATCTCCAGACGGCCGACTTCGTTTGGCAGGGGAATCTCGATCTTACGGTCGAGACGACCGGCACGCAGCAGCGCGGGGTCCAAGGTATCAGGTCGGTTCGTGGCCATGATAATCTTCGTCTTGCCCAGGTAGTCGAAGCCGTCTAGCTGGTTAAGTAGCTCCATGAGTGTGCGCTGAATTTCTCGGTCCGCGCTAGTACCCTCCGAAAATCGTCGGCCACCGATGGCGTCGATCTCGTCCATGAAGATAATGCATGGTTCGTGTTCCTTGGCGTACCCGAACATTTCTCGTATAAGTCGCGCCGACTCGCCGATAAACTTGTCGACGATGGCTGAAGAGACGACTATCCGCGGAAGAATTGGAACGTTAGCCAAGTCGAACAACTAGCCGGTCGTCGTGTGTTGTAGAGCAGAGGTTATATGCATACCTTTTAAGAAATTCGTCTCCAAGCTACTAGCCACAGCTCTTGCCAACAGCGTCTTTCCTGTGCCTGGAGGTCCGTATAATAGCACACCCTTGGGCGGTTTAATACCCACTCTTAAGAATAGCTCGGGATTCTTTAGCGGTAACTCGATGACCTCACGCAGTTCTCGGATCTGGTCGTTGAGACCACCGATACCCGCGAAAGATACTTGACCGGGATCTTCCAACGACATGTTGTAGACGAGGGGGTCGACTTCTCGGGGTAGCATTCGCATAATCGTCAGGGTCGTCATGTCGAGTGCTACACGGGTTCCCTGCTTTAGTTTTGCCTTATCGACTTTTGATCTGCATCCGACGACATATCGGGGTCCCGAAGAGGCTTTTACGATAACTACAATAAAAAGACAGTATTAATATACGTTTATGCCCGAAGTTCAAAGTGCCTTGCGGTGTTGGTGGTAGCGGCGACGGCGACGGTGACGTACATCTCTCTTCATCAAGTTGCTTTAAGACTTCGCCAATAATCTGTCCCACACTTTGTAGAGCCTTGATATTTTCTTCGGTCTGGTTAAACTCCTTCTCTAATCCCTTGATCTCCAGGCGCAAGGCCTTGAGCTTCGATTCCCATTCTCGCGACTCGATCAGCTTGGTTCGGAGTGCTTGGAGCGCATGCTCCCGTTCCTGGTCCGAGGCCATGGTTTGTATTGATGACGATACGGGTTCGGAAAGGTATTAAGTGATAGTTGGGAATTATTAACACCGGGTATTTGATATAGAGAAAGCGTATTTCGGCGTGGTAGAGGGAATCGGGATGGGTGTGCGGATGGAAAGTTAATTAGATGGAGCTTAATGATGAGGCCGTTAGCCGTTGCTGGTAGCTGCTGATGAAGCTTCCGTTTGCCTGGTCGGGCCTGAGAGCCTGCTAAACTTTAGACCCGCTATAGGCCGAACTTCTGCCGCGTACCTAACTTACATCAATGTGCCTTAGATGGATTCATTACGTAATCTCAAATGTACTGTGGAATTGGAATCGAATGGGAATTCAATAGCACTGGCAATGTAATACCAGGTACCTATGCAAAATACAAAATAATAATAATGATAACCCCCTCCCCGTCCTTTGTTATATGATACCTGCCCTTCCAATATCAACAAGATGCAAATGGTGTCTATTATACATGTATATATACTAATGCCGAATGGCCTGGGAATGTTTTCTTGCATTGCTGCAAAGTCTGAAGTATTGTATATCTCAAAAAAAAAAAAAAAAAGTTAGCTAAACAAGCTATCTGCTATGGTAGAAGTGAAGTAGAAATAAAAAGCTCGATCCGTTCATTAACTTATCCTGCAATTCGAACCCCTCAATGAGGATCAAAAGTGTACAGTGCAGCCAATACTATGCTCTTTGGGGTATATGGTGTAAATCGTGATGCAGCAGCGTCCTCGTTACCTACATATGTAGCATGGTCATCAGCAACTGAGCTGATAGAGTGTCTCTGCAAAGTCCCGTATCCGGGCGTTCTATGTAGAACGTCATAAGCGTAAACTCGTAAAACGAAGAAAGAAAAAAACACACACACACACAAACGCATCTATCATTGAGATGCGGCTTCAGCTTGTGCTTTTGCTTGTGCTTCCGCTTGTGCTTCCGCTTCCGCTTTCTGCCATTCGGTTGTAATCTCCTCACGAACTGTCCGACACCATTTCCAAATGGCTGCTTCGAAGTCCACCCACACTTGGGGATCAGTATTATAGACCACCCCCATGACGTCCACCTTCAGCATCACTTCATATCGTAGCTCGGCTGCTTTGATCCAGTAGCGCAAGTTTTCTGCACAGCGGTATGGCTTCTGTGTGTCTGTGTGGAAGGCTCCGATAGCGCCGAAGCGTCGGCGTGACTTCTTGACTGCTGTGTTATGAAGTTGGACAAGCCTTAGACCATTCTGCAGGCTTTCTAGGAAGGGTGTTGGCAATTGTGTTGCCTCGTCAACTGGTGTCCACGGAGGCAATGGTTCGTGTTCAGAATCAATCGAGCTTAAAAACGCAATCTCACGCTCGATTTCCCTTCCCGACCAGTCGCCCTTTATCCATGTCCAGCTGGCTCTCTCGGCACGCTCAGCTTTCTCTATTTCTTCCTCTTTTCTGAGCATGGTGCGTATGCTTTCGATCCATGAGCTCATCGTCTTGCACTCGTCGCTACGAGGACCACCAGCAAATAACCTATTTGCCATGTGCTTGAGTACCTCCATGACGGAGAGCAGCTCCGAGCGTATCTCCTTTTCGGACTTGATAGAGTCCAAACGGTCTGGGTGCTCGTGCGCCGTGTAGTAGATCTTTGCAGCGCGAATAGCTAGCGTCATCAGGTCGAGTAATTGCACTCCTTGAACTTCGTACTCGGTTTGCGTTGGCTTGGCAAGACGATTTGACGGATTGCTCGCTTTCGGAGTAGCTTCTGTGAGAACCTTCGAGGCAGCGTCTAACGCTTTGGTCAGGTCTGCTTTCATCTCCTCGATTGTAGGAGGTTTAGGGATATGCTTCTCCCGGTGGATGTAAGTGCTCGTAGTTGGGGGTAAGATATCCAGGTCTGGTTCCTCGTACTCATCCCAATAGAATTCTTCTGGATCCTCAGTAGGCGACTCGACCGTTAAACCGCCGCTAATATTCTGAGCACCAAGATCTGGGCTGCTGCCCATCGAGGCGTAAGAAGAGTCTACATCCGAGCCTGAGGCTTTCCGGTTCAGCGCCGCAGCGGGATCTAACAAGGACAAGTCTAAGGTGGCTCTCGGGTGCCTTTTTCTAGCTAGCCGCCCTCCTTTACCATCTAGTAACCCTGTCCTTGCAAAGTAGTACTGAAGATGAGATATACTTCCCAAACTCAGAACGCTCTCTCGATGCCTTGCGCTGTTGGCAAAGTCTGTCCCTTGCGGTTTCGTGAACCCGCGCTTTTTCAAAGGCTTGTCCAAGCTTATTGTGGACAAGCGCGACGAGGCATAGCTCGAAGAAGATAGTCTAGATGTATCGCTGACTAGTGAATCTCGATAGGAGCCGTCAGCACTCGAGGCACGAGAGGCGGATGAAGTGGTCGAGAGACACCGAGCTGAGTCTGCCCTATTAGGACCTATAGCGGGACCAGGGGCCCTCTCGGGAGAGGGAGAGTCCCGGCGAAATGTTGGTCGCTCTTTCTGATTAGCTGCCATGATGTTGATGTTCTCAAATATGGGGTTCTAGCGATCTGGATAGGGAAGACAGCGGGCGGTTTAAATTTAGTAGCTGCGCGGTTGATCGAATCGCGGAGTAGTGATCGATGAGAAGGGAAAGGCGAAAAAAAAAAACGAAAGGCGGAGAGCGCAGGGCTAAATGAGCGTGGGTCAAGGCTGTTCAACAGCTTCGGGTCGAATACCACCTAGTTATAAATGTGAAAGAAGGCGTTGCCTGATGGTCGCATGAGCTTGTGCATCCACGAGAGATATGAAGAATAAGAAGAATATGAAAAAAAGAAAGTATATAATATGAAACGAGGATTGATATCGAGCCATGTGTCAAGGAATACCTAAGGAATAACCTAAGGAACACCTGAGGAATAGACAATCATAATAGGTGGCCGCTTCCCGTTTTACCCCCCCCCCCCCCAAATGAGATCAATTAAGGCAACTGGGCAATTAAGGAATATCTTACCTTGCCTACTTCGTATCTAGCGCTATCCAGTCATCCAGCACATCCGCAAGGGAAGTGGGACTTCGGGGAAGGAACCAGGGGGCCATATATAGAAGATTATGTACAATCGATGTTTTAGTAAGGTGGTTACTTTATTCGCGTTGAACCGGTCCTCGGCTTAGTGGAGACGCGTATAATAAAATGGATATCTGATTAGCCAATACCCTTTGTGCATCTGCCCCCTTTTTTTTTCCTTATGTTCTTAGTACTTTCGGTACAGTTCCTTATATCACAAGCTCTTGGGTGCGAATCTTCCATATTTGGTTTCTTTATGTATATCCAATTCAATAGAATTACTACTAGAATCCACAAGTGTGACGATAGTTCATCACGATAATGAATTTATGGCTGACTGTTTTGTGCTGCATATAATGGCACATACACTCACTAGTTATTGTTCAAGCAGCTCAGATACCTACCTCTGTGTAATCGAAAACGGTGCGTTCGTCTGAGGTACTGACTGGCTGGCTGGGCAACAAAATTTAATTACATTCTTACAATACTAGGTAGTTATGTACAGGAGCCCGTCTGACGTTACGGATCCCCCCTTTTCTCCTTTAATTACGATGGCTTAACTTTTTTTCATCGAGATTCCCACCTTGCTACAAAGCTGCGTGCAATGCTTCTCTCTCTACATCGGGCACCAGGCCTAGAGCATCTATATAAGCAGCAACGTTCCGCTGCTCAACTACCCCGCGAACGACACGAATAGCGTATAGACAACTGTCAGTCCTGCAGCAAGGTAAATGCATAATGCGCGTGATGGCGCTTCTAGAACCCGGGGGGGGATAATCTGTCTTGTAACGACCAAGCGTACCCCCTAGGCAAGTTAATTATATCTAACATTATCCCAACATTATTTGAGAATTCCTATGAGGTGAGTATGATGACGTATGGTCTGAAATAACCAACGTTATACATATCTAGTACGTACCTATAATTATCATGCCAATGAAATAAATATGCACTACAAAATTACCGAGGTACCTTTCATACGTGTGGTAACTCATATAGTACCTGCGTTGTGTTATTAATGAACCTCATTAGTTCTTATGAACAGATATGCTCAATTCATATCCTCATTTAGATCAAATTCTGTAGCGTCGTAATATTCATTTTGCATTTTCCCCAATCCTAGTAAACCTGGCTCGGAATAGGACACGCTACTAGTATGTAATAGTAGGTGGCCTGGCCCTTGCGGCCCTTGCTATCCTAACCAACGGTTCTCTAAGCCTTGGCCCTCCCCATGTGGCATGCTTCAAAGTTTACGTGCACAAGATGATATTTGCTGTCATAAGGGTTACAAGGGGCGGGTAGTGAGATCTTTAACCAAATAACGAGGCAACATAAATAACAAATTTAATGCTAGATTAGGAAGGCGTTGTAACATTATGCTAAACGGGCTTGTCACTTTCAAGTGGGAGAGTCAGAGTCACGATCCGCAAAGAAAAATCAGCCTGACGGTTATGATTTCCTCCACTGATTTTCTTGCTATTAATACGTTTATGCTATCGCCTACATAGTATTATATTAGCTGGGCTGACGGGCTACTATAATATTCCCGGGAAAAGTTCTTAGACTAGAGTCGCGGGAGAAAAAGATTACGAGAGACTGTCTCTGATGAATGAGTGTCTATCGCCCTAGAGTGAGAACAAGAGAGGAGAAAGGTTCGAGTTGCCTTACTGACTATCAGGTATTAATTAAAACAAACCGAAGCCTTAAAAGACGAAATAAATCATTTTCGTCTCGTACCATCTTTGCCTTATTATTTTTGGTGATTCCCTATGCATTATTTACTTAACCTTAACTATCTTGTGTTACTACCTGTCAACACCCAATGGATTGGTTTATGTCAGATGCATGAGTCGTTGCTTTTTTAATCCATTCTGACTGAGTGCAACGGTCCGAGACAACTGGGTGGCTTAAAAGTTGAACCGGTTGGGCATTGACACCCTTTGAGAAGACGAAAACTCTGCCATCTTTTTGCGATCATTCTCAAATTACCAACCACGCGACCTCAAGCCCTTACGTTCACTTATAATCAAACAGACGCCTTAACCATTCGTTCTCCTTTTCCGACCTGCAGCTGCGACGCGAACATCGTAAAAATCAACAACGCCAAACTAGCGTCGTATCTCCTAACAAGGTGCCCAGAATTTATTGGTTCTATCTTAACCATCTTAACCCGGATAGAATCATCGAGGACTTTTCGATCGCGTCGGATAGGCTCGAGAACGGCTGTTTTAAAAGAATACGGGCCAATTACCGACAGTGTTGAATTACCAATATACGCCGGAATTGGTTCGACCCACTGGACCCTCAGAATTGGCAGTCATCAGACGGCGGGCCTGAGTGGAAGCTTTTCGCATGTCCTTGTCATTAGGCCTACTTTATACCTTGCCTGTGCAGCTGTGCTAGGCACCTAGCTTAGCTTGAGGTAGCTACCTGGCTACTTGGCTACCTCATAACCTTAGTATCTGGTAGCACCTACATGAAGGTACTGCATTCTGAAAGGGGGAGGTACTTTACTTTTGGAGTACCTTACCTAGAATTGTATTGCGACGAGAGCATTATTGGTTGTAGCGACTAATCGCACGTGTAGGTACCGCACCTCCTGCCTGTATTGTACTGAGATATTGTATCTGTATTGTACAATACATTGGAAGTCTCATACAAGGTTTTAAGGGTAAGCGATACCCGCGAACACTGAGAAAGCAACAACCTAACAGCATAAATGTGAAAGTGCAAGTGCAAGTGCAAGTGCAACTGTACTTAATTTGTGACAAGTACATCGAATCCGCGGGCCCTCCCCACACCAATCAAGCCCGTACGACTCCGCCGACACGCCAATTCCTCCTCGTCCCAACCACGTTACGTGTAATTCTATCCTAGAAAAATAGGAGATCATCCCGTGGCTGCAGAAGGGAAAGAAAAAAAAAATAACAAGGAAGCCCATCACTTATGTCTGTGCAACTGCAGCAAAGAAGTGGGCAACAACACAGACTGCTGCCTCAACTAGACGCTAGAAGAAGAAGGGTTAAGGGTTAAGAATCCCGAAGAAGAAAAAGAAGGATAGTAACAAGAAAAAAAAATAAAAGTGATATAATTTTTTCAAGGCATTTACATATCACCTACATCGGTAAATGACAGGGCCACCTGGAGCCGGTCCAGCTGCAGAAGCACCAGTACCAGTATCAGATGCTGCTGCAGCGGCGCCAACTTCTTCACCATCACAAAACCATCTCCACGATCAATACGCTACAACCCGGCCGCTTTCATCCTCTCGCCAATCTCCTAGCACACCGACGGCCTCCGCTTTTTCGGACCCAGGATTTCCTGATCCTGAACGTCTACAACAAAATGCCGCCGACCCGCCCCTCGATCTTTTGACATTTTCTGACGTCCCGACCGATCTGGTACAGCTTGGACCTCTCCCTGCCGACACCCTTAACAACAACAACAATATCAATAATAATAATAATAGCTCTCCCACAATTAAGCCCAAGCATCATCAAGCACGTAGACCTTCCCCTGGTTTAGCAGCCCGTCTTAAGGCTTTAGGCTTCGGTAATCAAAGACAGGTATCGTCTTTGCCGACATCGCCATCCCATGAACACATTGGCCGCTTGCCAGAAGATCAGCTGCGGCTACTTGACCAAAAGCATCAAGACAATTCTACCGAGTTCGTCGTCGAGCGACGCGGTCGTCCTTGGAAGGGCGCTGGTACCCCTCTCCAATTGTTAAGGTCCAAATCTAGCCGCGACTCGTTTCGAAGGAAGAGTACCAACGAGGAAGAAAGACCCGTCTCGCTGGTTCAGGCTGAATCCTTACCCAGGCCTGAGCTACTACCAGAGATATCAGAGGCGCCGCCATTGGAAATGGATACCAATAAGTATCGATTGCCCGACCACACGAATGGAAATGGCACCAAAGCACAGTTAGATACTCGGCGGGAGCATATCGAACGAGACTCGCAGGTTCCGAAGTTAGAGTTGGACGACGACTCCGATACGCCACCTCCTTTACCCCCCAAAGATACGCCCCCTACGAGTGCAACTCCTGCCGATTTCACATCTGACCTACCTACCTATTTTAATCCTCTGGGTCTTCAACGGGCAGGATCCATATATACGATATCCCGCGCGTCGTTTGCTAATCAGCTTGCCCAACTTACCGCGCTTCAGCTGCCCGATGCCGAGTTACTGTCGAGTAAGGTCGCTGCTATTCCTACGGCCCAAGCGGCGTCGAAGGCCTTGCTGGGTGCCGCCGAGCAGATACGTAGTTGGATTTCGAAAGCCTCTGAAGTTATTGGGGGCCTAGATAGCGATGATGATGTCGAGTGGGCTGCGGCTGGGGGCCGAGAAGGATACGAGGAAGTGGAAAATGCTATCACGAGATTCGAGGGGCTTATCAATGTCTACGTGGGCGCAATTGAAGAACTCCAAAGCAGGCCAGATATTGCAAGCGTATCCAGCGAAGACCTACAGAAGGCCGTCGCACAGATGGAAGCTATTATGAATTCATGGGTTAAGATTCGGAAGACCCTGAATGATATCAAAGGCCAGGTCGAGACAGCGATGGAATGGGAGGAGCTGTGGAACATGGTTCTCGGTGATATCCAGAACGAAATGGACGAGCTAAGTCGACTAATCTTCGAGATGGAGGAACGGCGCCACAAGTCCATGATGGCCGTTTCAAACGGGGACGGAATGGACATAGGCGATCTAGAGACCATTGTCGAGGAGACGCCACCGGCTGTCATGCGCAATAATCGATTTAGTGTACCTTCGTTTCCGCTTAGCCCAAGCTCTCCGGGAACTCCCGCACTCACCCAGGATGACTCTAGCCTACTTGCACTGTTTGCAAGGATGCAGCCGCTGAGAGCGTCGCTGGACTTCTTGCCAATGCGACTCTCGGTATTTGAAGCAAGGGCTTCTGCATCCTTCCCGACAGCTTGCGAAGAACTAGAAATGAGGAGAGCCGGGCTAGAAGCAAGCTATAAGAAACTCGAGAAGGACGCCGAATCCCTTAGAAAGGAGCTCGGTGAAGACAAATGGGTCCTCGTTTTTCGTAGTGCCGGTAGGCAAGCCCAGAAAATGATCGAGTCCGTGGACCGGAGCATGGCAAAAGTGTACGAGGCGGTGGATCAAGATTTACAACACTCTAGTCCTGCGGCGATGACAAAGAAGATCGAGAGCTATGAGGCAAAGAAGGTGCACTACGGGCCTGCGATTGAGCGTGTACTGTCAATCATCGACAAGGGAGTTAAAGATAGACTCACTGTGAACGGCGAAATTCTTCGGTTGCACAACGAGTTGGAATCTAAGTGGGAGGAAGCAAGAGAATCGATGACAAAGTTGAGCGTCATTATAGAGGAAATTCAGTCTAACAAGCACAACCAACAGCTACGAGACTCTATCTCCAGTATGCTCTCCAACGATAGATCAACTATCGCTAGCGGTAATGAGACTCCGGGAAGTTCGCCGCCGTCATCGGTTGTCATGTCTACAGGCCCGGAGTCAAGCACTTCCCTAACACAGAAAAGGCGTACTATTAGTGGCGGGAGTCATCTGCCTCAACCTGCTTCTGCCCGTAGAAGTAGTTCAAGTTTAGCGCCTCCTTCGCGACGGCCCGCTGGATCCCGACTTTCTACATTCCAACCTAGTACCACCAGCCTGACTACGCCACCTCGAAGCGGCAGTGTTACTCCCCTTAGTCGTTTCTCGAAATCCAATTCGAACGTTGCCGATAATCGTCCGCGATGGAATACATCAACGAATACCAACGATTCTGATGTTGGGCATAACTTTAAGCCGCTCACTCTGACCATGCCTAGCCCATACGCCAAAACAACACCTAATCCTATCCGCTCTTCATCTTCTCTTGGACAATCTTCTGGGGGCTCGAAGCTTCCCCTCCGTAGCCCGTTATCTATGGCGACTTCGTCTTCGTCAGCTCTTGAGGATACACTACCAAGGAAGAGCACTTCTCGTCTCTCATTCCGTGACCGGATTAATGCGGCTGCTTCTGCAGGACAGTCCGTTCCAGCGTCAGCAGCCAAGTCCCGGGCTTCGCAGGGATCGTCTACCTTTGATAACCGGCGAGCTTCTTTCCAGCCGCCGAGGCTAGATTTCAGTATGAATGATACCCGGCGATCAGCGAGTTCCTTGTCTATGAGTAACCGGCGCATTAGTTTACTCCCTCAACCCAAGTCAAAGATGGAGGATTCAAGTGGCCGCCACAGTCCACAGGCTACCGCGGCGGCTCGTGCTGCTATGCGCAGGGGTAGCACCGCAACAGAGTCGAAGCCGAAAGATAACAAGCCCCGTTGGCACTTCTAAATAACGGCCTCGCCGTCTTACGAAATAGCTCTGCGGTTACGGCAGACGCAGCTCTAGACAGGACCAGATCACTTCCTTGCATCATCACATTTGTTGGGTCCCGCAAGACGGGCCTCATCTTGTCTTCGCTTCTACTTCAATGATACCACGAAAGTTTGTTCTCTCCATTCGGTCTCACTGGCATTTAAATTATACAATCGTTAATGGGTTAGCGGCCAACATGGATCTCGTCGGCATGAGTCAACAACAGAGCTGGGCTAATATTATTCCCTTGGAGATTGGATTATCTATCATCTATCCATATTCATCCCGCCATAATTGACGCGGAAACGAGGGTATACGCAGCATGGCGAATGCGGAGGTAGGCCAAGGCGTTCTTAGGGTATTTCTAGGTTTCAGCACGGGTCGTCATGGAAATGGTCCCATCATAGTGATACCTCTTATGTCTTTTTTATTATATCCCGTCCGTCTCTACTATAAGCATTTCTCTGGAGAGGGGAGGGGCAGTCTTTGGCATATAACTCAGGGGGCAATCGAGCGCTTTTTGCGGTTGTAGAGGCTAAACAGATTGAGCATACCGAGGAAGAAGAGAAATGTGCGGAAGAGATCGAGGTGAGACAGGAGTATATTTTCCCCCAGCTCCCCCTTTAAGTAAGAGGAACGGTGAACCAAAGAGCGAGTATTGTGTTGTTGTACGATATATCTTCTATTTATTGTACCTACCACGTATCCTATTCATTCTTAGGTCGTTTTTTTTTTCTTCAACCTGCAGCGGCGTAACGGTTAGCAATGGAAGAAATCAAACGGGATTAGCAGGCAGGCGTAGTTCTATAAATTAGAGAATTGGTATTAAAGCCACGGCATTTAGGTTTTTCTTGAAATGAAAGAAAAAAAAATAGCAACGCCGGTTTCGGATGATGTTCTGGTATATAATATGTGCCGTTTCCATTGCCCTCTTTCTATTCTTTTAGTATATCCCCCTTCGAGGGTCCGGAGAGAAGCTAGAGAGACTGGGCGCTTCTGTTTTCAAGGCTTTATTGTCTGCATTTAGGTGATCGAGTTTGGTGAGAGGTAGCTTGTTAAGGCTGACTTTGGGGATATGCTTCCGGTAGCTGCTTTAACGATGAGTGATGGGGGATGTTAGTGACTATTTAAAAAGATAAAAATATTTCCAGCATTTATTAAATAATAATCTCTTAAATTCTCTGGTCTAGTCCTTGCTTTACAAGCGACATTTTAAGAGCAGGACTTGACAGAACAGACCGCTGAGCCAAAAGTGTATTTCTTGATAGCATAATTGTCTATCTAACCTATGAGTGGTAATACCACTCACAGGACTCTTCGGGGAAGTATGGGAATGACCTGAAACTGACCTCGTGGTGTTAGATATATATGAGAGAAATACTGTATATATTGCTCCCTTCCCTTACTATATAGGGATTCTGAATAGTTATATGTTAACAGTATCGAATTAGACATCCGCATTAAACGATCAGATAGCATTGATTGACCCAACAAATCTTTATACGTGGAGGTATCGTATACAATACAACAACAGTATTAAGCGGATGTAACAGAAACGGGTTTGTGCCCTAGGTAGTAAGCTACTCAAATCCCGTCTCTTCGTTCCATTTATCGAACTACCTATAGGTACCTAGGCTAGGTACCTTTTCTATTCTACTCGATAACCTTCCTCTTCAGAGGCCCAGCTAAATCGAGAGAAGCTGTGGCGTGACAAGACACAGACTCTCTTGGGAGGTGTGTATACTTAGTTGGTTACGAAGTGCGTTGGTGGATATGATGAGCCTGTACTTGTGTATCCCGAAGCCCTCTGCATTGCTAGGAAATACTATAAAATAACGTTTTAATTTGGTAAAGATATATTGGGATACATACGCTACCCAGGGAGTAAGCATATCGTCCCTTTGAAAGACCAGTTAACCAGTCCTAAGGACACGAATTGCGCGTAGCAAGTAAACTTAACCCCCGCAGTGAAGTTCATAAGCACTGCCCAAAGACGTCTAGGTATCTATCTATCTACCGCCATGCAGGGGAATAGAAGGTATCGTTTGGTTCCTTGTCAACACCGAAGTAGAATAGTAGCTTTCAGAATAACAAGATGCATTGCATGCAGGTGTCCTTTGACCGGAGTGGAAAAAAAAAGCAGCACGAGAGAATATCAGAAACGCCCGCAATTACGCCAGTCCAGTCCAGTCCAGTCCAGTCCCTTGTCATCTCATCGATCGTCCATACCATGCAAAAATATCAAACGCGCAATATAGCTTGTATACTGCGCCTCGTTGAATCAACTCATCAAGACCTTTGACCTGTTAGTGTTCCATAAGTCCGATACCGCTATGGCTTACGCCTTGCGTCCTCGCTCTACTGCTACTACTAGCACCTGTTGACTTTCCTGTCCGCTTCGATCCCCCGAAAGCAGCGGACGATGTCGTCTTTCGACTGCTAGTAGTTGCTTTCTTCTTGACGCCTCCGTATGGCTTGCTTCCCCTGGTAGAACCTCCAGATGCCCGACGCTGGAAAGGCTTCTTGCTTCCGCGCCATGTGCTTCCCTTCGATGAGCGAGCCGCAGACGGCGTGGAGCGTGCGCGGGAAGCTGTGGCCCCTCGTCCTGCATTCTCTGCGGGTGATGCAAAGTAGGACGATATTGCACCTGGATCATCGATGTCCTCTTCCGCGTCATCCTCGATATCATCCATATCGTCGTCACTTGTCACGAGATCGACGATATCGCGAGAGCCGGATGCAACGGCGGTAGCTTGGGGGCTCATCTGACTCATAATTTCTTTATACTGCTTGTGGTACTGTTGTATTAACGGTAGGATTCTACTACCGTACCGATCCACTCTGTCGCTGTTAATGCCTGGTATTAGATGCATCTTATCCAGCGAAATGGTCCACCTGATAGCCATCTCTCGAAGTTGCTGCTCGGTAAAAATAGGCGAGCGCAAATTTTTTGAATTCCGGATTTTCTCTTCTAGATCTTTAGCCTCTTCTAGGAAGCTGTGGAGGATGTCATCATGAAGACCTGATAATTCAGCACTGCTCATACGCGCATCGTGTGATATTGGCGGCCCTAACGCAGTTCGTTGAGACCGGGCTTTAGAGCGTGGAGGAGGCATCGCCTCGAAGTCATCCTCGGAATCGTCGGTGACTACGAAACCATCTTTAGCATACCCGTTGCTAAATTTAGAATAATCGTCCTCACTATCTTCGTTTTCCGAGACCATCGCAGCCTTCCCTTTTTTCTTGCGATCTCTACCTATGATAGGGGATGACACGTTGGTAGATGGGATGTGGCTACTAGTAGTAGTCCGCTTCGTCGCAGCCGTCGCAGGTTCGTTAACTCGTGTTAGCCTCTTGGATACGCCGCTCTGGCTACCCTTGTCTTTAACTCGGGTAGTCAGGAAAAGACGACGTTGATTATTTAAGAAGGCACGCGCACCAGGCCCAACCTATAGAACAAATATTAGCGAAGAGAGTAGCTGGAAATCGGTAGGACTCTATTACCTTGAAGTATTGAATGGCCATTCGAGCCTTGTTATTGAAGATGTTCTCTTCTATTAGTGCATCCTCTGCAACAAGTCGGTCGATAATCCGATGTATTTCGTGTTTTTGCATCTGCTTAGCGATTCCACGATACTGGTCCGTCCCATCCTTATATTCTGATAACTTTTTCTTGCCCATTAAGAAATCCGTACACTGGACGAGCGTGAGCCTTCCCTGGGATTTCATGATCGACAGTACTGCGACTGCATACGGAGTGAAATCCTTCTGCTCGAATACCTCTTCGTTTAGACAATTATCACAGGTCTTTCCGCATTGTCGTTTGTCAAATGCTTCGCCAAAATAACGAAGAATTTCTGCTCTTCGGCAATCACTCTGGTTGTCACAGAATGCAGCCACTGTGTTCAACATATTCCTCTGCCTTTCTTTCTGCTCTTCGCTGCCCTCGCCGTCTGTTATCATCCTCCTGAGAGAGGAAACGTCTCCGTAGCTGAAGTATAAGTAGCACTCGGAAGGCAACCCATCCCGACCGGCACGGCCGGTCTCTTGATAATATCCTTCAAGGCTCTTGGGGATAGAGTGATGGATGACGAAGCGAACGTCAGGCTTGTCGATGCCCATTCCAAACGCTATAGTCGCTACAACTACCTTGGTTTCGCCGGCTTGCCAGCTTGTCTGGACGTCTACCTTCTCGTGGACTTTGATGCTCGCGTGGTAGTGCCGAGCGGCTATTCTGTGACCTCGTAGCTTCTCAGCAATCTTCTCTGCCGATTTACGGGAAAGCGTGTATACGATGCCCGTCTTTCCTTTGTATTTCGTATTGATTAGTTCGGCAATGCTTTCGACGGCGTCTTTTTCCTTTTTCAAAACCTCGTAGTAGAGGTTAGGACGGTTGAAGCTCTGAGAAAATTCTTGGCATGCTTCGATTTTAAGATTGTGCTTCACATCCAGGATGACGTTCTTCGTTGCAGTCGCCGTGAGTGCCATCAGAGGTACGCCGGGGAACATGTCTCTAAAGCTACCAAGTTCCTTGTAGTCAGGGCGAAAATCGTGACCCCATTGGCTTACGCAATGGGCTTCGTCAATCACAAGACGTGCAAGCTTCTTGTTTTTATAGAGGGTAGCCAGACCATCTAGGAAAGCCTTGCTATTCTTGATCATCTCGGGGGTGACGTAAAGAAGTTGTACATGATGCTCAGGATGGCTTTCCTTCAAATGACGCATGATTTCACTCCGTTCTGACCGATCAAGCTCGCCACTGAAGGCAGCAGCTCGGATATTCAATGCCTCAAGATGAGCAACTTGGTCCTGCATTAAGCTGATAAGGGGAGACACGACCACCGTGACACCATGCGTCTTTCCACTCGTGATCACAGCCGGGAGCTGGTAGCAAAGAGATTTGCCACCTCCTGTAGGCATGAGTATGAACGCGTCTTTGCCCGCTAGGGTAGCATCGATCGCCTCTAGTTGGTTATGCCTGAATCCAGTCATTCTGAACCTATCCTTTAACGCCTTTCTCACATCCTTAAACCAAGGGCGGTTCTTGAGTTCACGTGGAATTTGTGCCGACATCAACGGGTCCACAGTCTTATTGATGGCCGTCTTCTGGGGTCGCACCCCTGCATTCCCAGACGTTTCCGAAAGGACCGGACGATGACTCTTAGGCGGCTTATTTTCTGAGGATGATTGTCGGAGATCAAGCTCTTCTGCAAATTGAACCATGTCCACATCGTCACTATAGTCGCTTTGGTAGCCTCCTTTCTGGCTAGCCTTCGCTTTGACCGGGCTCTTGCGAGTCTTTTCATTTCCTGGTTGAGAACTTGCCGTCTTTTTCGATATACGCCGACTAGGTTGGGGTAACGGTTCGTCAAATAGGCCATCGTCATCGTCGTCAAAATTGTAGGGGTCCTGACTTATAGCCACAGGTTGTTTCTGACGAGTTGGCGATCTTGCCAGCCTGCTATTACTAGTTATGGTGAACGGCGGTTGTTCGTCGATTAGTTCGTCCAATTCTGGTATAGGAGAAGCAACTCGGCGACGAGGTCTACCTGCGGTACTCGGCGGTGGCAACGATGTTTCTTCATATTCTTGATCCGGAACTGGGAAAGAATCGTCTGCTTGATGGGAAAGCTGGGTTTGAAGTATAACTTGAGTGCTGCCTCGTGGGATAAGCGTCGACTCGCGCGAGAAACTCGTCAACGGTGCAGATCTGACAGTCTGAGTCGCGCGTACAACAGGGTTGGAATGCTCGGCTTCGGTGCTGAGAGTCTCGTTAGCCTCAAAAAAGCTCCGATTGTCGATACCGGCCCTCAGAAGACTGGGCTTCAATATTGACCGGCGTTCTTTTAGTACATCCTCTAATTCTTCAAGTCGAGCCTCGTCATCCTGTGTATCTAAATCCTGGTCGTAGGCATCTGAGATCCGTAAAATCAAGGCCTCCTTCTTGTGTTGAACTTTCTCGTAAGAACGCAAATCGATTGAGAGGTCCCCTAAAGCAGCCTGCTGTCGTGTTAATTGCTCTTTCTCCTGCTTGAGGCGACTTCTAGGCCCAAGGTCACCGCTCTTCAAGGACTGCCTATATGCGTCCTTATTACTCTGTATTTTTCCTTCTAACATCCGTCTTGCTCTCTCTATAGTATCTGAGGGTTGCGCTAGGAATAATTCTAGAATGGCGTCTTGCTCATACTCGTCAATCGTAATGCTTGGTTCACTAATCAACTGAGATCTCTGCGACGGACCAGCTTCCAGGTCCTGGTCGTAGCCCCTGGTCATACTAACTTGGGAAGATACATCCCGCTTAGGTTTCTGGGATAAGCGGAATGGCGTACGCTTTTCAACTTGGACTGTCTGTCTTGGCCTGGAGGGCGTATCGTAAGCGACAACGTCGTCGTCATCCCAAGACCTCCGAGCCGAAGGCTTCGGGCGACTACTTGAATGGGCTGTGCTGTCTGGTGCGTTGTAGGCAGGAGGTGTTATGAGCTCATCATCCGAGTCCTCAATAACCCGGTCATCACGTTTCAAAGTTCGAGATCTTTCCGTCGTCTGCGCTTTGGGAGTTTCCGGAGCATCTTCCGAGAATGAATCATGCACGGAAGAGATCGCAGACTTGTCCTCAGCACCCGACGCATCATAAGGAGCAACATTTTTTAGTGATGGCTTCGCGGGAGATCGCTTTATAATACGCTCATCAGCAGACGAAGAATCATCCTTGATCTCTTCTTTTCTGGCCCGCCGAGTAGTATCCTTTCTGGACGTACTTGCAATTTTTGATGGCGACTGGCTAGCTGTTTTCAGCTTCGTCTTGGCTGGTGATCTTGTTGGGGATTTCTTCAGGTGAGAATGCATGGACTCTTCCTCGGACAAAACTTCGTAGATATCAGGGAAGTCATCTGCTGAAGGAACAGTGGTAGTAGGCGGCTGACTGATTTGGTCACTCTTTCTCTTTTTACCTCGTTTGGGAGTCAACGGCGCAGGCCGTGAAGCATGTTCCTCCTCCCATATCATAACGTCACTCCCGAATGCGACCGAGTTTTCGGTCGTAGTTATAGGCTCCGGTCGCATAGCATGTTCTTCCTCCCATATCATGATATCGGTTCCGAACGCGACTGAGGGTGCGGTAGTAGTGGAGGCTGGTCCAGGCCGGCCAGCAAAATCTTCCCGCCATAATCCAATGTTACTTCCGAACGCAACAGAATTCACCGAAGTCAGTTCTTCATCGTTGGTCAGATCGACTGTGTCGTAAGTACGATCGCTTCCGAATGCGGGCCCTGGGGTTGGAAATTGCTTTCGGGGAGACGTTCTTTTCTTAGCAGAATTCGCAACACCTATGATATACTTTTAGTTATATTTTCATAATTTAAGGCAGAGGAGGGGCCCAACCTGAACTCCTCAGCAACGCACTATATTCTTTAGCAAGAGACCCGGATCCTGATCCCAACCCCAATCCCGACCCCGCGCCTCCGCTCGTAGATGTTGGACTAAGCAATTGCTCCTGGCGTAAAACGAGAGTAGGCCGTTTCGAGCCAGATTTTGAAGATAACCTCCCCATCTTTTCTCTCACCGTATCCCCCCCGGACGCTTCGAGCGGTTTCGCCACCGGTTTCGTTGACCCATCGGGCGGCTCTGGGTGCAAAGTCTGGATATCTGGAAGAATTGGATATAAAGGAGAATCGGTAAGGTGTTTAGAACGCGTTTCGGAATTCGAGGAGGTCGAATTGGTGAGAGAAGATGAGGTAGCGGAGGTAGCGGAGGACGGCTGGTCTCGAGCAGATGGTAGAATAGGCGCGTTTGGCGCGGTTAGAGCAACATTCGCGAGTAACCAACTTAAGTGATCGCGAAGATTGTTTCGAGTCATGAAGGCGCCTTGGAACTAATGTTCCATAGAAGCTCCATGAGATTTTACAGAACTAATTGAGGGAAGAAAAGGGAAGGCGAATAGGACATCAGTATGTCGTCCCCTCTCTTCGTTTTTCTAAAGTAGCATTGGCAAGTTTTGAATGTTACTGACTAAACCGTATGGAAAGTCCGAATTCATGACAGACCCTCTATAAAAACGCTCGGACCATGTGACACCAAGTCGCGCGTGCAGGTGATTCAATTTAGCAATGCCGCGTTTTGCAGGTTTGCAAGCAAGATAAAGTTGTGGGGCCGCTTGATATGAGGTAGCTACCTACATAACCTAGGTAGGTAGGTACTTCAGATATGTACATCCCGCTATTATAGTGTATTAGGTAAGGTAGAACATCCACTAAAGTAAATCAGGTACTTTAGGTAGGGTAGGTAGATTTTGCTAGAGCCACGATGAGATTAGGTCTTCTCATCATTACTTTTACCTAACTTGAATAAAATGATTTCAGCTAACTGTCTCATGGTCAAGTTACAAATTGTTACATTTCCGTAACCCATAAGATTGATCGATCAATATTCATAACCTCTATTAGATATATTAAATACCACTATCTACCTAGGTACCTTTGCATATTCGCTCTCGCTCTTCAATATCCAACGTGATATGTCTACCATATAATCCACCTAACAAGCATCCTGGCCAGACGTCGTCTTTGGTTTATCGGTGCCGTTGAATAGATACATGACCGTCACAAGCATCTTTCCAGCAGCCGATATCAGGATGGCTACCCAAGAACCAGCAGATCGGTAGATACCCGCACCCGCAAGTGACCCGAGAACAAGCGTCGCAAGAAACATAGCACGCCTTGTACGTGGCCGATTGTTTAACTGGAAAAGCTTGGGATCAATTAGCAGATCGATCCACGCTGCTGTAGCCATCGACGTGCTTATCTCCGTCATCTGGAGGGATCGCGACTGTACCACCTGGCTACCAGAAGCAAATGCTAGAAGTCCTATGGCGATCACTGCGTCACCTCCCTTTAGCACCACTCCGTGTCGGTACTGCATAGCCGCCGCACCGAATACCAAGCACGACTGGATAAAGTTGCAGCAGACAAGCCATATTCTTAGTCGCGGTCCGACGAAGTGGCTAATCTGGCCCGTCACCCACCCGCCCAAGAGGAAGAAACCCAACGCTGCCCCGATATTTGCTGTAATGAACATCTCGCCGTTGAGATAGGGTAGTATAATTGCCAGCATGAGGAAAACTGTGTTTCCCGTCTGATTCGATGCGAAGCAGTGGAAATCGGGGAAAGAGATGGCATCTTGCATGCCCGTACAACTAATATCAAGAACGTGTTAGCTATGTTAGGTACCTAGGTAGGTATCGAAACATATTTCATAGAATTCCAGATGTTCAGCTGGCCGGCCTGGATGTCTACTATGTTCCGGATCTCTCTCTCTCTCTCTCTCTCTTTTTTTTTTTTTTTTTTTTTTTTTTTCTTTTTTGCAAGTCTAGTTTATCTTACAGGAAATCAGATACTTACAATGTCAGAATAAGTAATTCGAATTCCGCAAACCCCGAAGGACGAACAGGCTCTAGCATATGACACCATGCTCTCCAAAATATTGTGTCCATGTTAGATGATAGAGTCGAAGAAGAGCTAGAGCTAGCGGTCTGCATACTACCGGATCTCTTCTGTTCAGGTTCTTGGGGTTTGTCGACTTTAAGGTCTGCCATACTTTTCAACAGCAGTAGAATGTTTCTGAACAGCAAGCAACAAGCAACGAGCAACGAGCAGCAAACAACTTTCAAATACCAAAATTTCTAAGAAAAGGTTATTTCGAAGGAAAGTTGCAAGTCACATATAGGCAAGATTTTGTAAAGAAGCGGAATCACACCGACTTTGTCAACTCACTACGGATATACACCTCACACATGGCGTCCGGAGCCGTTCCGATGCTTTTGTCGGCACGGCTTCCATAAAAATATGTAACTGTCCCAGCATCTTTGGCCTCATTCAGATTTGATTGGGAAAAATATTGGTCTGGGTTGTAAACCGACAACCGACGCAAGAGGAAGCAAACCGCAAAGTTAACAGCCACATGGTTTTCAAGCTCGGCAACGGTACCGCTAGATCTTAGTAGATTTACACCTAACCTTTAAACTACCGGGACACGGCCCCACCAAGCCGACCCGAGATCCTAATACACACAATCGTTGCTTACAGCCGAGAAGCACAAACAGTTCGCCGGTAACGGCCGCAGGATACGTCGACAAGATAAGGAAGACCTTAGCAAATAGTTCAACGGATCTTGTGACCATTGGCATGTTAGGGGAGCCTCAGATGCGTCGCTATAACTACCGTGCTCTAAACACATCAAACGCCTACCTAGGGTAGTTCCTTATTCCGTCTAATGAGTCTGGAACACCTTATGGACATACGCGAAGACTGGACAATCAAGCATTAGCCTTTCGGATAGTAGTCATGGTCTATTCTCGATTTCAATTGACAAGGCTCTTCATACTTTATCTAATGACATTCTCGTTCCAATACCCCAAATACCGACTGCCGGATTAACATTCCGAGATCCGTAGCCAATAGCCGCTCCGCTCTTTTGATGTCAAGTTACCGCATTCTATGTCAATGACGAGAAGGTCCGCTGAGAACGGCCAGGATCTGCATTATTATTGTACCGGCTGCGACTTTTAAGCTCGCGGGAACACTATGGGATTGCCGTGGGAGAACCGATTCAATAGCGGGCGCACAACGACATCCGTAACTACCCGGACCCAGCGGTCAAGACGGAATAAGAAATCCAGTATCCGGTTCGAGAAGCCAATCCATTAGGTTAAGCATACCCGATATCCAATGAGGGTCATAAGTCTACACAGATTCGAAACCTAAATTCAGACCGTCATGTTACGCACCTACTTGACTTAGTCCCATCCCGACAGTTTGGTTAGACGTTACTGCCGGCGCTTGTGTTACTATAAGGTAAGTACACCAACTCCAAAATCAATCTGCGGTCTTCCCTTAAATGTTACCTATCACTTACAAATACTTGGTTGGCTATTTCAAGCACTAACACAACAACAAACGTGCATCCTGCATGTTGGCAATTTTGGGCTCTCTTTATATCATATCTCTGTTTCTTCTATTTCCTCTTTCGTCCGCATACTTGTTGAATGCTGACCTCCAAATCCCTCTCTGATCACAAGACCTCGCAATTTAATATTGAAAGTCGTGAAGTCCAACAATTGCCTATTTGTGCCCCTTACGTGGTATAACGGGTGCATCTCTAGCTTTATAGTTATTGCCCACTCTTATCCACGCGATTAATAATATCGTTACATCCTACATCCGCAACGCAGGTACACAAAGGCTTTGTAGCCTGGTTAACCAACCAAATATTCGTAAGGCTGAATTATGATTTATCACTCTCCCAGATGGTAAGGCTGGGTAAAGAGAACCTTGGGTTCTTACTATGTGTTATGCACATTCAAAGTCGCATTGTATCTATATTGTACCAACCCAAATACTTACGTGGGGGGATAAAGGAGACAGGGGGGTTAAAAAAAAAAAGAAGATGGATAAACCAATCTGGTGGAGCACTGGAGCTCGTCCCTATCTATTCAATACTAACAACAATTACCTACGCTAAATCGAAAAACCACACTTCATAATTACTAACTCATAAGATTTCAAGCCCATCAAGATCCGCTAGGATCTGGAGCTCCAAGTTTTCCCATCCACCCCCATTTTATTTTTATCTACGTACCCAAAGGTACCTGACTCTAAGTTGATCAAGAGAGTGTGAGAGAGTGTCCTGTGCCAAAAAGCCCCGTAGGGTAGTAATTACATCCTCCTTGTCAAACCTCAATGCTGACAAGCTGACATTTTGCAGGGATAATTGCGTCTGAACGCGCCAGTCGTTTGGGGTCAACCCAACTCGTCGGATTCCTGAGCGACCAAAAGGACCAAGGGACTGGCTGTTTGTACAACATATGCATTGCGTTCGAGATACACTACATTTCTTACCCCGGATTGATCATCTGTTTTTTTCTGAAATCTTCTGTTATGACATAACAGTCCGGAGTTTAAGGCATAAGCCAACGGGGCCGCGGAGATCTTACGCGATAATCCTGTCCCGGACTTCTCGCCCACAGAGCCACTGACGGCCCTCATCCTTATCTCTGAGCTGGGGGGGTGTGGGAAAAATTCCCATCATCTAATAAGTCTTAGCCCTATATACTACCCTACGCATCGGCGAAGAGATCCCAGTCTCCAGACACCTCCCCAGATAAGATAAGGGAGGCAGACAAGGCCCGTTGGGTGTTGGCGTTGGTTAGCGTACACCCCTGACCGGTCCCATCTGAGCGTCTGCGAGTATCCGTCCTGCTCGTTTGAACTTGCTTTTACGACGGGAAACGTGCAGAAATTACTTTATGCCATGTCTGATTCGCTGCTGGGAGTTCTCTTCCAGGTGCGTGCCCTGGCTAATTTATAAAAATTTACGGCGAAGCAAGGTGGGCCTTTCGATCGTCACACTCTCTCCCTTTTCAGTCAGTCAGTATTCGGGTTGTCTTGTTTACTATTCGTTAGTGGATGAGGTTCACCTAATGAGGTCAAAGTTTATCACAACTCAGCTCGCCGGTACATATATGTATTCGGCTGACTGTTGGGAGAAGATCAGAACTCTGGGTGTCATCTCCGGTCATTACTACTTGGTATTACCGTCAGCAAGCCACCGGCACTATCGATGTACACCGTGGGTAGCGCGGCTAGGCAGACGAGGCTATATCAGTTATCAGAATTTACGCTAATGGCTATATTTTAGTCAATACATCACCAATCTTTAACGGGTTATATCTTATCAGGCCCGTCGAGATCAGCTCCTTAGCCGTAGCTCTTTCTCTCTTTCTCTTTCTGTCTCTTCCCCTTATGTCATCGATAGGGGAGGAGCCGCCTCACCACTTACAGACCTAATCATCTCGATAGTCATTGGGCAATTCCACCACGCTATCTCCTCACCACTTGGGCTAGACGTTTCCGATTCGGCACTTCTACGTTTTATCTTCCAGGAAAAGCTTCCGCGGAAAACACCTGCGTAGCCTTGGTGTGGGGACCGTTACTCTAGACCCGCTGCAGAGACGACTCGTCCGGAGATGCTCAATTGCACGGTAATTCTATTCACTAATCTAGGCGTATAGACTATTCAGACGGGAGAGTATATACGTTGGGCCCTTTCAGCTCATAATATTGCCAGTCTATATCAGTAAACAGTCAAATTCGCTATAGCTACCTAGCTTTGTGCTGAGAACTCATGCAACGAGGTCCCCCCTTTAAGAGAACATACGAAATTTTGATTGTTAGATTTTCTCTCAGGGCTTAGTGTTTGAATTCTCAAGATGAAGCTGTCCTGCCTCTGGGCTGCCCCAGAAGTCGACCCCATCAACCGCAAGGCCCGCTCGGTCCCTGTTCTTAATGTCTTCAATGTCTACGGGCGCGTGTTCTTCTTCTCCTGGTGGGGATTCATGGTAGCTTTTTGGGCGTGGTATACATTCCCACCTCTGGTCAGTATTCTCATCTCGTTCCTTTTTAGGAAATTTCACAATTAAAGGGGAAAGGCAAACAACTGACACTTATACACGCTTTCGTAGTTGACGCATACCATCAAATCCAACCTTCACCTTACCTCAGCTGAAGTTGCCAATTCCAATATTGTTTCGTTGTGTGCTACGTATGTGTTTTATAATTAATTTTGGTTTTATCGCCGTTGCTCTTTTCCAAAGCTGACCTCCTGGAGCTTGTTGATACGGCTCGCGGCCGGTCCTGCTTGCGATCGGTTTGGGCCCCGGTGGGTGTTTGCCGGCACGCTGTTTATCGGATCGATCCCTCTCGGCCTGGCCCCTCTCGTACATAACGCCCAGGGCCTCTACGTAAGCCGTTTTTTCATCGGTATCCTCGGCGGATCCTTCGTGCCTTGTCTCGTCTGGTCGACGGGCTTCTTCGACAAGAATGTCATCGGTACCGCCAACGCCCTCGCAGGAGGATGGGGTAACGCTGGCGGCGGAATTACTTACTTCATCATGCCGGCCGTTTTCGACTCCTTCGTGGCCAAGGGCTACTCGGACGGCGTCGCGTGGCGCCTTACCTTCGTCGTGCCTCTCGTTATAACCATCACCACCGGCGTATTGATGCTGGTCCTGTGTCCCGACACGCCAACCGGAAAATGGTCCGAGCGACACCTCCACGTCGAGCAGAACCTAGCCACCCAAGACGGCGACGCGACCCCGAACACCGCGACAACGGACAGCGTCGTCGACGTCCCCGGAAACATCACGGATAAATCCAGCGCCAGCTCCATGGGCGCAAACAGCATCCAGGAGGGGATCGAGAAGGACACCAAGAGGCCCCAGAAACTCGCCGCCGAATGGGACCACGAGGCGGCCATACCGATGCCGAGGAGCGACATCCTAGGCGCGGCCAAGGGCGAGGTCGTGCAGAAGCCGACGTGGAGCGAGATCGCGCGGGTCCTCGTCTCGCCGCAGACGACCTTCCACGTGCTGACGTACCTGTGCTCGTTCGGCGGGGAGCTGGCGATCAACGCGGTGCTGGGGTCGTACTACGTCAAGAACTTCCCGGGGCTGGGGCAGACCAACGCGGCGAACTGGGCCGCCATGTTCGGCTTCCTGAACGTCGTCACGCGGCCTGTGGGCGGCGCCATCGCGGACCTCTTATACCGGACCTGCGGACGCGGGTACAGCAGCAGCAGTGGTAACGGTAGCGCTGGCGGCGGCGGCGGCGGCGGCGGCAGCGTCTGGGCCAAGAAGATCTGGATCGTGGTGTGCGGGTGCGTCGCGGGCGCGGCGCTGATCGTCGTCGGACAGGTCGACCCGCACGACCTGTCGACCATGGTCGGGCTCGTGACTCTGGCCGCGCTGTTCATCGAGGCGGGCAACGGGGCCAACTTCGCGCTCGTGCCGCACGTGCACCCGCACGCCAACGGCGTGGTGTCCGGGACCACGGGCGCGGGCGGAAACCTCGGGGGCGTCGTGTTCGCCATCATCTTCCGGTTCATGGGCGCCGGGACGGACTACGCCGGCGCCTTCTGGGTCATTGGCGTCATCACCATCGCGCTCAACCTCGTCCTGTGCTGGGTCCCGCCCGTGCCGAAGGGGCAGGTCGGCGGGCGCTGATTTTTTTTTGGACCTCTTTTTCGGGTCTTGGCCGCCCCCCCTTCTCATCCTCCCTGGTGAGAAATGAAACTCAATTTATGTTTATATTTAACTATTTGGTTATTTATTGATTGATTGATCTATATGGGATCTTATCTTGGCGTTTGGATTTCTTTTTCCTTTTGGGGATTTGAAACGAAGGAGGAAGCTTGGGCTGGCGTTTTTTTTGGAAAGGGGAGGAGCGTGGGTTTTTTTTTTCTTCTTTTTTCGGTATATACCCGTACTTATGATGTATAAGGTACTGCAGGTAAAGTAAAGGTAAGGTTAATTTGTTAACAGTTGGTTAAAAGTCGATTAGCGATGTAACAGATGGATTAGGTAATGATAGGACTTGAAAGTTGGATGGGATTAGGGTATGAAGTGTAGCAGAATTCGAACATAATGATACTCATGAACAACTATTCTGTTTAACTGCCTTGTATAACTGCGGTGGATATGGTTATTGTAGTAGTAATACGAGGTAATGTCGATCATCGCATCAATTTGCTTGGGACACTCATTTCTACATCGTACCCTTAGAAGCATTTCCCATAATTCTGAAATATCACAGTGCTGACGCTTTGAAATTCCTTCTATTATACGTTCTTTTCTGTGTAATTGATACGAAATACAGCCATCATCATCCCAACTGCGTCAGGAAGTCAGAGTTTCAAAACAACGCCCCCCAAATTCCATACACCGGTTTCAAAGATACCGGGTTCGGCAGTTAGCGAGCACAGGTAGGCTATTCGAGCGGCGGATCGAGGGAGGAATGCATCCCCGGGTAACCCGCGCCAATAAAGCAGAAACAAGCAAAAAGCAGCCTCTCCATTCCCCCCGGCCGAGTGTCAACCAAAGTTGAGTTGTGTAGTTATTATACTACCCTAATTACCTAATGGACGTAGTATCTGTATTTGTATTTGTATTTGTATTTCGTACGTGACAGATTAAGCAATGGAGAAAAGATCCGAGGAGATATTGGGAGAAGTAGCTACCTACCTACCTCCTAAGTCCCATCCGCGATCGTCATCAGCCTCTTCCCGATTCGGTGATGCGCTGTAAGGAAAAGGGAAAGGAAAGGACCTCAAGACCGGCAATCGGGGGCGTGCGCCTCGCTTTTCCGGGTTGCAACGATACGATACGATGCGATGCGATGCGAGAGCGATAACCTTAATCCGCTGTTGTACCTCTCTACCTACTATCCATATCTTCTATTGATCTTCAATTGTTACACGGGCGCGGGCCGGGTCCCACGTGGGATAATGACATCGTCGAGCAGAATTAGCGAGAAAAAAAAAGAAAACAAAACTCTAACTAATAGAGATTTACCGTTTGAACTGCCTGTTATGCAACTAGTTGAACTTTTAACTTCGACTCGGAAAACGTTGATCCTGTTTATATTGACTTCAGTATTTCAAGCCGTACATATTTTACACTTATGACTGAAGCATAACATTTGCAATTGACTACGATTATTTTCAGTACAATACTTGAGTCAATAAGTATTCTTCAGCATAGAGACGACTTAGTTAGAGCTAAAAAGCAAGTAGGTGATGTAATTCTTCATCTCCAAACCACGTGCGAACAAATACAGAAGAAGCAATGAGTTTTTAATGGGGGGTATATTTGGGTATAGCAGGCCTGTCTATATTGACATGAATAGAGGTTTTCTTTTATCACGAAGCTTTACTTCAGCATCGTATAAAAACCTGGATATACTGTCCGCATCTACAGCCGGTGCCATTTCAGAAAGGTATCTCGGTTTGTGTGGTCACAATTAGTTCATTAGTTCCAATTCCCTTGCTCGCGCCGGTTTAAAAACAACACAACCAAAATCTTATATTAAAACGTCATCTCGAAGCAGGTAAAAAATAACTTCTAATTGTAAGAAGTCCTTTACATGCCGAAGATGGCGAAGGCGAGACCACCGACAAGAGCCAGGGAGCCGGCCGCGACGTTGCTGGCACCGGCGGTGGGGATGGTGACGGGAGCCGAGGTGGAGGGGCTACCGCTGGGGGTAGGAGTCACGACGGCGTAGCTGGAGCTGGTGACGATGGTCGTGGGAACGTAAGTAGGAGTCTGGTGGGTGGTGGACAGGTTGCCGGAGGGGGTTACGACGGGGTAAGTAGGGACCGGGGTGCTCTTAGCGCTGGTGGTGTTGCTGGCAACGCTGCTGCTGCTGCTGGCGGAACTGGAGACACTCAGGGTAGGGTAAGAGGGAGCAGTGCTGGTGGAAACAGAGCTGCTGCTGCTGATGATACTGCTGCTGCTGGGGGTGGGGTATCCCTGAGTAGGGTAGCCCTCGGTAGGGTAGCCACCAGCAGAGCTGCTAGTGACGACAGAGACGACAGAGCTGCTGCTCTGTCCAGCACCGCAAGAGGGGCCAGCAATGGCAAAGGGGAAGCTGTACTGGAAAGTAGCAGGGTCGGCGACGGAGGAGACCTTGATACCGTAGGTCTTGTCCTTGCCGAGGGAGCAGTCAACATTCCAGGTGAAAGAACCCTCAGAGACGTCAACGGCTAAAGATAATTTATTAGTACAGGCACACAAATCACCAATTTGGATATCAACGGTATTTTACTTACTTGCGAGGACGGGTCCAGGAGTGAGAGTGGTAGGAGTCTCACCACCGAGAAGGGTGATGGTAGCAGGTCCAGAGTACTTGCCAGCGTCCCACTTGATGGTGAAGGTCTTGCCGGAGGGAACCTGCTGGCCCTCAGCCGGAGAGGAGAGGACGGCGTAGCCGGGAGTCTGGGCGAAGGCCGAGGCGGCGAAGGCCAAGGCAGAGGCGAAAACGGTAGTAGAACGCATCTTGACTGAAGTTGGAAGAGAACTGGAGGTTGTTGAGGACCACAGGTGCCGAGAAGGAGAGGCTGCTTGATAAAGGAGTGGAAGGGGCCGTTGGGCTGACGCGAGCTAAGCGGAGCTGCGAAGGTTTAAAAAGAATGTGGGAGTCTGAAGACGACTTTTGGATTTATGGCTGGATGTTGTAAGAAGGAAAAAAGAAGAAAAAGAAACAGGAGGGCGTGAGATAAAAATGGTTGATGATATTTTAGTTCACTAAGAAGGACGACCAGGTACTTTGACTGGGGGGGAGGCACAGTTCGCTACGCGATACTTCGCTTTCAACTTGCCTAAAATCCTCCCCACCGTACCAACTAAATAATCACTAAGAAAAATGAGGTTCTACTTTCAACCCCATAACATAAGCCAGATGTTCCTGGTGTCGCCTGGCGTTGCCTGCTGCATCTGTTGTGCCTGGCAGAACCTGTCCAGTTCCAGTCATGGCAATCCTGGGTTCATTCCCCTAGGCGATCCCCTAGGCGATGGGCCCCTAGTCGACGAGGGCGTGCCAGGTTCGCGGGCTAGATCTCTTCATGTCTCACTTAATGACGCGACAGGTATCCCGCAGGCAAAGCAAACAGGAAGAGATACATTCCAGTTGGCCAGAAGCTACATGGGATATCCGCCAGCCAAGATTTCTTCACTCGTCAGACTAGGTCAGACTGTTCTTCGACTGCGCTGGAACTCCACTTTAAGGCAGCCCACCTTGTCCACCTGCCCCTAAAGATCCATTCTTCCGTCAATCTGACTGGCCAATGGAGCCATTGGGGCCGGACGAAGTCGCATGGGTTTTCAAAAGGTAAAATTGCCAGACCCTCGCAAAGGAAGACTAAAACGAGTTAGGCGAAAGGGGCATGTAAAAAAGCCGTCTCTTTTTTTTTTTTTTTTTTTTCTCTCTTTTACATCCTTGTTAGATGTAACATCGCCCATTTAATAACCCGTAAATAGCTTCGATTGAGTGATTGGAGCAAGGCGAAGTCACGAAGTAGCGCTGGTTATGCGCAAATAGGACCGTTAGGTACGAAGTAGATGAACGAATTGAAACGTCGCTTTTGTTATGTACACTACCGTAAACCGTATACACATGCACACACTACTGGCGCTTGAGGTATTCTAAGCCCTGAGGCTGAGTTGAGATTCAAAATAGTTGAAAAGAATGTTCCAAGGTTTTTAGTTTACAATTTCGGTTTACAAATTTGGTAGATAGCATGTACTATTGTACACTACAATACTGAGGTAAGTGAGGTAAGGTAAGTGAGGTAAGTACCTAGGTAGTTACCTAGCTACCTAGGTACTTTGAAGAGTTAGGTCAATTTCACTAACACGCAAAAGTTGGCGCTTGAAACAAGCTTATTTAACGGTTCGACAAAAAAAGGATTGCGCGGAGCGTGGGCGATTGTTCCTGGCGCCCATCTGCTCATCTAGGAAGGCAACTTCCTGCAGCAGCTAGCACTTGCAGTCCGCCCAGATCCGGTATATGACTGGATCTGTTCCTATCGGGATCGGCTTTGTAGCCTTAGGTTGGTATAGCGGATGTTAGGTAATACCTACTTTGTAATGCATCGTACAATTAGGTACAATACAATACAGTACTGGATACAATATTATTCACCGCAATACTGGTAATTATTAGTTAGGTATACAAGTACCTAAGGTATGCTGATCTACCTAAACTTTATACTACTAGTAGTGCAATTATCTACCTAGGACTTTCGGACGAATCATCCGATTCCCAAACCAAACCTGTCGACTCATTAATGCGTTCAACTACCCTAATGGCAGAACTACGGTGTTAATGCTCAAAAGCCGAGAGACCGCCTAATTGCTATGCGATGTTACTCTACGAAATAGTAAAGGACAAAAAAAGGGGCGAGAGAAAGGCTTCACTTCTTTTTCAAACGTCTACGTTACACGCGTGATGTTCTTGTTACATCGTATCTCTCGATAGCCTTCTCGAGTTCTCATTAAGCGCAATTTCTCTACACAACACGACACGAGAGAGATCGTCGTAAGGCTGCGCGAAGCTTTCTTGGCCTCACCTAGTGGCCCAAACTACCATTACTACTAGTTATTACTACTAACTACTACTACTACTACTACTACCACATTGCTGATCTCTTCGCATTGGCCCCCTTGCATTAGATGCCTGATATAGGTATACACAATGAATGCATACCTATACATACATACGGATACGGATACATACACTGCAAATTTCGTAAATTGGGTAAGGTAAGCCTTAAGTGACATCGTCCTTAACGTCATCGAGCCCACCTCCACTCCGCTATATAGCATAGCATGGCAGACAATATCGGGAATGACATCTTAATTCGGATTTTTACTTTCCTTTGTCGCGTAGCTCGTGATGTCCAAAGCCTGCCATTGGCGCTACTGCGAGCTGCGAGCTGCGAGCTGCAAGCTACACGTCTCTCACGCCCCAGCCCAGCTCAGCCCCTAACCTTAGGTAGGCTCTAATAATTAGCCCAATACTCAAATGGCCATACCTATCCCCCTACAACAAGAAACAAACGAATCCAGCCCGGCTTACAAAAGTTCAGCGGAAGATGAAAAGAACTCCCTAAACTGCCTAGGTATTTAGCACCTAAAGTTTGCCTCGTGTGCGACACCGCCTAATCGGTAAGATGCTGGATGCTACTAGTGTAAGCGAACAGCATTTTTGATTGCACGCATTTTGGTCCTACATTCATTCAATTTCCCTAATCCAGGCTCGGAGGAATCCTTCGCTTCACGCGCGCCCCCCCTGCCCTATCCTGCCTTGCCCTACCAGGCTGCCAGGCCGCAACAATAGCTGGCGGTCTTATAGCTATACTACCTGTCTTATAGTATTATATTGGCCCGACTTATTTAAGGGGAAAGGACAGGGCGGTTGGCGAAAGCATCTGCAACCGTGCTTGGAAATGCACCACACTACAATACAATAGGCCTAGAACGCTCTCGGTGCATGTGACGCTTCCCATGTGTGGTGGCGTAGGGCTGAAGGCGAATCGAGATGTAAGGGAGGGCGCTTCTGTTTCAAGCCTTCGAGTTTTTTGGGTATATAATATCCGACGGCCACGACGACGAGGACGGCTCGTGCGTAATGGGGAAGAATCATTAAACTCCCTAACCTAGTGCCTGCGCAAACCCTCGGGCGTTCGGTCCGGCGTTATATCAGGTATGGTTTTGCTAGCAGGTAGGTAAGACCGATTCGTGATGTACTACCTACCCGATTGATACGCTAGAAGAGGCTGTAGGTAAGACATTGCTTACTTACTTACTACCTACCTACTTGTGAAGGCTCTGTTAAGGTTGGGTATTGTCCCGTCTTATAAGTTGGCCATATACCTAGAGCGCGACGATGGATGAATACATGCAAATACATGCAGAGCAGATGATATGTCATGTATCACAGCATTGCATTTGTCCCCGAGTAATTCCTCGAACGTCTCGCACAATATCTCCCTACCTTAGAAGGGAGTATATGTCTACTGACCAGTTCAACCAGTGAGCGAAGAATATGTCTTCCAAATGACAAGCCAACAAAACGCCAAAAAGCCCTCATTTTTTACTCGCCCATTACTGTCTCTTCTGCATCTGCAGCAGCGTTGTTTACCTCGACTTAGATCACACCATTCAATGGCTATTTGCTATGGCGCTAGGGGTTAACGAGGAACATATGTATGCGGCAATATATATGAACTTACGTACGAAAACATATCACTTGAGCAATCTTGTCCACGTCTTTCATCTGAGCTAAATGATTCGGGCGAGTCAAACATCGACCAAGCTGCTTATCCCAGCTCTAGCTCTAGCTGTACGATGAGTTAATCCCACCAAGCCGTCTATTTGGTAAGTCGACTATCATACCACGTTAAATAGAACTCAATAGGGTATCACGTAAGAAATGATTGTGGCGACTTAGGTCGATATATCTATGAGCCGATTACTCGTTTGGGCGTATGACGTGTATTCAGCTCACGAATCTCAAATCGCGGTCCGTTGTATCGGACTGGTATTTCAGATAATCACTGTCGAGCTACTTTCAGGAAACCAAATCCCACTTATGAGCATGTTTGCGATCTTAAACCAGGTTGGAAAATGGAAAGCCGTGTAGTCGTGGAAATAGTTTAGGTGTCCTCTGCCACGACTATGATTTCCTGATTCATTATTTAAAACATGAGAATAGTCGCAGAGAGCTAACTCAATCTTGATTGTAAGCTAGAGGACATACTTTGCCGTGTGTACATCGCATGCCGATTTGCGCTGTCAGAACTTGAGGTTCGTGTTAGGGATAATATTCATACTGCTTTTATGACTAAGGGCCTGC
This sequence comes from Daldinia bambusicola, assembly GCA_022478815.1. Classification (NCBI taxonomy): domain Eukaryota; kingdom Fungi; phylum Ascomycota; class Sordariomycetes; order Xylariales; family Hypoxylaceae; genus Daldinia; species Daldinia bambusicola. Next base: position 157,079 of record MU284134.1, read on the forward strand.
TAAAACTGAACACCAGGAATGGTTCAGATACCACAATCATTACAACTATCCCCTTAAGCACATAGGATAGGCTTCCTGCTCCTGCTTAAAACCAACACTGGTAGCTTGTTGCTGTCGTATATCGCTAGTAAATAGTAAACCTTGCGTGATACGGACCTGACAACCTCCCCCTATGAAGCATAATAGCTTGGATTATCTGCATAAGATGAGTGCTCAAGAAACACTATTCTTGCTATAACACTGCATAAATGCTTACATACCCATAAATAGGGGTATATAAAGTAGTTGAACATGAGGCGATCTATTCATTGTTTGAATACCTATGTAGCGATGAACTTGGCGTAGTTAAACGAGATGAGTTAGGTACTCAGCATAGTCTAGACGGGCAGGCCTTTAAGACCCCTTAACAGTAGTCAAGACGTAACGCAATGAACAGAGCAAGGTAAGTAGTAACTATCCCAACGTTTCCTTTGCTTGTTAGCTACATCTAGTATCAACCTCTCTATACCCACGGTTTATATCCGTCTATATATATTCACCAGTTCATGCATGATCAGGGCCCAAACCAAATGAAATTTATCCCTACGGAGGTAACAACACCAAGAGAAATCATTTATACAGCAAGAACCACTCCAGAGCTAGCATATTTCTTTTCTCCTACCAAAACGTACCTAAACTAGATTAAGACGTACCACCGAGATGTCGTGAATGCAAATGTCGTGGACTCATAACGGCAACGGCACCGAGGGCTAACAAGGAGCACGTAGCGTAAGGTCGGCCGGCATACCCCATTTAGAGAACATGTATTTTGTTGCCTGACTAGTAAAGACGCAGAGATCGCATGAAGCTAAGCAGCCTCCCATCTCGCTCCCGTCCGTCCGTCCGTCCTTCCGTGTCGGCCGCGTCAAACGGCACTACCGCTCGTTAACATCAAAAATTCTCACTCTTGCCCAACTACCTAAAAAAAAAAAAAAAAATCATATGAAGCTACTAGCAACCCAGCCGTTTACGCCACCGTCTCCTGTGACCTTTCTCCTCCCCCGGGGCGATGCATCAAATAGGTTCAGGACCAGATAACAATGAACATGACGTGCTGAAACACAGAATGCCCCCACGCGACCAAATTTTTTTCGAAGATGAAGCCGAGAGCCGACGGGATATAATTTTTCTTGTTTTATAAATCGTTAAATGCGGTGCTTTTCGCTCTCTGCTCGTCATGGTAATGATTAGTTCTCGGTTGACCCTTGTTACGCGCGGCCGCGTGGTGCTTTAGGGGTCTCACCCAGTCGAGAGTAGAGCATGTACAGTGCCATCCTGTTACATTCCTCGGTTCCCGTAATTGTTACAAGCCGCTCATTACTATTATCTTGCGGTTCGTTGATCTTAATCACGCTACCGCTAATTGTCCGAATCTCATTGATTTTTTGACCACCCTTACCAATGATGGCACCAACCATGTCGTTGGGGATGTAAATCTGCTGAGTCATAGGTGCTCCTGCGATAGCAGCGCCGTGCATTGGTTGGGTCGGAGGACCGCCGTGAGGGTGGGGGCCACCCACGTGAGGGGCGTGATGAGGCGGTATGTGTGGTGCGGCACCATAGCCTGCCGCCTGGGGTGCATAGTGCATCGGTACGCTCGGGTTAGGTTGCGGGGTGGCAGCATGCGGGTGGTAGGGCTGCGCATACGGTGCAGGCGGCATGTGATGAGCTCGGGGGTCAGGTCGTCGACCATAGTTTTCGCGATGACCGAAGTTGCCGCCAGCGGGTTGGGGGCAGTATGGAACTACTTGCATTCCTCCGGGTATCACACCGGTCGGACCACCACTCCGAGTGGCATAGGCAGAGGCGGCAGGGCCCCCAAAGCGTTCGTTAAGCTGCTGGAGGAGCGTGCTTCCTACATAATAAGTAGCAATATGAACAGCGTCAGCTACGCCCATGACTACGAGGGAACGCTCGCTGGATAGCGGCAGGCACGAGTCAGAGGCGTTAAGCCGCGCTCCTGAAGCATCTTGAATCTCACGAATGCGGGCACCGCCTTTCCCAATGATGGAACCGATAAGTACATGCGGAATGAGCAGGCGAAGAGGGTATGTCTTAGACTGCGTGTTGGATTTTTCTGTTAGAGGTTCGTTGTTCAAAGTCCGGATGATTAGACCGAAAGCCTAAATCAATGTTAGCTGCTATCTTGAAATATTATAGGATTATTCGTTAATGAATACCTTGGCTACGGCCTCGACAGCTCCGCTGACTGTAAGTATTCTCTCTACGGCGCCTTTCTGATAGTCACTAACGGTACACTTGGCATTAGATAGTTTCCTGATGTTGGAAACATTTTCGCCACCTTTACCGATGATGGTGGCAGCTTCGGGGCTAGAGATCACGGCACGGATATGAATCCAGGTGGTCTCGTCATGAGTGTTGGTCGCAGCGGCGCCGGACGCACCTGTAGCTCCGGAAACTGCGGCATCTACGGCAGATTTGGCTTCATCAACATCGGGTACGACAGTATCGCCCTGATCGTCTTTGACTTCGGCCTTATCCTGACTGGCATCCTCAGATTTGGCTGTGCCATTGGTTCCAGCCGGCAACGAGGCGCTGTCACCATTGCTCTCGGGAACCTCGACATCCTTGTCGTTATCTGCGTTGTTGATGACTTTATCAAGGGCGGGCCGTTTGGCTTCGGGCTGGTCACCACCCCCGCGGGAAGGAGAGGAGGCATCCTCCAGAGGGCGTTTAGCCGGATTAGTAGGGTGAGTAGGCGAGGCAGACATATTGTTCTATGAACTTGTTCACTCTTGAGCGGACGCTACGGTAGGCCGTTAAGACGGTCGAATTGAGATTGAATTATCGACTTGTTCTTTTTATCTACACCTTGAGGGTTTTCGAAGGAAAACGTGCAGGTGTAATGATTCGGGGCGTGATATGATTTCAAGTACCCTCAAGTTGATAAATATTTTGTATGCGGGATCTGGAGGTCAGGTCGGACTTGGAAGGCAGGGTCGATGATGGGACGAGATCGGGGTCGTCAAATTAGATGACGACAGGGATAACGAGAAGAGTGATGCTATGAAAGATCCGGCTGGGACCTAGACGCTCGTGCTGAAAGGCGGAATATTTGGTAGGACGAGAGTGGTGATGACCTTGAACGGTAGCTGAGGGCGGTTTGATGGAGGTGGAGGATTTGCTAGCTTGACCAAAACGAAGATGTGGTGATCAAGTTGGCGGTAGAAGTATGGAAGGGCGAAGTAGACAAAGTAGGATGGTGGTGGTATGGAAAGAGGTGGCAGGATCAGAGACGTAGTCAGTTCTCAAACCTTTTACTTCGCCAAATGGGAAAGATCTCAGACGGATACTCGACGCCGATTCCCTTTTTTTCTTCTTCTCTCTCTTTATGTTTCGCACTTTTCTTTCCCTTCTAACGAGAGAAACTGCCTCTCTAGCAGGTAAGCACCTTAGTTAGGGCGGTGGAGGGAAGGTCGACCCGCGTCGCGTTTGGTCTTCTCGCAGTGAACTAATATGCGCTCAAGCAATTATAAAGGTCTGCTCCTGCTGCGGGTAGGTGCAGTAAAGGAGACTCTTATAGGCGACTATCGCTGGTTGTCTCTATTAAAGAGAAATTTAATTGCGAAACTACCTCCAACAATCCTCAACAAGGGGAAGAAGGCGGGATGATGGGGCAATTAAACAAAATATAGTAATAGAAGGGGGGAAGGGGTGCAGAAAAAAAAGAGGTGCAGTGCTGAGCTTGCAACTCGCAACGAAGGCGATATGAGTGATACGAGTTGCGAGGAAGGATGAGGATGAAGGGGGGTGGAATAAAAGATTGAATTGAAGGAGGCAAGATGCGTATTGTAAGGTTGGAGGTTGTCTACATAAAAGGTGTCTCACTTCTAATGCAAGAAAGATCTAACCTACAGTGGACACCGTGCCAGTGCCAGTGCCAGTGTGTCAGTGCACCAATGCTTTTTTTTCTTTCTTTTTTTTCTTTTTGCAAAAGAGGGAATGGGCAATGGGGCTCCTCCACACAAAATCTTAGGGGAGATGGTGTCCAAGCGTCATGGATTCCCGCCTAATTGGCTCTAGCGCTAGAACTGTGCCTTCTAAAATTCAGCTCCACGCCAGCACTGCTTGCTACTACCTAACCTAACGTACACTATGTTAGGTACCTAGGTATGTAGTGTATTACGTTGGGTCTTTACCTAATACATGCATTCGTCAGCCTCGCCTATACTTCTGATTATCGTGTTTGCCCACGCAGTGTTCTTGTACTCCAATGAGGTACGCTCTTTCCATTCCAGCTACTACTTAGGTACTGTACGAATGTTATGTAGTACGACACACCGTGTGCATTGAGGAAGGTTGATTCCGTTGATTTCTTGCAGTACGTGATATCCTTGAACTATTTATCCCGAGAATTTAAACCTGACAACTCTAGTTTGTCTTTTATCTTCACTTTTTTTCTTTTTCTTCTTCTTCTTCTTCAATTAGTGGTGCTAACTTAGTATTGTTAGGTTTTTGAAATCTTCTCGAGCCATTGATTATACTAATATACCACGTGTATTTTTCGGTATTCAATACCTAGAATTAGGACTTAATCAACGAGACCTGCTTCAGGAGTGTTTGGGCCGCAGATCCGTCGGCACTTGACCTTGTGTTGCATTTCTTGGCACCCCCCTGAACCCATGCTCTCAACTAGAGGCTGCTAGAGGCTGCTAGCTGCATATTTTCTCCAACATGGAAATATAGGCGTCCATTTGTAAACTGCGAGCAGCAAGACATCAAACGCATTTCGCCCTACTGCGAGTAACGTCCTCTGAGATACTGTATAAGAGGAACTGTCTTGGCAGCCTGAGTCATTAACTACTTCCACGACGAAATGGATAACGGAGCGCGTCTAAGCGACGACACTGATCTGTCTCACACATCCCACCTTCAAGAGACCCTGCGGGAGCTTCAAGAGAAAGTCAAAGAGCATGAGGCCGCGCTAAACGAGCTGCGTGCTACTTCAAATGCGCATCTCTCAAATCAGTCGCACCCTCCGACGGCACCATGGGATATCATGAGGATAGCTTACGATGAGCTGGCATCACAAACGCCCTTCTTACCATATCCGGAATCTGTATTGCCTGCTCTCCTAGCTCTCCGCAAAACCCACCAGACTGTGGAGGAAACCAAGGCCTACTTAGCCTCTCACAAGGAATCGGTTGAGAAAACCAGGCGACGACTTGAGGTGGAGAAGTCCAATCTTGAAGATCAGAAAGCTCTTTCTGAGAGTTTGCGCAATCGCATACAATCGTTGCGGGATGGGTTGGAAAGCCGCATGGAGATGGGGCCAGAAGACATTGCTGCAGAACGGATAAACGAGCTGAAGCAAAAGAAAAAGTACTACGATAAAGAAACTTCAACCCTTCTTAAAGCGCTCAAAAAATTCATCGACGAGCATCTCGCCGGTATGCTTGCCGCTGAAGAACTAGGCGGCCCGGTTGTTGGTGATATCATGGATATTGACGGGGACGATCTCGCCGCAGGATTTAGCTCCCAGGGCAAGCTGAAGAAGGCAAAGGAGAACCCCGACCAGGATAAACGACAACGACGCATCGACGAAATATGGGGTATACGGGAGGACGGTGAGTCGTCAGGGAAAGCTAAAGCGGGTAGCCGGGATGAAGCTGCGGCTGCTGGTGAAGAGATGCGTACTCTAACGGAGGAACTACTCAACGCCTTAGCACAATCTGATGGTGATAGCTCGGCCGCCTACGTCCAACTTCCCAGGGAGACGGCAGCTGCAAGATTCCTAGTCAGATCTAAAGTTGCGCAGTTTCACCCTAGGGACTCTACGAAGCTTCGGCTAATCGATTTTGGTAAAGACCTGGACGAATAATACGCTCAAGCTCTCATCTCTTGTTTCACAATATATTGATGTACATACAAGACGCAATACAACGCGAAGACCAAGGCTTCAAACCTAGCTAGGCCAATTTCGAAATGTGTATCAGGTAAAGTTCAATCTCATTAATCTAAGGGATCCGAAGCCTACAGATTACCAATATAGTCTGAAAAGGAGCAACTCGAAGACCAACAGCCTAAGCGATGATTTGAGGTATACCGTTTTGCAATAGGAACAATACATCTCCACGTGCCCCATCTGTGATAAATCTATAGTCCCGAGATAGGGGAAATGAGGCATGAGTTGCCTATCACGGTTGACCACGCCTACATTCTGTAGTATGGAATGTACGTACCTAACCTACCTAAGATACACAGGTACATCTATAGGATTAGGTAGGTAGGGTACATGAATTCTTTTCTTGGCGTCCAATTCAGCACGCCTTCAGGGCCAATTGGCCAATCCCATTCCATTCCCTTAGCATATGCAGACGCCCCTCAACGCGTCGCCGACTCGCCGCAACCAACCCGCGTGTGTCCCACCGCCATGTATTATTGCAATCCCACTTTCCGCCGTAGCGCATGTAAATCTTTCTTCACCGCAACTGCTGGAACCCGATTCCGACAAACCCAACTACCCAACTACAAACATTCACTTAGGGCAAGCAGTCGTCTACGCCAAACAACAAGTCCAGCTTCCCTTTCTCATATTCATACTCGTCCTCCTCTTTCTTTTTATAAATACTGCACGGAGGAAAGGACTATGACCACTGCTGCTACATCTGCTTCTGCAACTTCTCCGCCGACTTCTCCGCCCGCGAAAAGAGTTAAGACAGACACCACCACAGCAGACACATCTACAACCGTCCCTAGCAACGCAACAACGACTACTACTACCACTACCACCGAGAAAATGGCTTCCTCCGAAACCCCCTCCGTCCCAACCCTCGACCAATCCCCCCCTCTCCTCATCAAAAAACTCTCTCCCAACGCCAAACTCCCCACGCGCGGCAGCCCCTTCTCGGCCGGGTACGACCTATACGCCTCGCAGCCCACGACCATCCCGTCGCGGGGCAAAGCCCTCGTCGAAACGGACATCGCGATCGCGGTGCCGGCCGGGACCTACGGGCGGATCGCGCCGCGGTCGGGCTTGGCGGCGAAGCACTTCATCGACACGGGGGCGGGGGTGATCGACGCGGACTACCGGGGCCCCGTCAAGGTGCTCCTGTTCAACCACGCGGAGGCGGACTTCGCCGTCGCCGAGGGCGACCGCGTCGCCCAGCTCGTCGTCGAGAGGATTTATACCCCCGAGGTCGTCGAGGTGCAGGAGCTGGAGGAGAGCGTGCGGGGCGCCGGGGGGTTTGGGAGCACGGGGAAGAACTAGAGGTGGGATCTCTGCATGATGGGGGGGAGGGGGGGAGATGGAGGAGATACTACATGGACTGCCTGCTACGACGTGCAGTGAGCGTACGAGGATTGCAAATGTCCCGTTATGGCTTTGGTTGAAGGGCTACCAAATATTTGGGCTTGAAGCCCTCGTCAACGGATAGAGGATGAGATATGAATGGGAATGAATACATTAGGTACATATTCTACAAGACTTATTCTAAGGACCCAGTCATATTACGTAGTATTATAAGATCAGAATCTGCCGTCTGGTAAAGATGTAGCACTTTCTATTCTCTATGTTTTAGGTAGTACCTAGACATGAGTACACCACCAAATGCCCCAGTATCACGATCTAACCTAACCCAACCCATTTTCTCCCACAATGCAGTATCAATGCAGCCAGTATCTGAGATACTTACATGTTGTTCACCTACATCTTCTCCGCGCGGTACTCCACCTTCGGGTTCCGCAGACTCCCCAGATTTCTCGCCAATTTCAACTCCGCGGCCCTCGACCTCAGCAGGTGCAGCGTCTTCTCGTCCAAGTCCTTGCCCTTCTGCTTCTCGGCCAGCTCGGCCGTCAAGCTCGCGCACGTGCGGTCCAGGACCTCGTGCATGCTGGCCAGGACCTTCTCCGCCGCCCTCGTGAGGGGCAGATCCAGGGCGTCGACGTCGTCGGGGCTGAGCCACGATAGCTTCTCGACCAGGGACCCGTTCCCGTTCCCGTTCCCGTTGCTGTGCTTGTCGTAGTTCGTTACCGCCTCGCGCATGCGGGCTACCATCAGCGCGGCGAACATGTCCCCCGTCCCGCTGAAGTAGCACTCGAAGACCGGGAACGTGATCTTGAAGAGTCTCGGCTGCCGGTCCGAGGTCATGGTCGAGCCTACGACAGACATGGTACGGGCTGCCTGCGGAGAAGAAGAGGAACCGAGATCTGGTAGGGAGACGGACGTGATGACGATGTGAGGGACGCCGAAGTCTTGGTGCAGAACTCGAATCGCGTTCTTGAGGGAGGCGAAATCGGTAATCTTTACTCCAGAAAGAAGTCTATCAAAAACGTAGTTATTAGCTAACGCACTTTCGCCCCCTTCCTTCTACTGAGATCTCCAAGACCGGGTTTTGCTGAGACCTTCATCCATTGATCTAGGACAGGAAGGTGTGTGTGTATTTGAGGGCAGTGGACTTACTCAGCTTCAAACTGGTTGGGTAAGATAAGGTCGGCATATTGTATCAGGTTCTTATACGCGGGCACGACGTCCTCCGCGACATACAGGCGGCCATTGTCGCCCATAACCGGATCCAACACCCAGAAGAAGCTCCCCGGCTTCTGATTTTTCGACTTATTTTTGAGTTCCTTGCCGATATTCCCGACGGCCTCGACGGCGGCAGCGCCGGGCACGTACCCTGAGAGCATCATGTCGAAGTCGTCGAGGTACGACTGCTTGAGGCCTTCCCACAGATCCGTGATCTCTTGCGCCGACACGCGCGTGCCTTTCCATTGCTTGTAGCCTGTGTGGTTGCCTTTATACGTTTGACATTCCTGTTAGGACACGCGATGTTCGGTTGTAGGATACCATTGGAATTGACAACAAGTATATACGTACTAAACTGTACGGTGTTCATAGCAGAGACATCGCAGCCCATAGACTGGAGCGCGAAGACGGCGATCTTATTCCCTACGTTCCTATCCGTAGAAAAAAAATATGGTGTTAACGGAAAAGAAACGCCGCTGACGATTATTTTATAGTATATATGCAGATATATAGGTAGGTAGGTATATATATATATATATAAATCTGGAGAGAACTCTCACCCTGAGACAACCTTCAAAGAGGGAATTATTAGCTACTTAGAAAAATAGGAAACTGACTGCTTAGAAGCATTGGCTATTCCCTACATGGCTGGCGACGGCTAAGACGCTCGTCTCCGGGACGAACGGCGGTTCGGCACTCATGCGGACGGTTATTGTTGTTGTTGATGATGATGATGGTGACGATGATGATGATAACTAAGGATTTATGTTTCTAAAGATGGGAGATAGAGGCGAACTGGATGAGTTAGGTATCTAAGATTAGGTAGGGTGTAGTTATTAGAGAAAGTCAAGTAATTGGCTATGTTCCACAAACCCAGTTAAGACAATAAGCGTGAGGAAAGAAAGAAAGCGGAGAGACTAGACGGTGGAAAGCCGTGATAACAATAATATGACCTCCCGCCGAGTGCCGAAGACAATAAGGTAATGCGCATGACTCCCTCCGATAAGTGACCATTGAAAGAAAAGCTGAGTCTAATCAGCTTGCAGAATTGCCCCGCCATGACGGATAGCCCCGCACTAAGCTGCTTTCAGCTTGGTTCATCCTCAGGGCTGCGAGCGAGCGAACACTACATCGTGTACAACGTACGTACATGTAGGTACCTTAAGCTTCTTGTTTATCTTGCCTGTTACATAAGGTTATTTCATTGCTTTAAAGGTAAAAAACACGGCACCGGAATAAGACAACAGCCATTCTCATCAGGTAAGAAAGTAACAGGTTTATATTAGGGCCATAATACCCATAATTGTCGCGAAAATTACGGGTTGACACCGCATCTAAAGCCAATGCGTCCAACAAGCCCTCCTCCTATACTAATAATGCAATTGACATTTATTTATTTTTTTTGCGTGCGGTTATTCATTCGTAACCAATTCGTAGGACCACGAGAAGTCCCCCATGGCAAATCCCCTGGTAATCGACCACCTCCCAGCATTTTCGTGGTATAGTTCGTGGGTCTCATTATTTTCTGCCACCTTCAATCCCTTTACTCTTCGTCGCCGATCTGTAGCTTTTGTATTAGTAATGTGACAGATAGAGGCATAAGGGGGTTGCGGTGGTGACTTACCTTGGGAGCTAGGTAGAATCTCAAATAACTGCTACCAGACAGTCCGTACTCCACCAGAAGAGGTACTTCGTTAGACAGGCAAATCTTGACGGTGCTGGACAGGGCCTGGGCTTTGCAGAAGTTAACTAGGTACTTGAGGGAGAACGTCAGGCCGACGGGCTCAGTTAATTCGATGTCGATGTTGAGCTCGGGCTTGTCGACGTTCTGGTGGCTTCGGAGGGTGACGGCACCGTTACCGATGTCACCGTTGCAGGAGAATTTTACACCGTCCTTGGTAGCATCGATTGTCACTTGTACGCGTTAGCTACTTTTTCTTCATGATACGTAGCTTAGTGCTCATCAAGGGGGGCTATAACAGAACTATCACTTACCAGATTCGGACATAGCCATCAAATCCGTGCAGATACGTCTGAATTCAGCCGACGGCATAGAAATAGTGGCGGCATACTCTGTCTCGGGAATACCCAGATGCTCTTGGTCAATATCCATGAGCTTCAAGTCGTATTCGCTGATGCGATCGTTCTCGCTGCTCTCGAAAACAAGGTTGAGGGAGTCGGGGGCATCCTCGGCCTTCAACGTAAGAATATCTTCGTTCTGTGCCGCGCGTAGGACCTTTGTGAGGGAGACGAGGTTTACACCGAGAGCGATGTTGCGGTCGCAGCGATAAGGGGAGAAACCTTCGGCCTTCAGCATCATCGACACCAGGGCGACGTGCGAGTTGTCCATGGCCTGCAGCGCGATACCCGAGTCATTGCAGTCGAAGTTGCAGTCCTGCACCAGATCCTTGATGGAATCGACCACCTACCAGTTTGTCAGCTTGATTCGTAGCAGGAATTCATATCATTGGGTTAGACAGACCTTCTTCAGGATCTGAGCCTGCTCAAGTCGTGCCTCTAACATGGTGATTAAGTGTAGATAAAAAGACAAGAAAAAAATAAGCTATTAAAAAAAAGCTGGGTATTTGCAACTGTCGTATATGGATGGGTAAAAAGGAAGGATCGAAATGGGATTATTGTCGTAAGGATTGCTTGAGAGTGAGGTTGTTATCAAGATGGTTTTTTCTAAAATTGGTTTATGCTGGAGAATATTGTCAAGAAATATAATTCTAGAAATTAGTGGGATAAGCTGGGGAATGGAGACGCGTTGAGTGGTTGGACGCGTCTTTAATTGAAGGCAGACGCGCGAAAGCCCCACCTTTACCTGCCTAGAGACAGCCTAGAGACAGCCTAGGACGCTATGTACATATCTGACCAGCCAATCAATTGATTTCAAGGCTCGTCATTCCTACAGGGAGAGGGCCATAGCTTTCGTTATCATATACACCGTACTTTGATACCCCTTATTTGCACTTCACATTCTAAGAAACATAGCTTATCATCATGGCGTCTTCTCAAATCATTTGAGTATTTTTTTATTATGTTATGTACCTTATGTATACGCCTACGTACCTAGTCAGGCGAATCTTGTTTTTTTTTATTGTATGTACGAGTGACATAGAAAAGACATTAAGCAAAGATCGTATGGATGACCAGCTCTCTATGCAGTAAATTCGATCCCCCAAGAAAACCCAAATAAAAAGCAAACGCCATGACGAAGTCAACTTCGAATCGGATCGCTCTCTATCCCAAATGCGCCATATTACAACCGATGACCCAGTTCATAATCTAGTCGTTACCTGCGCCTTGGGCCCAACTGGTACTGTTAGTCGAAATGATACAGTGTTTAACGAAATTTTTCAAAGAGAGACTCGACCACGTCCGGGCTTCTTTTCTAATACACCTTGTAATTCTCGCATCATACCCCTTTGGGCTTCGGCCTTTGCCTTGGCAATTTCTTTAGACTTTCGGTCCTCTCTCATCTTAATTATTCTTTCTTCCCGCGTAAGTAAACTCCTAGGGCGAGGAATTGAGATGGCCTCAAATACTTCCGGCTCCGGCTCCGACGGGGGCGAAGCGCCCCCAGTAAGCTTCTTATATGCGTCGGCAATACCTTCGTCCTGGCTGTTCTCATCCTCCTCCGCTATGGTCCGTCCGCTCATCGTGCTTAGGGGAGACATGAGCGTAGAACCCATGGATGATAGCCGTTTCTCGTTTCTGTCGATACCAGACGCTAGCGAAGCCTTTCCTGACTGCCACGCTTCCATTAGATCCCGTAGGTCCTGTCCAATTGACTCGTACTGGGCCATGAACAATGGCCCTAAGTCGGTAATATCGTCAGCTTCGTTCAGAGCCTTGGATGACTCCTCACGCAGAAGATGCAGTTTAGCCTGCACACTGCGGATATTCATAGTCATCGAATTTAATCGACGAACCTGGTGACGCCATCGATCATGACTTGGCGTCTCGGGGCTCCGAGGACTCTTGGGAATTTGGACTAGAACCGGATTATTAGAAAATCGTAGTTATGAAACGTAGAGTTCACTTACAGTCATTATCGGCCAGGATATCTCTCACCCTCGCGTAAGCTTGCCTCGTGACCATATTTAAGTCCTCAAATGCTTCCAGTATAGTCGTGAAACGGTGTCGGTCAGAGTCGTTGCCAACAGTGTGAAGAGCGAGCAAGCCACTCAGGAACATTTTCCTGATATCGTGGAAGAGAAATGCGGCATCTTTCAAGGGTTGCAATTTCTCGGCGTCCTGGGCGTCAGTCTTTGAAAACACCTGGAACCTTTCCACCACATCGGCGACTGTGAACTGATATTGCGATTGCAATTGCAGCAATTCGGTCTGTTCTGCGAATGCCCAAATCGTAAAGGCCACATGATAATACTTGGAAATAACTTCCGTTAAGCTGTTTCGGAGAGCTTTCCTCAGCTGAAGGCACTTAACGTTTTGTCCGTTATTTTCCAATCGACTGATAGGGGGGATAGGCGTACTCCTATTTATAGATTAGCTAGGCAAGCTACTGGGTTTTAGGCGCAAAGTAGACTTACAGTCGATATCCACGAGAGACTAATTCCACTTCCATTACGAAATTTAATGCTGCACTGTTTGCGCAATCATACTCCCGGGAGAGCGAGAAGAATTTCGAGGCTTCTACTAGTCCTTGCTTCTGAATATTCCTTAAAATCTGTCTTCGTACGTACGCTCTTACGAATAGAGACGCTAGAGACACTACGACAACGAAAACCAGCAGTCCCCTCCAAGTCGGTACAAATCCCCCTAACGAGAACCAACGGATGATCGACGCCGTACCGAAGCCGAACACGACCGCAGCAACAGCGCCGGAAACTGTAATTCCATGGAAATTTGGTTCGCTATCTGGTTGCGATTGCGCAGGGTCTTCCGAGGCTTGATAGCCTAATACTAAGGGGTTGTCTAGAAGTTGGGACTGTATGATTGCGAGGCGTAGTCGCTCGAGGAAACCGATCGACCGAGCATGATCGATAGATGATGTTACCGCCTCGACTAACAGTCGCACCACGTCGAAGATAGGGGAGGCATGGTTATGGAACTCGTCAAAGTTGAGGCGGGATGGGAGGTTGTTGGGATCGAGATGCAGGGGTCTAGGGAGGTGTTCCCTAAACCTCTTTCGGACTTTGGCAAACCCCCTCGGGGCGAAGTCTCGCGGTGGGCTAGACGATGGCGATCTATCATAATTCCTATCGTCGTCGGATTCCTGCCACTGAGGTTCATCTCTTTCCCCCGTGCCTGTAACCATGATTAGGACTGTAGGAGATCCGGGCATATCGGTCGCTTAGGGAGGGATGCTCTAGCGAAGAAATTGAGGGGCCAAGGTACAGCACGGAACCAGCATACGTACCCTCGAGGTAGTTGCTCAAAGGCGTGCCCTCATCTACGTGAGTCTCCATGTAATTGCAAGTGTCGCACGACGGATCGCGTCCATCTGGCGCGAGACGACTTATGATCCGCTCAACTCGCACTCGCGCTCAGTCGTATATTGAATATGAGAAGGTTTGACTTTAACTAAAAAAGAAAAAGAGCGACAATAGAATCTTTAAGGAAAATTAGGTACGTAAATGGTTTGGGGGGTTTTGCAAAGGAATAGTGAAGGGAATGGTAAAAAAAAAAAAAAAAAAAAGGAACGGAGTTGTTAATGAAAAAGAAGTGGTAACAAGTGCTTTGTTCACTTGACTCGTATGTACACATGAGATTAACATTAACAATTGATCCTTAGTAGATTAAGGTCCCTAACAGGTCTCCTTGACTGGTAGCATAATTGACCTAATTAGGCAAGTAGCTAAGTAGCTACATCCTGGCAAGCTGGGTAGAATGGCAGATTGCCTTTACCGTATGTACCTACGAACCTTATTTAGTTGGTAATGTACAATACCCGTGGACGTAGTACGGATGAGGTAGGCGCATGCTACATGTAGGGGCCGGTGCGCAGTGAGTAATGTCCGAGATTCCGTCAAGGGGGTAAAGGTAAAGCTTTCCCCATAGAAAGCCCCGTATCGAAAAAGTCTCCATCAGCCCTCCATCAGCCTCCATCAGCGCCGTTTCGTCATGGAAGGGAGGGGACCTCGGGAACGTCTAGAACTTGCTGAATTGCTAATGCTAAACTGATGAATTTAGAAGTGGAATTGTACATACATACCTAACCTAACATTCTAAACTAAAACTAACTATACATGCCTTAGCGCCTGCAGTCAGCCTTAGCCAAAACGTTTGCAGTCCGGTATGAACCAATGATCCGACGAAAACGTGCCTAGGTAATTTTGGAAGCTTCATTCCATTTCTCTTCCTGAGGTAGCCAATCAAGAGCGGGACTGAATTCAGAAGTGTGGAGTCTCAGGGCTATTGCCGGGTAATCATGCTGAGCCACTTGACGCACTATGTTGCTAGCAATATAGACTTAAATTTGAAGAAAATCATTCGAACGGCCTCATGGCGCAACGGTAGCGCGTTCGACTCCAGATCGAAAGGTTATCCGTTCAAATCGGGTTGGGGTCAAAGATTATCTTTTTGCCTTCATCTCGAAGCTTAACTTTTAGTCTCCTGTGCTCTATACTTGAGATCATGTGCATGGCTATATTTTTGCCGTCAAGACTGATAAATCACTACCTTATTTTTTACGCCAATACTATAACAAACAGTAGACTTGTTAGTCGGTCGGAACGGATTCGGTTTTTATAACTGAATTGTTATGCCAGCGAGCTATGTAACCTGACACAATTATGACCAAGAGACTTGTATAGCCTTTTAGTTGAGGTAGTTATTATAGCGAGAATTAATACTATAGTCTTACAAGTCTTGTTGCTATTGTTTATTTCGTTAGAATTATGTTATGTTGATTCTCAATGTACAAACGCATTACTCTACAAGATGAGCAGCATGTACTTACGAGTACCTACCTAACTTGTTAGATCATTAAGGCCAATATGACATGAACTTTTACTTAGTAGAATCTGATATCCTACCACTAGCAAGTTTTATAGTTAGTCCAGCATATAAATGAAGCCCATATAGGTATTTTAGATCGAAGAAATAACTTGGGGATCCGGAGGATTTGCTTATAAGATCCCCAAGGCGCTATGCTGGTAGCACATCAATGGCAACCACCTTTCCCGGAGCTAGCAGACCTAAGGTAGCAAACCTCACGCTATTCGTCCGCTGTAGCGTTCCCCACTAAAACCTTCAACTTCAACATTACGTTACAGGTACCTACTACTTTGTACTGCGACGCCAATATCACAAACGCCCAAACATACGAAGCGAATTGGAGCGACGGCAAGAAATACCACGAAGAATTATAAACGCATACCTAAGAAGATAAGGATAGGAGAGTGGTTTTGGGACAATCGCAACCATGCCGACCGAAAGAGAACTCCAGATCGCACCGCTCGTGCCCGAGTCCATCATGCACAACTCCAGGGTTAGTCTCTACAATCGATCATCTCTATCCTGTGAACCATAACCACAACATATATACTAACCAAATATTCTCTTCCGCTAGACTCTATCCAACCTCCAAACCCTCACCGCATCCATCTTCGGCGCCGCGGCCGGCATCCTCGGCCTCGAGTCCTACAACGGGTTCCTGTTCTACTTCGTCTTCACGATCCTGACCACGGTGCTCTTCTACGTCGCCCGCGTCGCCCCGGCGTCCCTCAAGGCCGGCCACGGCCTGTTCGACACGAGCAGGTACTTCCGCACCCAGTTCGAGTTCTGGACGGGCGGGCTGTTCAGCGGGCTCGCGGGTTACACGTTGACGTGGACGCTGTTCTACGGGTTGGTGAGGGCATAGCATAGGCATAACAGAGCAGAGTAGAGCAAGAGTGGTGGCGATGATGGGTTTGGTCCATAAATAAGTGTTTGCGAAGCATTGGTTGGCGTTGGGTAATAAAGTACGATGCGATACGATGCGATTACGTATAGAGCGTTTGTGGTGTATCAGTCCAAGGCATTAAAATCCTTCAGTTTTGAATAATATTAAATACGTCGCTATCACTAGTATCTCACTACTTGCTCCCATTGTGATATCCCCAAATAAATAGACCGTTAGTACTGCTACACGATCTATTCCTTCATTCTCCAATCTCAATTACCCGGCCAACATACCCTTCGAGGCCCGACTTCTCTTTAGATCCGCCTTCCACGAGCACGATCTGCGATCCAAGTTCGATCCATTCCCTATTGTTCAAAAGCTCCAGCGAGACGTGATACTCAACCTGATACTCCTCCAAGTCCGTCTCTGACCTGGTACGCTCGATTTCGATATGATCGTTCATATTGAAAACGTCGTTGTTGTCTTCCGTCGCGACCTTTCGCGCACCGAAGTCAGATCTTTGGCGTTTCACCCCCAGTACCCGAACGGCCGCACGAACCATCCCCACGTACGCGTTCACTAGACTATTGACAGTTAGTAGCTTGACATCCGGTGTTTTGAAAGAAGCTATTAGACTCGAGGCCGCTTGGAGTGTGAGACCCGTATCGAGCATGTGTTGGCTAGGCACCGCAAGGACCTGCCCTTTGCGAAGCCTAGCACTGGGTATCCGTGGGGTTTCAAGGGTGGCGCCGCCTGCGTCAGACGAATCCTCGTGAGGCTCGCTAAAAACTACCTGAATAGAGCCTGCTTGACCTGCTTCGATTGTTTGAACTGGAAGTCGCAGATCGCGAATATTTACAATCGTTGCTTGCCGCCATTCACCCTCAATTTTGGAGGCTGATAATGTGTGACGAGAACTAAGACGGGCAAATTCCGCAGATGATGGATGTGGAATCGACAGGCCATATCCGGGGGAAGGGTAGTCCTTTGGCACTAGAGCACCAGCGTCGTCATCATCCCCTGGAAATGGACCCAATACTACTTTATCGCCGATAGATAGCCTTCCGAATCGTAGATACCCTGTTACCACCGGCGCACTCTCGCTCGACGTGGACGACGCGGCACTTTGAGCACGGCTCAATGACATTTCGAAAACCTCGTCAATGTGAAATAACGCGGCTGGTTGCTCCGGATTCAAGGCCAATGGAACAAAGTCTCGAGCCGTAGGTAGAGGCGGAACCGGCAAGCTTCTTAATAAGGCGTGGGTTAGTCCGATACCTATACCCTTGACAGCGCTGGTGAGTACGATTGGGACAATCGATAGTGGATCGGTAGACTTGGAAATTGGCTCGATGACCTCGCCCTTAACCTTCTGTAAGTCGTTTTCGGACACCTCTGTGAGGTTATCCTCGTCGCGTGCCACGGAAGTAAGCAACTTTGGTGTCCTCCCCATAGCTTTGATCTTGGTGAATACTATATTTAGTTTCTCTTTTAGTAGAGCGCGCTGTCCCAACTCGGACTTAGTTATAAGCATGGCAAGAGGTATGGCGAGTTTAAGGCATAGATCAAGATGTGCCATAGCTAGATCCATCGGCGCTATTCCAATCCCCATAGTGCCATCCGCCCCTGATAATGAGTGCACACCAGAGGTAGGGTTTCCGTCTTCGTTCGCGGGGATGCAAAGGATAGTCCAATGAGGAGCCCATCCAACCAGAGCTCTGAGGGTGGTACGCTGGTATCGAGGATGCCCGGCAGAGTCAAGCAGAAAGACAAGCCGACCATTCTCTGCACGATCATGTATATCAGGCCATTCGTTGATATTGTCGACATTATAGTTAAATATCTTCCGATCATCGTAGCCGATGAGCTCCTGTGCGATAGAGCTGGTCCGTCCGGATACAACCTCGTGACGATGTCTCAGTAGGTTGATCCGGCTACTTCCTCGGCCATTGTCCAATGTACCGTTCGATAGCGTTCCCAGAAGTGTCGTTTTACCTGAAGTTGTCGGGCCGATGAGCGAAACTCGAAGCTGTTCGGTAACGGAGGCACCTCTCCTAGCCTCAATATCCGGTTGGCTTTTTGACTGATCGTTCCTACCGTTCTGGGTATTCATCACTGGCATCACAAGTGCTTCAGCCACCCAGAGGTCCGCAACATGAATCTTGTCGCTCAATCCCGAGGCGCTATCTGTCCACTCGCAGCTACCGACAGCTTTCATGCGCTGGACCTCGACTCGGCACCCCAAACTTGCAGCCATGACTTTGAGGGTCGTCATACTCTCATCCATCTCATCTTTAGTCAACCCCACGAACGTCCCATCATCAGCTACTCCTATTTCATACAGTGCTCCATTAGATTCTTCCAGGCCTGGAAGAAGCTGTTGGGGCTTCTCCAGAGCTGCGAGGTCGGCAATATCTTCAGGTAATTTCGGTAGTATAAGTTCACGTCTCGCATTAGAATGATATGGCGACGACTGCTGTAATCTCCAAAGTAACTGAGTGGTTAAGTGATGGAGGCGGTTCTGCCTAGTTTGACTCGAAGCTGCGAGGGGAAGACTACCTCCTTGCCTTTGTTGCTTTGATTCTCGTATCTGTCTGGACTGTTGAGACCCGGAAACCTTAAGCGTGGTACTCATTTTATTATAGATCCTTCGGGGGCGCAGTAGGAGGTGCAGTTTGTATTCGATGGGGCCATCTTGCGGCTCTGCTTCGAGTCTCTCCAAGTCAGGATCGGATAGCTGTTCCGACTCGACGTTGGCGCCAGTAGTTACGGAACGCTCAGCCTGGGGTCTCTTTGCAGGATCCTGGCCGGACTGCCAAGGCGAATGCACCCGTGGAGGGTCATGATCAAAAGTGAATATAGAGGCCATTTGCCAACCCTGGCCACCTGGTGGATTATGTGCACTGGTAAGTTGGTGAATTGAATACCTAGCAGTCGGGTTGAACCCCGTTCATACTCCAGCGTTATATAATCCTCGTTAAGGGCACCGAGCTATGACCTCCTGTTTTTTTAGGGAGACAGATTCTTTTGATCCTTGGCTTATAGTCTGTATGCTGTTATGGAGAGTTTTTGTATTGATTCTATTGTATGGTCTTGAGCTATTCGCTGTGTATAAAGAGGATGCATTTGTAGTATCATTTTCGATAAGTTGGAGCTTGAAAGCTCACAAATGTGTGTACGATAGGTTTAAATTGGTATATTATTTATTAGTTGATAGGACAGTCTTAATGCAACTTTAGACCAGCCATTGTGATCTGTAAGTTGTTGGCGATATATTGTATGTTAGAAATAAAATGTTGAAGATAGTGAATATCTTATGTGAAGTGGTGATGGGCTCATCGGTATAAATTCAACCGGTCATAATCCGTAAAGACAGCAGATAAAAAGGTGAGGTGCTCAGCTTGTACGGGTGGTATTTGACTCACCCGGGTACATATAGCAAGTGCTATTTTTGGAGATATCCTAAGTAGATGTCTCCATAAATCGATAGCTGAATACTTAACACATGCCTCTACCAGCTCTCTGATCTATCCCTTACGCTTTTTTAATAGGGCGGGTTTCCATGTATATGTTGATAGGTACCTAGGTACCTAACCTTTCTAATTGTGCTTATTGTGCTTTGTACTATACTGTGTACATCTACGCCCATCTTAAAATAAAATCGCATGCAATGAAATGTATTTTACATTATGTAGCAAATAGGTCAACTGGAAAATGGTCATATGCCTTCCAGTGTTCCAACAAATCTTCAACGTCAGGCCATGTGGCTATGCAGCGATGTGGCAGAAACGTAAGCACTCCCATGGGCTGCCATGGATAGAAACGCCTAGGTTGGTGTTAATGCATTATAATGCATCAGCCGTATTGTCCGGTTTGTTAGCACAACATTTAGCCCCTTAATGAAATCCGCCTAAACCTAGACGATTATGTTAGGTACAAATTATCAAATAAACCATAGGTACCTACACATGCTGGCAGTTGCGAATGTCGAACAAATAGTAAACAGCACCTTCTTTATCCGAGAGCAGAGAGAGAGCAGAGAGATAACGAAGGTTCAGCACATACCTATTCTAGCTTAGGTTCTAGCTTAGGCTGATACATAGTACAAACATCGAGGGAAACCTCATTGCAATATGTATTATGTAGTGTATGTACTTTACAGTGGCTGTAAGCGTGCATTTCATACATGTACATGGATACAAAAATACAAAAAGCAATACGAACAGGCAAAACCCAAACTTAGAATAGGCAGTTCTTCAACCAAATAGCAGTTGCCACCCCAATGGCTGACGGCCTTACCGCCACTGACCGCCAACTAAACATTTAAATTTTATGGAGCTTTCCCCCTACTGCCCCTACTACCCCTACTAAACAACCTGCTGCGGCATGGAACTGACGAATTGTTTTGGATAGAGCTGATCGGCTTCCTTTTAACTCCCTTATAATCCAGTTGGTCCCCTCCTTTTCGAAACGTAACCTAAGACATCTTCCGTCTTCAGTCCCGTAATTCGCCTCCTTATAACCGTCAGACCTCCCACCTTCTAGTCATCCCGACAATCCATCTTACCAATTAATCAACCCTCAAAATATTGCGATAAATCTCTAGCCAAAAATGAAGAAGTTCACATTCGGAAGGAAGAAGGCGGACGACGACGATGCCAATCGTCAGGCCCTCTTCGGGAAGAAGGGCTCCCCGGCGCCTTCATCCGACAGTCCCTATATGCAATCTCAACCTGCGAACGACCCTTACGTAAATGACAACAACAAATATGCCCACATGACGCCTTATCAACAAGCTCGCGCGCGTCTTCCCGAACCCCAAGCCAATGGTCTACCCAGCAGACCATCCCCCCAGAATGGCTACGCTGCCCCATCACATACCAATACCGGCGATAGTGGCTACTCTTCAGCAAGTACTGCAGGGCCGAATTATGCCAATGGCTTTGCCAATGATAAATATGGTGCCCCATCAGGTTATGGTGCAAGTAAATATAGCAACTCCAACGGTTACGGAGCACGTCCGGGTGGTTATGGTGGACTTGGTCGGACCGATAGCAATGATACGGATGCTAACAGAGATGTGCTATTCTCTGGAGCCCGCGAGCGTTACGATCAGCAACAGACCAGCCAGCAAGACGGAACTTATGGAGCATCAGGAGCCGACACCAATGGTAGTAAATATGGTGGTTATGGAGAGCAGCGCGAACTCACGGCCGAAGAGCAAGAAGAAAACGAAATTGATGACATCAAGCGCCAGATTAAACAAGAAAAGCTTGCAACAGCACAGACGGCCGAAAATGCTGCGCGCATAGCTGAAGAAACCGTAGATGTTGCGATGCAGACAATTGCTCGTTTGGGTGTACAAGGCGAACGAATCAACCATACTGAAAAATTGATAGACAAGGGAAGTATTTCAAGCAGGGAAGCCGAGCAGGGAAGCAAGAAGCTCAAAAGTTTAAACCGGAGTATGTTTGCCGTCCATGTCCAAAACCCCTTCACAAAGGGGAGGAGGGCAGCAGAGATGGAGCAGCAAGCTTTGGATGAGCATCGTGCAGACCGGGAACTCCGCGAGAGCACCCGCAAAGATGGCTACATAAGTAACCAGCGCTTGGAGGACGCCTTCAGGCAGATCGAGGCCGGCGCGAAACACAATGTCTACGAGAAGCCCAGTGCCGCAGAAAAGTCAAAATATGCGTTTGAAGATGATGACGACGATGAGAATCAAGAGAGCGAAAGGAGAATTGATGAGGGCATAAACAGGTTAGCTATGGGAGTTTCCAAACTTCAGAGTGCGGCCTATGCAGAGCGCGAAATCATCGAGTCTCAAAATGAGGTTATTGACCGGGTTGGCAAGAAGGTATGTTATTCTATTAGCGGTATATTTAAAGCAAAGTCTAACGGCTATACAGAGCGACAAACTGAGCGACAGTACTGCGGTAACAACTCGCAGACTTCAGACTATCAGGTAGTTTTGATTCGACGTCTGGTTGCACTGGTGAGGGTGGCATTTCCCCATTGGATATGCAGGATAGATTGCATTTTGTCTTGTCGCAACATGAGATGATAGAGGGCCAACTTGGTTGCATAATATTTTGACTGGAGTTCCAAGTATCCCGAGTAGGAGGCCTCGACTAAGTAGTACTAGGTAGCGAGTGTATAATGCCCAGATAAACATTCGGATATGTTGAGGCTCTTAAGTGTTTTATATTTAGAGATATGGTTTATGGTTCTGTCCATGTAGTTTGGGCCAAATTAGGATAATGACACTTGAAAAGTTTCCTTCACAAGGATCGTAAAACCAGTCTTGTCCCGTGTCTGAAATAATTCATGTGGAGGATTATGATAGTTGGAAGTACTTCATCTAGGTAAATTTCTGTAAAGCTGCTAACGTACAGTGCGAGCTTTCCCTTGCCGCACTTACAATGACATAGGTACCTCTAACATATTATAAACCCGAATTTAGTAGCTACGTATAAGGAGGATTATAACAAGTTCCATATCATCACCTAGGTTTAACGTCAAATTGTTCCAACCATGAGGCCATCGTTGAGATTATGGGCTACAGCGACAGCAGGAAACGGTCTGAGGCCAGCACCGATGGCACTGTTACCACCCATACATCTCTACCGACGTCTCCTTAGAGCTCATCGGAAACATTTAGATCCTGAGATGCGCGTACTTGGCGATGAATACGTTAAAGCCGAGTTTCGCGCCCATAGGAATGTCGACAATCCAGCAC
Organism: Daldinia bambusicola; assembly: GCA_022478815.1. Lineage (NCBI taxonomy): Eukaryota > Fungi > Ascomycota > Sordariomycetes > Xylariales > Hypoxylaceae > Daldinia > Daldinia bambusicola. The sequence continues at coordinate 180,197 of MU284134.1, forward strand.
ATTTAGTATGTAGTTTATCCCGTTAGTACATATCCAAGGACTAACGACTGTCTAGATTGGGTTTCTTACGCAATGGCAACTCTATGCCCAGGATATTGAAGGGAAGTCATGGGTTGGGGACAAATTGGATCCGGCCAAAGTTGAGAAGATGAGCGGTACGTCTACCTTAATTATACCGAAGAACCGATTTGTTAACAGAAACTCCTAGATCAGCAAATAGGGCAATTATATGAACTTATGAAAGCGATTCAGAAGAGACATAAAGATGATCAGGAAGAATGACGTCCCGCATGGCTACTCTTCTCTAACATATTCTGATATACATAGTACTAGAAGTGCAAGGCAAGGCCACTTAAATATAGAACAATGATATCTCTAGCCATTTCCATAGCTAGTTCTACAGATCCACGACAGGTTTTGTAACCATCCGGATAGTGTAGAAGATGGGATGTCTCACCCATTAGGTTCAAGTCTCCTGTGGTGTTTTGTGTCTGGGTACGTCAGGTACCTAGGTACATAAGTACCCAAGTTTCTAGCACTGTTGGCACGTGACAAAATATTTTCACCACCGTACCTAACACACACAGTGTTAACCCACCATTAGCATAGTTGCTTGAAACTTTCTTCAACCTCAGCAATAACTCATCTAAAATGGCCGACAACGAACATAAAGCCAAGAGGCGCAAAACTAAGGCTACAAATGATCCATCTGTTGTAAAAATCGGGAATAAGACGATATCTCTTAGTGCATATCTTGCTCCCGAAAAGAAGTCATTAGAGAAACCACCATCAGTTGAGGAGCCTATTGCAACTAAAGGACCACAGCAAGATGTTATTAAAAAGACTGAACCACAGACTCAAAAACCACACCCGCCTACGCGAACCGCAAGCAATGGTGACCCTTCTTTATTAAAATCCCGCAAGGCCCTGCCAATATGGGCTCATCAGAGTGAAATTAAGGCCAATCTTCGCGGTGATAATAATATGCTACTCATTGTGGGTGAGACTGGTTCGGGAAAGAGTACCCAAGTTCCCCAGTTTCTATGTGATGAGCCCTGGTGTCGAAGAAAGAAAGTCAAAGTGCAATCCGATGCGGTGAACATAGGTGGTATGATTGCTATCACCCAGCCTCGACGAGTTGCAGCAACGACTCTAGCTGGCAGGGTTTCTCGTGAGATGGGAACGCCTCTGGGAGCATCACGCGAAGGTTCCGTCGGCTACTCTGTTCGATTCGACCATAATATTCCAAAGGGTACTAAGATAAAATTTCTCACGGAAGGCATGCTTCTTCAGGAACTCTTACGGGATCCTCATCTACGTCAGTATAGCGCCGTAATCGTTGATGAAATTCACGAAAGGAGCGTTGACGTAGACTTGATCGCTGGATTTTTGAAGCAGATATTGTCAGGAGATAAAGCCGGACGGGGAGGTATACCTTTAAAGGTTGTTATCATGAGCGCTACGGCGGATGTAGAGAAAATTCAAGCTTTCTTTGCACAGCATAACTCGACCCCCGCCGTTCCGCTACTCCAAATCAAAGGAAGACAGTACCCTGTGGAGATCAAGCATACGAATAGACCTGTTACAGACATCCAAGAAGCCCTTTTAAAACAAATATTCGATATCCACTTACACGAACCGCTACCTGGTGATATCTTAGCTTTCCTAACCGGCCAGGAAGAAATCGAGTCTGCCCAGCGTCTTATCGAGGAGCACTGTGAGACCTTGGCTTCAGATGTACCAAAACTGTTAGTCTGTCCCCTGTATGGTCAGCTTTCAATCCAGGCACAGCAGAACGCGTTTTTGCCCGCTAAGAAAGGCTTCACTCGTAAAGTAGTCTTAGCAACGAACATTGCTGAGACGTCGGTTACCGTCCCCGGTGTGCGTTATGTGATAGATTGCGGGAAGGCTAAAGTTAAACAATACCGTTCACAGCTGGGAATGGAATCATTATTGGCGAAAGCAATCTCAAAGTCATCAGCAATACAGCGGACTGGCCGAGCTGGACGTGAGGGACCTGGAAAATGTTATAGGCTTTACACATCGGCAACGTACGACTCACTTAAAGAGGCTGATTTGCCAGAAATACTCCGCAATGATGTTCTAGGCGCCGTCCTGACAATGAAGGCGCGTGGAATCAACGATATTCTTTCATTTCCCTTGATGGACTTTCCGGACCTTGAATCGGTGGAAAAAGCATTGATACATCTGCATTTCTTGGGTGCACTTGCAGATGATGGTACTATCACAGAAATTGGAAGGAAGTTAGCCCTTTTCCCAGTTTCTGCACCATACGGGAGAGTGCTTCTTGCGGCGGGCGAGCCTCAATACGATTGTCTCCTCGAAGTTATTGATATCATTGCTTGCATCACATCGGGGGAGAATATCTTCTACCAACTACAATCAGAAGAGGCGAGAGAAGAGGTTGAAGAGTACCGCAAAGAATTGTACCGTCGAGAAGGCGATATCCTTACTTACCTTACTACCATGCAACGATATGCGGCCGAGAACACCGACCGAATTGAGTGGTGTAAGACGCGGAAAATAAACATCCGGAATATGAAGCAAGCCCTCAATATTAGAAAGCAACTTCGAGGTATATGCTTGAAAGAGAAGTTACTCACAGAAACGCCGCTACCAGACCCCCAGCCGTTCATACCCTTATCTCCTGAAAGGGCGACGTTACTATTGAAGTGCTTTATGAAAGGCTTCGGCACCAAGTGTGCCCTCTTGGCCCCAGATTCGAGTTACGTCACAATTCAGGGAAAGCATGTTGTCGCTGTCCATCCGTCTAGCGTCCTTCACGGTCAGAAAAAGGAGGCTATAATGTTCTTAGAGCACGTGTTTACGCAGAGAAGTTACGTCAAAAAGGTCAGCGCTGTTCAAGCCGATTGGATTGTCGAAGCCATGGAACGTAGTTAGACGGTGTACCTCAATCATAGCATCGCATAATAATACCCTTTTGTGTTAGATAATACCATCCCCAGCTCGCTACTTAGCTTGGGTACAAATATTAATCTAAATAATCACCTAAATTTCATGCATTAGACAATTCATAGGATATTCAATTACAAAGGTCCAGAAGCTATCATATAATTATAACTTAGTTGCCAGTAATTTCGATACTAAAATCGAAATAGTGATACTATTTGGGAGATAGTCTCTTCTTGAATGGGAAGACCCTTCTCTTCTTCCTCCATCCACGCATCTCTTTGCTGCTCGGCCGTTTTTTTATAAACGTGTCCACGGCTCACCGCCCCGAATCCTCTGCAACAAGTATTCATCAGTCTGATAGCTACACGTCGCTTCCCTTGTTTGTACTTGACCATCGCCATACCCTGATAATGATAGGTGCATTTGACTGTTGCGTCGGATACAGCTCTGTATAGCGCGCAGGCTTCTTTGAAAAGCCGAAGCGCCTCGTCGTATTTCCCTTGCGCATAGTACACAGCCGCGAGGTTGTGCAGAGAGTAGGATCGCATCATGTAATAAGGGCCAAACTCCTTACTCTCTACCTCCATGACATGTTTAAGTAAATCTTCTGCGTCATCTAGGTCTCCTAACTTAGTTAGGACTGCGGCTAAGTTGCATATGTTCGCAAGAGTGTCCGGATGCGTTTCGCCTAGACGTTCTTCGTACTCGTGTATGACGCCGACAAGGAGATCCCGGGCTTCGTCGAGTCGCTCGGTATGGTAGCAGACTATGGCTAGACCGGTTTTGATCGTCAGCTGTTCTTCATCAGGATATTGTTCGCTCAAAACTTTAAGGTTATCTCGAAGTATGGCTTCAGCAACTTCAAATTCGCCCAGGAGGATGACAATCGTCGCCCCGTTAGATAGACTGCGGACGGCATGCAGGCCATCTCCGTGCATTACTATCCTTACTCTCTGTACTTGGAGTTGCAGTTCGAGGGCCGGCCTGAGCAATCCTTCCTCCTTCCCCATCTTGATCACCGAGTCGTACATCTTGAGGGTTCTCTCGCAAAACAAGCCGTACTGCCTGCAGGTCAACTCAGCAGCCTCCCCGCAATACATAATCGATTTCTCCTGTATGCCATTCGCGTTCATCAGTAGCGCATATTTGTATAAATGCACGCTGTCCAGGGGCTGGTCGCCTTCTATATCGAGACCGCCGGTGTGATTCATAACGGCCTTGGCGTGCGCGATAACATGGGCGCTATATAAATAGTCCTCGCGGGAGGTCTGCGACTCGGGGATCGAGTCGAAAAGTATCAACTCCGCAGATTTCGCCCTCGCGCAACGAGAATGTTCGGACATCCGTTCTCTCGCCCAGCAGTGCACGAGGTTGTGCAGAGAATAGAGCCTTCGCGCCTGGCTGCTTTTGGTTACCTTGACGAGCGCGTACGAAATCAGCAGGTCCATGCCTAGCTGCCACCGCTGCTCGATCCATTTCCCGTCCTCGTCTAGGGCTAGCAGGTCGGCGTAGGATTCGATGCCGACCCCGTAGTCGTCTTGCTGCCGGTCGGGCGGGCGGTAAGTAGCCGCCCTCTTCAGGATGCTGCCCGTCAGGCCTTCGTTGTGGTAGAAGCAGAAAAGGTTCAATAGTTGGAGCGCGTATTTCGCGGCCTGGGCCTTCAGCTCGTCGGCGTCCCCGTGGGCTTGCTTGTTGAGGACCTTGTAGGTGACATCGAAGGAGGCGTGCACACCCCTGAGCATGACCGAACCGCAATCATAACCTGATTTGTTTAGTAACTTGTCTTGTTGTATCTCGAGCTCGGCCGCATACTCTGTTACTCTCCATTCCTTCATCCTAAGCGTCTTCCCTGCCTGTTCGATGGCCAGGGGTAGATAACCCAAGGAGCGTACGAGCTTTATCGCCTCTCCGTGCAAGTGTCTGTCGACTTCGGTGAGCTGCGCGCTGTAAAAGAGTAGCTCGAGTGCTTCTTTTTCGGTGATGGCGTCCAGCATAGTCGTCCACTTCTGAGCGGGTTTGATGAACTTCGTCTGGCTGGTAAACAACACGGCTCCGTTTTTCCCATTTGGCACATATTTGCTCACGTCTCCCCGCGCGTCGTCGAGTACAAGGATCCACGAAAGATCCGTATTCTCCAGCCATAGTATCAGCGACCTGGGAGACCCGTCACCGACGTAGCCATACTCTGAGCAATACGTAAGCGCCCTAAATCCGGCCTCAAGCGTCTCTGTGCTCGCCGCATCGACCCATAGCATCAGGTCGAAACTAGTCACAGACATTAGAAAGTCCAGTCGAATGGAGGGTAATATTGTATCTTACTGGTTACTGTAGACCTCTAAGAATTTAGTGGCCACTTGCGATTTGCCAATACCTGATTGACCGTATACGAGATGATGTCGAACACGATTTGGCCGCAGTTTATCTGGGCAGAGGTCCTTGGCAAGCGTGCGGATTATATCATACCTACCGGTGAAGAATTCGCTAACAAGCGGTCGACCACGGATTTCCATCGGAGGCGGGCAGATTTGGCCATGGTCAGAGTGAGCTTTTCGGTTACTTGCAGTTAGTTTCATTCCACGGCATATATACATTACGTTAGGTTCGTATATAACATTTGACTCACCGACCTGGCCAAGGGTAATACCCCTCGGCTTCGCTTTGTTTATTAGGATCCGCACGACTTTATCGATCTCCGCGGATTCTTTCTCAATATATAATTTCATGAGCCGAGATAACTCATCAAGTTTCTTATAATCATGTAGGCGTATATTTTCGGCTCCGGTAGGGAGCTGGAACCGAAAGTAAGTATCCAAATCGGCTCGTATTAGGCGCCGTAGGCCCTCATGTACTTCTTCCGTGTTCGTCGCTATCTTTTTGAGGTTGTTGATCAGACCGATTATTTTCTTAAGCCCCTTTTGGGCTTGCCCAATCGTTACCTCGCCGGAGAACCCAGTGCCTAAGCTAACAAGACAGCCTAGAACACAGTCTGTTCCGAACAGGGCCGCCGCCTCGTCGACAACCTCTTTCGCTGGGTTGTTACAACCCATTGCTCCATCGATGAAGGCTCTACTATCACCCCCACGGGAAAGTACTATAGGGTCAAAGTACGATGGCGCGGCGGTCGTGGCGCGAGCTGCTTCCCAGATTTGAATGTCTCTGTACTCGTTCCATGGGTCAAGCACAGAATTTTCAGGTCTAGGTGATCCAGCCACGGTGGTATTATCCATCGAAGAACCCGAAGACTGAGAGGAGGTGTTCAAGGATGATGATGCCGTTGACGGTGATGACGAAGATCCCGAAACGGGTGGGGCGTCTAGAGAGGCATCTCTTTTCAGCGGAGGTGGTGGTTCGTAAGTTCGGAAGCGGGTAGCCTGCCCTTGTTTATGCGCAGGCTGCGAGCAGACGAAGGCCTTAGATCGAGCTTCAGGCTTAGGGTCAATCATAAGCTCTCCAATTTGGCGAGTAGCGACCATATCTTTAATAATTTTCTCGAGAGGAAGCTCGTTGAACGGATGACCAGCCAGGTAGGCCATGAATCCCTTTCTGTTTCTCTTCGAAAATATTTTACCCGAGAAGTCGTAGTACGCCTCAATCGCTTCCGTCGTCGTCATTTTGAACCGCGAGAGGAGGATGGCAACGAGCCTAATTTCCCATATCACTTTCGTTAGTGAAACGATACATCATCCATACTATTTTATAGCCTCAACATCTTTGCTTTCTTCGATGTTTACCTCCCTCCACCCCGGGAACGGCAACTCGCTAGGTTTTCTTACCCGCCAGTACTCGTACCCCCCATGAGATCAAAATAGTCGCATGGCCTCGGTATAGTGGCTAAATTTTGCGCTTTCTGTACTCGCTTCATGATCTCGTCCAGGACCCTGAGCTCGCATATTCCGCGAATTCCTCCACCATCTACCGTTGAAATGAATGTTAGCCACCTATAGTCAAACATTTATCTGATGACTAGTCACATTGATATAAATGAGCCTATATACCTAACGCGAGTAAATTTACCGGTGTACCATCATTTTTCGACATGTCTTCTTCTTCCTTCTTTTCCTATCCCCTCTTTTCCGGATCGCTCTTCTACACGGACTTAATTCGCTAGAGCCTCGCATAGAACAAGCCAGGGTTCGTTATATTATCCAAAACGGGCGAGAAAAGAGATCTATAATAACGTTATACCAAAAGAAAAACAAATAAGTCTAATGAACTACCGCCACGAAAGACCAGAAAAGGAAAATTAAACAAGGGTATCAATAATGTCGAAAAAATAGAAAAACCAGGGAAGGTTCAAGTGACCCGAGGTGAGGCCAACTAGCTATATATCCTGCACATGCACTACGGCCGAGATGAAACGGTACATCACATCACAGCCCGATTCGACAGCATGAACACCTACCTACATACATGGCGAGAGGGCGGTGCCAGAAAACATTGCATCGCGGCGAGGCCCCAACGGGCCAATAGGCGATTACGCAGGGCGCAAGGATCCGACGCAGTGTTGGTGCAACATGGAAACGAACAACCACCTAGGCTTACCAGTAAACCTCCGCGACAACGTGGGATCGATTCGATTGGGCAAATGGCCAGCAAACGAACAGGAAGCTTCGAAAACCCCCAATTATGCGGAGTTCGACTAAGTAGCCGCCTGGGAAAGACACGCCTTGCATTAAATAGGTACTATAGCGGTAATGCCCTGAAATTTTAAACGAATATATTGAAAACAATATTTGGAATATATAATGATTATTGATCAAAGGCTAATGTTAAAAGCAATATCCAACATTAAACGTGTATCCAATATTAAGGATAATGTTTAACGCTAAACGTATGCCCAATAGTTAATGCTCTTATTTTTTAAAATTTTAAAAAAATAATATTTTTTCCGTAAGAATTTTTTCCTTTTAAAAACTTAAAATTTTACCGCTAAACTATTTAAACTTTAAAGTTTATTTTTTTTTTTTAAATTTATATATTAAATAAAAATATATTATTTTTAAGCATTAGGCATATCCTTAACATTAGGCACACATTTAACATTAGTTATTAATCAATAATCATTATATATCCTAAGCATTTATATATTTTCATACCTATACCAATGGTTAAGGGCTCTTCTAATGATTAAAAATTCCCACATTCTCCCGCTATGGTAGGCACGTTGTGGAGGCTTGTCAAAGGCGGCGGTATATGGAGTAATGCGAATGGTCCGAATACAACAAGGGATTGTGGGCGGTGGGCGTTGGGTTGGGCCGCAAAAAAAGCACCACTCGGCCCGCGTTGCGACCCCTTGGGCTTCCCGAGGACGAAACGTTTTCAGCTTCGCTCAGCTTCTGCTCCTGTTTCTGGTAAATGCGTACTACGCTTCCACCTATGGATGGGAAAGGGTAAGGTAGTGACCCATGGATGAGTCTTAATCATTGGACTTGAAGAGATTCCGACGCGCTGGTATTAAGAGCCTCATTGCTTTTCCGAAGCGCCCGTACTTTTTTTTTTTTTTTTTTTTTTCTCACTCCCCAGATGCATCTCTCCGTGCTCATCAAGGCCATTACTAATAGATGATAACTTCTTCACCTAACACACAGAGGAATTAATAGCATCTAAGTGATTTAACACACAAATTCCGCATAACGATGTTTAAAAAGACACTGTTTCGTAAGCTTGATGGACTTGGCTTGTTAATGGCTCGGAACGAACCGTGGCCCCAACCAACAGCAGTAACAGGTGGCGGACTTGCACGCCTATGAAGAGAGCCAGCGGCTTGGTTCGGGTCTCCCTTGCAAGACAGTAAGAAACGAGCAACGAGGCAATAACTTAACAATTAAATGATTCCCTTATCGTGTATTTACGAGATAGAACCCTATTTTGCCCCTCGTACTGAAGACAATAGTCGAAGTAAATCATTTAAGCGCCACTAGTTTTAATGTCAGCGTCAATTACACGATAGCATCCACCGCTAGAAACCCGCTGGTCCAAGATGAAACTACGAAACCCCCTTCCCGGAATCTCGGGAACGAATTACATAACATCCTGAAGCTCTACAGGTTGCTGGGTTAGGTACCTACTTAAAATAGAACATATTAACGTTGCTAGAGTACGAGTTGCATGCAAATCCGAACGTATGTAGCAGCAAGCCAAGCTCACGGCCCGCATCGTCACATCAAAGCCCGATACAGCATCCGCATACAGTAGGTTAAGTTAGGTTAGGTTAGGGATATGTCAAGCTCATTCCAACAGAGAAGAAGAAAAAATCGCAAAGTTCATTCATCCATATCCTCATTCCCCGGTGCAACAGTATATACTCAACAACACCAGACCTTGTAGACCCAGATACCTTAAGTATTTAGGTAATGTAGGCAATCACGTATACACAGGCCCATCAACCGCCTCATCCAAATACCACGTCGAATCGACACCCGGATCCAGCTCCCGAGCCGAGAAGCCATTTCCCAAGTAGTAGAACCTATTCCCCCTGGCGGGGTTATCGTACACGTAGTCGAAGTCCTCGCCGCGGAAGTGCTCGAGCATGTGGAAGAAGTGCACGCGGCTCCCGGGGTGCAGGGCCGTCACGGGCCCGTCCTCGGCCCCGCCCTTGAACCAGGACTTCCCCGGCGCCGCCCACGCCGTGCGCGGCATGAACGCCGCCACGTGCTGCGCGAAGTCGGCCGCCGCCGCGTCCGACGGCGCGATCGCCTTGATGCCTTCTTGCTGGCACTTGGCGATGACGCGCGTGATGTACCGTGCGATTTGCTCGCTGAGCGTGAAGACGCTGCCGTGGCCGATGGGCCCGTTGGGGCCGAGGAAGGCTTTGAAGACGTGTTAGAACACGGTAGACACGTAACCTTAGGCTTGAGCCGCTGGAAACACTTACTGAAGTAGTTGGGCACGCCGGGAAGCGCGCACGACATGTAGCCCTTCGGAGTTTCCGTCTTCATCGCGTCCTGGACGTTCCCGTGTCTGCCGACGATGGGGAATCGCGGGACGAAGGAAGTATCGAAGCCCGTAGCGCATATTATAGCGTCTAGCTTGATGACCTCGCCCGATTCGAGTTGGATGCCTTCCGGCACAACTGCAGCGATCCCCTCTGTGATGACCTCTGTATTCGGAGCCCTGAGGGCTTCCAGGTAGCCTGGCGCCGGCGTTATTCTGCGAGTTCCCAGAGGAAACTTGGGAATCAGGGCCTTGCAAAGCCGCTCGTCGCCCCCTAGCGCTGCTGTCATATACTCGACAACCTTACTTGTTGCGAACTTCTGCGCCGGACTACCGTTCACGATCTGCGTATGGAAACGTTAACAATGACGTTATCTAGGGGCCAGCAGTAGATGTTTTTCTTACGAGTGCGAACGCTCCATTGCTATCCTTCTCAATTGTCTTGATGAACTTGCGGTAAAAGGCAGGATCGGCCTTAAACCTCTCGATTTGCCGTGGTGTAAAATTCTCTTTCTCGTCGAGCTCTATCTCGCTTAAGATCTCCTTTGCAGGTCCTCCCATCACCTTCATCGACAATATTCGTGGGGGAATGATCCATGTCGGAGTACGGACGAAATGGTATAGCTTTTTGACACCTCCTAAACGTCAGTTTGTATTGTTCGCGATCAGAACAGAAGCTCACCGACCTGGCTGGATCGTGGGAAGCAGCTGGATACCAGACGAGCCGTTTCCAATCACAGCGACGGTCTTGCCAGTATAGTCGAAATCTTTGGGCCAACTGGCGGTATGTATTAGGTCCCCCTTGAAGTTATTTAACCCTGGGATATCTGGCCATTTCCAGTTACTGGGATATCTTCGTTAGTAGCGCTCCCTTAGGCACACAGGGGGGTAAGCTAATGCTCGATCTTCTATCTTACTTTAGAACACCTGCCGCGTTAACAAGGAAGTTGGCACTATCCCTGAACTCTTGACCGGTCTCAAGATCTACGACGCTCAAGTCCCAAAGGCCGCGGTCCTCGTCCCACCAGGCGCCTACGACCTTGTGTTGAGTCTTTATCACGTCCAACATGCCCTCCTCTTCGCATATCCGGTCTAGATATTGCTCAATCTCCCCGGCAGGCGCGAAGAAATTAGTCCATTCGGGATTCGGGCGCCACGAGAACTGATAGTTGTGACTTGGTACGTCACATCTACATCCCGGATATCGGTTCTCGAACCACGTACCGCCGGCTTTCTTGTTCTTTTCGTAGATTACGAATTCGTAGTTGGTTATATTTCTCCTGAGGGTCCGTATCATATTTATGCCGCTAGCCCCCGCTCCAATACCTACGATTCTGACATGTTTGGAAGTTCCGAGGGGCGCTTCCCTGATCGTGTAAGGTGGCCTTGATACGGTATCAGGAGTCTTGGTGTTGTTTATAGTCTTTTCACCATAGTCTGGCACTTGGGGATCTTTGCGGTTGGTTTTATGGCGCGTCATGCTGGCTGGGATGGTGAGAAGACAAGACACACGACGTTGTAGTTTTGAAATATTGCCCATACCGTCTTGTCTAAGGGTCGAGGCTTTATATAAGTTTGAGCTTGCGCCTCGAGTTGCGAGAGCAAAAAAAGAACTAATAGGCGCAAGTTCGTATTTCTCTACTATCCTTGGCGTTATAGAAGGCTTAGCTGAAAGCGGATATAAAGCCTCAAGACCTTGCAACTTGGAGGATGGGAAAATAGGTTGAGTAACAGGGAGTCGCGTATCTCAGCCTACCATCATCGACGGAAGCTTCCTTTCGTTGGTTTGCTATGTCAGGGAAGCAACATGCCCGCTATCCACTCATAATGTAATCTACCTAATCTGTTGCCCCCTTCGACATATCACATTGCGTATATGGCTTAGGTAGTGTTTGCGCATCTACTCGGACTGATCATATATTATTTACAGCCATCTCCCCTGCCGGCATGCGGATGATAAAAGCAGGCCATTGCAACTGCACTCGCTTGCCACGATAGTCCAAGACGAATGGAGAGGAAGGCTAGGATTGAATTGCCAAGTCCTTCAACAGAAAAGCCAATGGCGAGTTGCCTGATAGGTCGTCTTGCTTGGTTATCATGATTATCATGGCTATCACGAATGGGGCTGGACGTTGGTATCGTATTTCAGCCAATCGCCCATTGTGGTTTTGTAGGTAGAGGGGCTTCCACGTTCCTATAACTGTGCTCTAACGACTGTGCTGCACTGTATTTGGCACTTTACATGGAATGATAGACATTTGTCCCACTGAGGCGTGCATCTACCGAGCTACTCTCCGAAGCAGCCGAGCAGAATGGGAAGTTTAAAAAGGGATAAGTTCCATGGGATGATCCCCAATTTTGAATGCACATCTGCATATGTATGCGTGTATGTGTGCATGTATGTATGTGTAATACTGAAGATGTATCTAAGATGTAAGCAGTTTGTGTTGGTTTGACCAATGATCGAGATGAGCTATGAAGTAGTACCGGTGCGTCCTACACTTTTTGTGTAAAGAAAGCTAACGTAAGAATGGTAGTCGTACAATATCATACCTACCTAACCTAAGATGCCACTCGGAATGCGAGGTATGGATGCATCTAATTCTAAGCTCAGAATTATCATGAATAAAAAAAAATAAAAAAATAAAAAAATAAAAAAAAAAGACCCACGTATGTGTACCTAAGGTGTTCAACTAATAAGTCCGATTTACATAGCAGTCCACTGGCTCTCTGGTTTCCATTAGGTGGTCCCCCGCACTATTCGGCTTTGGGTACCTAAGGTACCCCCAAATCGCTAGCCAAGCAGCCCGAGTACGGAGTACCGTTATCTTAACATCGTATCGCCGGATATATCGTACAATGTGTTAGGCCCACGGTACATGTACTTACCCACCTGTTTTGTGCTATCATTTTCAAGGGTCTGAAGACACACTTTTTTATACCTAATCCAATATATTCACATTCTAGGCCGTGCCACTTGCCTCATCTTATAGTATCAGATATAGGATAAAGTGGCTAAGCTAAGGAAGGATCCTGATCGGCTCATCTACTCATCCGATATGTCTGGTCAGTTCTCGTTTGGATTTTCCGGCGATGATATAGAGCATGACGGGGAGTCAAATTCTGCAGGCCCACAGGTCAGCGCGTCTGAACAGCCGCAGGCGTCGGCTAGTGCATTTCCCGTCCCAGGAAAACCTTTACTCCCCGCCACAAGTCATGACTTAAGTCACATGCTATCTCAGCTACCCTCGAAAGTTGCTTATGGCATCTTGTACATTGATCTAGACGGCGCTGGGAACATTCAGCTTCCCCGCCGAGAGCTATGGGATGTCCGGGTTCAGCTCATGGCCGAAGACGACGGCGGCGATACCGAACCCGGACTGGGCAATCATGATGTGAAGACCGGAGTTTACGAGGGCGGATTCAAATCCTGGGAGAGCAGCGTGGATCTCGTCAAGGTCCTCTCGCTCTCGAAGTCCTTCCTTTCCGACACTGACAAGACCGCGAGGCTGATTGAGGTAAGTCTTTTCTGTCGTAATAGACAAGTTCTGCAGAAATAACCAACTAGATATTTCCAGCTCGGTTGTGGCACCGCTCTTCCCTCATTGGCTCTCTTCCAGTGGTCCCTTAGTCTTCGAACACCTGGCAAGAGCTCTGCCCTCTCTATAGTCTTAGCCGACTATAATCCAACTGTTTTGCAGCTCGTAACATTGCCCAACATTATCCTGACCTGGGCTCTTCATCAACGAGCAGACTCGCCCTTGCTAGAAGATGCTTTCTCATCCGAAGGAGAATTGGACTTAACCCCAGAAGTCCTTAAAGCCTTTGAAGAATTTCTTACGTCACGCAATATCTCTCTCTCCTTCTTTTCCGGCGCCTGGTCTGCGGAATTTATCGACCTCGTAAACTCTGATAAGGCTTCAAAAGTAGGAAATGAAGTCGGCCAGCGAACCATCATACTTGGCGCTGAGACCATATATTCCCCATTTGCGCTCAGCGCATTTACACAGACCATCTTCTCTATCCTGAAAGAGGAGAAAGCGCAGGGTAATACGGCTGAAGCACTGGTGGGTGCTAAAAAGCTCTATTTTGGCGTGGGCGGCTCGTTAGACGATTTTGTCGCTAAAGCCCGAGAGATGGGCGCAAGCATTGAAGAGCTTCGAGAAGAGACAGAAGGCGTCCGCCGTGGCGTTGTTCGCTGCAGCCTTGAGTAGGACGGTAGCCATAGCCGTTCTAGGCCTTAGGTAAATCTGCGACAACAATAGACTATGGCTGAAGAGAGAGTTAGGTCTGATCCCTAGTCCGAAATGCCTGGCTCAAATTACCAAGACGTACATCTTCGGTCCCATAAAGACGCCATTATCCTATTAAAAAAAATCAATATAGAGGTTAATGTATAAACAAACTTCCATAGCCGCAACTGTAAAGCCAGTTGAGTCGTTAGATAAGGGTTGACTTATGTTTCAAGTCTTTAGCTCTCGATTTACCTTTGGTTTTGGCGGTCAAGTTCTCGGGATGCGTACTATGTAAAGCTGGGATCCATTTCTACCTATCAGAATCACGACAGGTAATATGTAGCTAACCCAGAACTGAACTGATTTTCAATGCGAATGCCGGCACTAGTAAAGCATGAGCTTGCTATCGTAATATCTGCAAGATCAAGGGGGATGGACTAGCCAGCAACCGGTAACGCATGTCGTATTCCTAAAAGTTATTTTTTTTTTTTAACAATAACGTTCCCGTCCAGCCGCGTCTCGTGTATCAAACTTTAAAGAAATCATGCTATGCAAGTTGAGGAGTGTAGACGTTTAAATAAGGGATAGGCATGTATGCTTGTCGGGACTCGGGAGTGGTGGTGGGCTTTATTGCCCATTATGGTTATGATTATGGTTATGGAGACCACCCCTTGAATTGCATTAATGAAGTATGGTTTACCTGGGGAAAGCTGCAGGGAGGGTTCTGACCAGGAGCGCCCTTGTTACTCAGATCCAATTGGGTCCCTCATGCAGGAACCAATCGCCTAAGACTGAAAGGCTAGACGTAGCGTGGGCTTTGGCGAGATTGCGCGGCCCCACACGTCTGCTTTAAGTTACACAGCTGCACGGGTCGAGATCCTGCCGCGAACCGGACTTGCACTTTTCCATTGTCCATGTTTGCAAGAGGTTGCTTCCTTTCGTCAGCAGATCTCGTCAGATGGGCCATATATATCGAGTCCTATTAGTTGAAACCTAAATGCGGTCGAGTTAACGAATATTGCATTGCATATATGTATAAGTGTTTGATATCCTCAGTATGTAAAGGAGACCGCATATATTCAACGAGGACTCGAATTATTTCAGGGGATTGATTGGTAGTATGAGTGGTAGTATTTCGTACTTACTATGTAAGTTGGCAGCATGGAGGCACTGCGGAATGAAATCATATGACATTTTTCATTGGTGCACAATGCAACTAAAAGCGCTGTACTAGCACGCAAGCACGGATGCCCCTGATTGTGTGGCCGAGGCTGCACGTCCTGGACGTCGTGTTCTGATCTTGGTATTCGCAACATTTTTGCTATATGTGCGCATATGATTCGAATTTACGTAGGCATGTAATCAGCACAGGTAATTATACTCGTCATGCCTCAGGGCTGGAGGAAGAAAAAAAAAAAAAACTTGGATAGAAAGAAATTACCAGGATTCATTCAGCAGGGCAAACATTGGGAGCAATTGCAATAACAGCTCAGACCAAGAAGCCAGAAAGTCTACGTCAGGTCCCAAGCTTAACGGCCGTAGATAATTGGCTAGGATTGAATCTATAATGCTACCGCAGCAGCCGAGCAAGGTTAGTTCTTTCCTCGAAAAGGAAAGGCACATGCTCTGATGATAATTGTAAAAGGTTATGCTATTGCATGTAATTGCATATTTTCAGGCAGGTTTGCCCGACTTTGCGATGTTTTTTCCCATGTTCAGGCCGGATTGGGGCTAGTCAAATGAGATTTTAGCCGTTCCTAGCTTCAAAAGTCGGGCAAAGTTGGTGTGTTATCGCAAGTTAATGTTGTAAGTTGCGATTGCCAATTTCCCCCCCAGGACGCGGCCTTTGTACTTTCCTGGTCTGCTGGCGCATGCAAGTTGGATAAGAACCTTCTCTTTCTCTTTCCCACCAGCCGCTCCTTCGAGATTTCACTCCTTTTACAACAATCTTCACGTTCGTTACTCGAGCCCATTTTCTCTCGTCGCCTTTCTTCGCGTACGGTCTTCTAATTCCAACAATACCGGTAAGTTTACGATTTCTTTAATGCTACATGATCTGCTATAGAAGTTTCAGATATCCCACTTCTGCCTGACTTGCCCACTACGTCGCAAGAAGTCTTCAAGATTTCAATTGACAAGCAGAAAAGTTGTGGTTTTGTGGGACTGGATCTCTACCTCTTTAAACTCATCTTACATCTCAGCGAACTATCTGAGTCGTCGTTGTCGCAAGATAATATAGCTCCTTACCTCGCGAGCGCTCTACTAATCTTTTTTTCTCGTCTCTCCGCAGATATTTGTCACTCTTTAATCACTTTAATAATCTACCACGAGTCAAAATGAAGGTCTCTTTCATCTCTGCCGTCCTCGCCGCCCTCCCGGCCTGGGTCAATGCAGTCGCCATCACCAACAGCAACTTCAACGGCATCGAGGTTGGCAAATCTTTTGAGATTACCTGGTCCGATGCCGTCGGTCCTGTTAGCCTCACCTTGAAGGATGGCCCCTCTGACAATCTCAAGACCGTCTCTGAGCTCACCTGTAAGTTTACAAAACCTCCGTAACCTAACTCACTACCAATTACTAATAACACGTAGCTGGCGAGACTGGCACGAGTTACACTTGGGTTCCCTCTGCCTCTGGCACCTTCGCCCTCGAGATCAACGATGGCACCGATGTGAACTACAGCCAGCAGTTCGAGGTCTCTGGCGGCTCTGCTAGCGGCACCTCGGCCAGCAGCACGGTCTCGCAGACTAGCACGTCTTCGGCCCACCTGTCGTCGTCTACTGTCGCTAGTATCACTAGCAGTGCTACTCTCACTAGCAGTGAGACTTCTTCGGTTCCTACCAGTTCCAGCACGTCGTCCGGATCTTCCAGCTTTGTCACCAGCACTAGCAGTGGTTCCATCTCAGCTGTCACCTCGTCTAGCACCCGTGCCAGTTCCAGTAAGTCTAACATTTACGCGTGCCTGTCTAGATTCAAGCATCTGACAAGATCATAGCTTCTTCTGCGGCCAAGACCTCGTCTGCCACCCCCGACACGGTGCCCAACACGAATGCCGCTCAGTCGGTGGCTCCGTTTGTGGCACCCATGCTCCTGGCAGTCGGTGCGGTTTTCATGTAAATACCGCATGACACCGCTCACGCTATCCAACAAGGGTAGCACGATTCTTTCGGTCCGGTAATTTTTCGTTGTACAAAATACGCTTTTCGCCTCCCGTACAATGGCACGCACTGGTAGTTTACGTTTAATGGAAGGGAACATGTGTTTTATGAGCTATTGCTGTTAATGGGATCTCGACATATGAAGCGGGTTGGGATGACTGCGTTCGTTGTATACGTAAAGTATCCCAGATCAATGTATAATCTTCTCAGCGAAAGGTTAAACCTAGTTTGCCTCGCATAGTCGTGATAGGATCCATCTGCTAGTACATACCTAGGTAAGGTACCTACTTGGTAACCTCTACATAATGAAATTCGGATCAATCAGTTAAACCTCAAGGTCTATCTCGATACCTACTGGGAGGACGCTCAGTTGTTGTTTAAGGGCACGTCTCTTGCCAAGCCTTATCCTGCTCCACTTACATGCCTATCTGATCTAAGACTTTCCGCTGCGGGAAGTACAATGTGTTACCAAAAGTCTTGTGAGTGTACCCACTCATGAGCCACGTGGCTCATGCTGAGCCACATGGCTCCATGGCTCGTTCGCTCATGAGTGATTGTTTGTAAAAAAAA